>BOPP01000208.1:766014-866181 GCA_017312745.1 Gryllus bimaculatus
CATGCGAAACTTTAGGATAAGTTTTTTCTCTACGACATGACCACCGGTAACTGTAAGGAAGATACTTTGGTTGTGTGATTCACTTCACGCCTTGCGTCGATTTCTCGTTCTTTCTTCCTTTAAAATTGTTCTTGATTGTCTTTGGTCCAATTTTTATAGTAGCCGCGCTCACTCACTTTATTGATGAATTATTGTACTTTTATGGTTTAACCGATTCTTTCATTTTGCCATCCTCTTTTCTTCTTGAAAATAAAACCAAAGTGTATTTAACACTTTTTTTCTGAATCTTATTGAAGAGCATAACTCTTGTATATGAAATTACATTTCTTCTGGACCTAGATTATCACACAGTATCACTTACATCTTTTTCAATTTAAATTAACACGTATTCAGATTACTATTGCTTTGGGAGCATATATAAACAAATAATGATGAATAGAGGTTTTCTAATATAAGCTATTATAACTAAACTTGTAAGTTTCAGTTATTAGTAAGTATTTTGTTTTTTAAATGTTTTATAGTAGTATCCATAATATGTAATCAATTATCGCATTTCACCAAGAAAAATTGGAGGTTGAATGAAAAATGGATTTATCTCTTCTTGTAAGTTATCGTGAGATATGCTCATAGGAACTTACACATTCTCGTTGAAGTAGATAAATTAATAGTGGAGTAGATAACGAATACATAAGTAATGAGTATGTCTAATAAATAAATAGAAAAAAAAGGAGATACAAGAAAAAGAGCACACGTATAAAAAAATAAAGAAGGTGAACAATCTTTTGTTTTTATGCGTGTGCCTCACTAAGCTACTTTCACTGCTGTGTTTACGGGGAGCTGAAAACAAAACGCGTAAGCGTATTTGTTAATACCGACACACCTTGAACACAACAATGGAATCATTTGTTGTGACACGATAATGCTGGAGGGGGCCCCTCTGATTTCCATACGTGCCGCGAGGCCCTTTTGAATACTTCATGGCACGACTGTGGGGACAACACAATACATAACAACATATTATAATGCATTCGATTATTAAAAAAGTTCATATACACGAAATAACCATAAATAAATGACATATCCTCAACGAAATAACTATCTCGTTATAAACGCATATTTTGGCTTACTTTCATGAGAAAATTGAAATTTTTGGACTGTTCCCGGTGAATTTATAATGTTTATCGTCACTCAATATTTCATGTGAGTATCACCTTTTTTTAAATTGTTGCTTCTTTCAGTAGCACTACTATCACTAGGGTTAATAAGAATTAAGGGTAGTACAGTCGATCTACGTATTTTTTGACCGCTTATGAAATAATTCTAAAAAACTTTTGAATATAAAGGTAATAACCTAAAAGTACGTTTATTAGCGCCAAATTCACCACTGCTATTTTCCGTACAACTCCAAATACACATAATCGATTGTTCATTTATTTCTGAGATTTTAACTGGAAACGTACTACTCTCAACTAAATCGCGGAGTCGCCCTCGACCGACAAAAAGCATCTATCCTATAGCCTTTATATGACAATAAACTAAGAACATATCTGATTATATATTCTCCATTATATAAGTTATCTAGTTACTATATACTAACTATAAGTATAAATAAAAAATATATATATTTATTTATATAGATATATATAGTAAATACAAAATAAAAAACATTTTGTTTTTGTTGAATATTATTCTCAAAAAACATTTCAATGCATTAATATTAATTAAAAGTTTTTTAATGTAAATAATTAATATTTTTTCTGAAAAATGCAATTTTTGTTACCAATATTTTTATCTCACAATAGTGGTTTATGAAATTTATTGCTTAGAAAATTCCTAATCTTTCAATATTGGTGGGTATCACAGAAATTAGCATTGTTTAAATTTTCACAATTAGTGAATGATTTCAAGCACACTACTCATTATTACAGAACCAGTCTAATAGTTTTCTATATATAAATAAAATAATTTATATTTCTTACAAAATAATTACTTATACATTAAATTTTTATGTAATATCTTAAATTATGTATTGCATATCATCATGAATATGATTCCATTCAGATTTACTTTTAATTTTTTTATTTCTTAAGATGTTTTACATTAAGGAATTAGAAATTGTTTCTGAAGAAAAACTTGGTGGAATCACGACCGAATACTTAATAATTATTAATTTACTACAAAATAGTTCACAAGTACGTTTTCTTGTTATGTGTGTCGGTATTCACATTGGAATGTAGGTAACTCATCACCAGCACAATCTTTTTATTCCTTTCCTTGATAAGTATTCAATGTAATATCCTATATTTCAAAATTTTCGATAAGTACAAAGAATCTCTGAATGTCTTTTCTAAAGTTGGTATTTTTCTTTTCTACCTGTTCAGAGTTCCGATAAGGGTAGTTGTGTTCCTTTTTCAATTTCCTTGCTAACTGAAGAGATGTGATATAACTGCCTGTTGTGACATTTCTGCCTTTAGACCTAAAAGGTTCCATTGGCATTACGCCCTGAGAAAGGTGACAGAATGGCGACCGAAACGGTACCTTTGCCATGGACACGGCGTCACCCGGACAGCAAATTAAATAAGGCTCTATAAGTCGCAATAAAACATAATCAGAAACTCTCTGTTTCTTAGGCCGAGCACTTTTCTTGCCGAGATAAGGAAAGCCATTCAACATATACTTGGAATCTACATCTACAACTACTACAGTCTTTTTGACCATATTTATCAGGCTTTGAACCCATAAACTGGGTAAAAGGGTATCTGTTTTTGCGTGGGAACAGTTGCTCATCCATTGTGAAGTTAAGTTTCTTGCTTTGCTTCTGGACATAAATGTAACTTCAAATTAACTTCTCCCCATAGCACGTCACACACAGATTCTAACTGTTTTTGAGAAAAAAAAATAAATCTAATAAGTCCAGGTTTGTAATATGCAATAGTTTTCAATAAATCTTTTCCATACAGAAGAAACGAGAACAAATTTATCAGTCTATAAACGAATGTAACTTGTTGACTTCTCATCAAATCGAACGAATCTCACAATTTTAGAAAACTGATTTTTGCTCATTGTCCCATTACAGAAAGGCAATCCCCAGGAGTCAGACCACATACGACGGATATATTCATTTCTACACCCAATCACTCCACGAGGATAAATTATTGCAAGTTCTGCAACTGACGTAAAATTATAGTTTCCAAGCATGCTATGGGCCTCTGCAGTAGTACATTTCCGAATGTGGTTCATACTTATGTTGTCGATGAACAATCTCCTAGCACTGCAAACGCTTTCTTCATTGACATTTGTTTTTGCTTGCGGCTTTGATCTCGGAGTATCTTTCAAAATGTTATGACTAGGAACCCGTCCAATTCAATGTGAATTTGGCGAAACTTCCTTCCAGGATGTTCCTTCAGGAGCGACAAGTTCCTTGATTCCGTGAATACACATGATGATGAAGAAGCAATCGACATTTGCATACCCTGAGGACTCCCACATATGTGCATTCGACTACGTTACTCACATATACTGTATTTCTTTCACTACTCGCAATACATTCATCGCTATCAGAAGATTCTCCTTCTGAATCAGGTACAAAATCATCAGACAAGTGCTCACCACCATCTGAATTGTCATCTCTAATATGTTTGAGTACTACGACGATCTTTTTTTCAGATTAACCCTTTCGATATATTCTAGACACACAACTATCACTATAAGCATAGCACGTTAATTTTACTGTACGGATACAACGATAGTACTGCCTTCTACTACACGGATAGTTGAGTAGGTTTGTGAAACGTTACGTTAATAAAGCAGCGTTGAACACAATCGGGCTAAAAGGCTGAAATGATTGTAGACTTGAGATGATTGACAAGTGTTTGTATTTCCAAACTATGTACCAAGAAAGTATCTTGATAACAATGGAATTGTACAACAATACTTAGGAATTTGAACGAGCTGACATTATGCAGAAACAATAATAGTGGAAAAGTATTTTAGCCAAGTCAAAACAAGTCAAAACATATTTTAGTCAAGTCAAAAAAAAAAATGAAATAATATCACCCTATCGCAAGTGGTCGTATTGACCCCCATGGGCGTCCGAGGTCCGATGTCATCTTATCAAAAAAATTGCAAAACGTAGTGCACTGATTTTATATGTCATAAGAATAAAGATGAAATTAATTAAAGTCTCAATTTTAGACAGCCTTAGGTCATTTATCAAAAGAGCAATATTATTTTGAATTTCACAAAAGGATTATTGACTACCTGTGGGCGTTTTAAATATCTCGCATTTATTTTTAACATATTATTTTAAGATTATCTAAAATATCTTATCCAGGTATTTCGACCCTGATAGAATTTCTGTAATTTATAAGTGTTTGCTATAAATCTTGAATTTTGTTGGTCATAGATGTAGGTGTGATCACACACACACATATGGTGCGATTAAAATGTATGGAATATTAACAGGGAAATTGTGAATATGTATGGGCGTAGAGGGTTATTATAGCCCTTCCGTCAATGGCGTCACTTTGCGAACGCATTCTGTGGCAGCGAACTCACCCTCGGCGAATTTCTCTCCTTCGCAAAATGAGGGCGAACTAGACAAGGTAAATATAATATAGAGCGCAGACGTTTCGCATAATGCTTGTTTACTTTCACGTATACGTACGTGATTATACGTATACGCACGTATACGTACGTACTATGTATATATACGGAGTAATATACATAGTATAAGGAAAGCTATGTGTTGCTGCCGAAAATCGATTTCTAGATTTCAAAGGATATGCACATTTTGGGGTCACCTGATACCGAAAAAGTAGTTATTTTCAAGTCGTCTGTGCGGTTTTTTAAAGTCCGTCTATCAACACTACTGGCACCTAAACCATAAATAGGATTTTTTCCAAATTGAAGAAACACCTGTCCATCTGGCTCGAGTCTAAACTTTGAGATTTAAAAAAACATTGTTCGAAACTGGAGACTACTTTACATGAAGCCCTCCGGACATTTCCAAAATTTGCTCCAAAACGGTTCCAAGTTTTGTCTTTAAATTTCTTAAGAAAAGAGTAATATACACTTATAAAAGTGGCATAGGTCCGATTTTCACGATTAACTCTGAGTTTTCGAAAATTTCGAAAGTATGCATTTTTTTTCGGTGTCTCCATATAACTACAAAAGTGAAGATAGAGAATTTTTATTCATGTATTTGCGAGTTAATGTACTTAAAACGACTTTAAATTAAGTTTTTCGAAAACTCAAAAATGTTCTGTGAAATAGCTTCAAATTTCGAATTTTCAGTAGCGCTTAAAGGCCAGTTTTTTGTAAAAAGGCTGGAAATTGTTCAATCAAAATTGCCATATAGGACGAGATTTAATGTTTTTTAATAATCTTCAAATATTTCCTCTCTACAATTAGAAAACTGAAAAATTAAGAAAATGTCAAATAAAGTACTTTGGGTGGCAATAGATGGCAGCAGGGATTAATGTGGCAAGGTCGAATAGCTAACCGAAACCAAAGAAAATTGAAAAGTAATACGGGAAAGTGTGTGGCATTCTGTAGCACCACTAGATACATAATATCAACGAGTATCAAAAGTAGCAATTAGTAAACATATGTATTTTCAAAAACCTCTGGGAAACAATGAAAAGTGGTATAATAGAAAGAATGATATGCGGCAAATTTGAGTAAAGCAAAGTAAGAATGCTTCTGAAACTATGCTCTACGATGCCTCTGCTAGGGACTGACGGCTGCCTCTTCGATTGCAATTATTTCCTTCATGTGATCTCGAATCAAAATTTCCGATCACGCAAGTCGAAAACTGGACGAATGAGAATCCTTGTTCCCTGTCCATCGCCCGTGTGGCATTGCAACCAACCCCCCTCCCCCACCGCCCTCATTGCCACACCCGTCTTCCACGCCGCCCACGCTGATCGCTCCACCTTCCCTCCTACCCCATTTTATTTGCCTTCGTTAGCGTTTACATCCGTTATCGTTATCCGTTACTCCCGACTGACGCATAAGTGCCTCCGAAACTGCCACCGTCACCGTCACCGCCACCGTCACCGTCACCATCTCCGCCACCGTTTCTGCAACAAAACAGCCGCTGTCCGACTGCGCCATCCTTTCGCTAGAGGTGCATTGTCCCCGACAGTTGCCGACTGAGCACAATGCGCTTTGTTGCGTTTGGATGTGACAGTACAAAGTACTACGGGAGTTGAAATTCGAGGAGGGACTCTTCGCTTTCACTGGGAACGTCACAATTCTAACGTTTGGAGGAGACAGAGTTAAAAAGAAGCTACATTTCATGATAGATTTAACGTTTTAGATTTACATTGAGATCTTTGTTTTTTTTAACTGCTGTATTCATACTGATATTGCAGATATTTGAATCGCATTAATACTTTTAGTTCTATGTGTAGCTTGTGTCCTTCGTTTTCTTCTAGTTTTTACTTCTTGTCCCTCTGTCTGTTCCTTCTTACAAGTCGCCTTCTTTTCTTCTTCTTCTTCTGCGTTTTTCTCTCTTTTTCTACATGTGTGTATGTGCGTGTAATTTACATTTAATTATTGGAGATTTGAACTCACTTGTAAACTAGACCTTACTCCTGTCGTATTTACCAAGTTGCAGCACAAATCCTTCAATTCTGTCTGAGTTATACTTGATATGTGCTTCGTCCATTCATAGATATCCCGATTGTCGAGTACAAAATTGCGTGTATCTTCTTCGTTACCTACAGGGCTTGTAACAATCTTAGAAATAGCACCAAAAGACATTAATTCTGACAAGTGTGTAAATTCATATCTAAAAATCATCCTAAACAGGAACTTTACGATCGAAAATTTGAGAGTGGAGGTGATTACAACTTTTTTCCACTGTACTAAAATACAGGAAAGAAAAGTAAAGAATACGTATTTTTATCATTTTATACTCCCAATAGCCATACACGTTATTCGTATATTAAACCTTAGCATTCGTTATGACCACCTAATTGCGTTTTTCATCATTTTTGCTTAACACGCGTTATCGTAATCTTCACACAACTAAACTGTTCAATGTCAGAACACGCCTGACATCCTGATTAGTGATCATACAAAGTAGATGATAACTTGTGTCACGCTGTGTTGCACAGCCAACTAGAGATATATTGCGTTGTTAATAGCGCACCCCCGACTTGGCTCCCAAGCCCAACGCTCCGTGCGCCCCCTGTGGACTGCTAATGAAGCTGAGCGGCCTCCGCCCTCTCACGGCCGCCAGAGCACCTCTCGCCATTGGCTGGTTCGCTCCCTAAAAACGTTATCCCTATATAATACTAGCAGAACCCTGCAGACGTCCTGCATTCTCTCTTCCTCTCTCGTGTATTATCCCTTCTTTCTATCTGCGTCTCCCTCTCTCTTTTTCCTCTCTCTCTCTCTCTCTCTCTCTCTCTATCTCTTCCTGTCTTTCTCTTTTACCCTCAAACTTTTTTCTTCTACCTCTGTTTTCCCTCTCTCTTTTTCTCTGTATTATCCCCTCTCGCTTTTTCTCCGTATTTTCCCTCTCTCTTTATCTCTTATTTTACCTCTCTCTTTTTTCCCTCTGTCATGTTCCCTATCTTTCTTGTTCCCCTCTTTCTTGTTTCCTCTCTCTCTCTTGTTCTTCCTGCACTCTTGCTCCCTCACCCCCCTCTCGTCATGCCATCCCGCGCCGCGCGCTCGTCCTGTAGGCCTCTGCCTCGGCCCGCGTCACAAGGCAACGCCCAACACAATGAAGTCCAGGTGGGTTGGGAATTGGTTTTACCTGAAGCGCCATCTTGTGATGCAGCGCTATCTAATGGGGATACAACAAAATGACCAGTATAAAAACCTTTTCCATGACAAAACACGAAGGTGTGCCAACTTTCATGAAGATTGGTCAAACGGTGTCGCAGTTCATCGCTCTGGAACATCATAACACCCATTTTTTTAATATAGACAAAAAACAGACAAATTAACGGTAATAACTCATTTAATTTATACTATCACTATGTGAACAGAGAACTCAAAACTCAATATATGAATTATAATATATTTTTTTCATTCTATCCACATGCTCCACATGCGATGATCCGAACTGATCGCCTCCCCCCTCTCTCTCTTGCTCTCTGTCTCTCTCTCTGTGACACTCTGTCTCTCTCTCTCTTTCTTTTTTTCTCGACGTCTGATGATGTTGCGAGAGACGGACATCATGCGCCAGGGATGGTAAAATTAGTAATTTTCTCAATGCTATAACTCGTAAACGGCTCACTACTTATAAGGTTTTCATTGTGAGAATGAATGGTTGCAGCTGCAAATAACGTCTTTTAATTACTTTCAATTTGTAAACATGTTTCAACTTTCTATTTGTAATACAATCAAAGTGTTGTCTATTTATTGTAACGATTAATTCAAGTAATGAAGTAAGTAATTTATGAATTCAAGCTGGTCGTGAACTTTTCTCTTCAATGTTTCATCAGAAAGTAGGATGGTATCGCAATTGACATTAAGATTATTATACTATTACAAATGAAATCATTAACATTCTTTTGAATTATTAAATAATCAAAATGTAAGCAATGTATTTGATTTTCCTCAATATATTCGTTGTTAAGCATTCTGGCGAAGTGTATTAATTATAGTGTTAATTATAGTTAATAGTTAATTTATAGTTAATTATAGTTAATCATTATCACTATCGTCGGAATATTAGGATCTGCAAACTTAACTCTCATCGGTCCACTGCTCAGATTGTATCCCCGAGACGCAAAACGAAATATAACCCTTCGTTTTATTTTTAAAGCTCTTTACCACAAACACAGAAACATTGGTGCGCTTATTGTAACCCGAGTGAACAAAGATAAGTCCAAACATAGAAATTATCAACGTGTTACTACTAATTCATTAGTCGAAGGTCGCGCGACAATAATGAATCGAGAGACACTCTCATTCGAGCACTTGTCCGGGTCCAATCAACGGGTAGCTTATCAACAACTGATTGCGCGATGGCTGATAACTGAGCCCCTCCACACGTGCACTGGCGACAGAGCAGCGTTCGCTCTTCTGGCGCTGACGAAGGCGGGCAAAATCTCTTCGGCTCTGCGTGATTGGCCAGGTGCAAATGATTATGAAATAGGATGGCAAACTGAAATATTTTTATCACGCGTTCTATTTCTGAAAATCTAAATTTCCCCCGGTAGAAAACAAAGGTTGAGATAACGATTGTTATTTTTTGCCCTGTTGAAGTTCGTTCTCAGAAGGTGGCTCCATTGGTATTTCATCTACCCTTGCAATCTTTTTCTTGGACTGAGAGCTCAAGGCAATAACTTGCTATTGCAGTGTTTCGGACCGGGAGGTACTAGAAATGGAGACTCTACACGTCGAATTCAGTCTCTGTCTGGAGGAGAACTCTAGCGGTCGGTTGCTCTGATCGGTAGTTTTTCTTGGTTTCTCTGATCACTTCCAGGCGAATGCCGTAGAAATACTCTATCAAATGATCCAAGGACCTCGTGCAATTTTCCCTGCTTATCTTTGTATCCTCTTCTCTTCTTACACAAACACACACTTACATGCTGTACACTACCTCACTTGTCGGAGCTTAGTTGTCCCAGTGGGAGATTAGAGTTTGACCCGATGCTCCGAGGAAGGGAGATACTTGGAGGAGTACAAAACTGAAAGCTGGTGTGTAAGTCGGCACCAGGTTAACGTACAAGCGTGTGAAAAATATCACCACTAAAGCATACACTTTACTTCGGGAGTAACGACCAAAGAAGATGACGAACCAGGAAACACTAATATTCACTCACCCACACACTTGATAAGCTACTGCCATTGTACACGAAGCCGAAAGGTGTTTTGCTTTGAAGGCGAAATCAGATCCGATAATGGAAAAGTTGAACTTGTAATGTTCATTGGGTTCATTAATGACACACAAAACCACTTGACTTCTGCTACACACGTTACAACACTTTCCTTGCCTCTTGATACGGCGTGCGGTACGAAAACGTGAATTATTGTGCTTCAATCTAAACGTGATCAACAAAGATTTCTCTTCAGTTTCTATTGGAAATTTTGATGAGGTATTTACACAGTGCACAGGTGAATAAAGTATTCCATCACTGACAATTCTTCACCTTTCAATCACCTCAATTTTTCTATTTCAATCCTCGTGGTATCATTAACTTTCATATAAATTAGCAGTTGTATAAACCCTAACACTAAGTGAAAACATTTATAGCAGACAACCTTAAACAAAGTGGACTTAACACTACATAATCCAATATCTAAATATTTCGCTACAATATATTTTGAACCGTTTAATTCATTGTAATTGGTCCTTTTATCAGTGCAAGGGTGTATATTACTAATTAATAATAACATAAAACAAATGAATAATCTCAGGTATAAGATCCAAACCATTGTCTTTTGCTCAATTAAGTTAACTAATGTTTCCTAGGTAATTTTGCTGAGATACACTTCGTTACTAAACAGCAGTCCCTCGACCATTTCTCTTTGTCTGCAACTTGTAGAACGTTAGCGTACGGTAAACTGAGTGTTCGGAATGCATTTCAACCTCACACATTTAAATAAATTAATTTTATTTAAACGACGAAAACAGAAAATGTGTGAATTAGTGGGTAGGGGGAACCAATTTCCCTCCTCGATCTCAGCAGCCGTCACAGACGCAGCGCGCTCGCTGTTTAATGCCACATCAAGACAGAACACCATGAAATAATTGCACACGGCTAACAACGCTCGGCAGCAGATTCTGAGTGAGAAGATCTAGGGTTCGAGTCTCGACGGAGGTAAAGTATTTATATAAGCAAGATAGATCGAATTCACCTGATGTCTCGGGACAAATCAAGCGTTCCGCTACTCTGATCGGTAGTTTTTGATTTCTCCGACCAACACCAGGCGAAGGCCGGAGCAGTACCCTAACAAACGAGCCACGAACAGCACGCGATCTTTCCTTCCCCTCCCTTGTCATATCCTTTCCTCTTACTTACGTGCACTATACTACCACATGCCGGGAGACCGGGCGGGAGCTTACAGCTTGTCCCGGTTGCGGCGATGCCCAGCCTGTGGAACATAGCCCAGCCTGGTTGGGGGAAAAACCTAGACGGTAGGTCGGCCAATCTCATCATCCAGCGGGGGAGGATCACCGCCAGCTCCCGAGGGAAACACATGCACTACACTTATGGAACTAATACCCTGAGTCATTGACGCGCCCGGAATTACTAACAACTAACTAACCAATCTATTTCATTTAATGGAACTTCATAATTTTTAATCACAATGATAAAGTAAGCGAAAAAATCAGTGATACAAGTGCTGTAATTATCGCGTTAACATTTCTTTTGAAAAATAGGATATGTACCACGTGCTCACAACACTTGCGTTCGATGCGTGAGCCGCTCAAATACGATCGCTGGAATGCAGGAGTGGGGAGGAGCACTCGGGCGACGTGTGGGCGTGCGCAGAGCAGCGGCCGAGCGAGTGCCGGGCCTTATCTGGCACGTGACAATCACTGCGCCGGACGCGCGATTCGGTACGCGACCTCGTCATGAGGTATTATAAGGCCCTATCCAAAAGACGTGCAGTAAAGCTCCGAATTGCTTTTCGCTAGTATAGAATGAGAAATGGACTGGGAAAGTTTGATAACTAATCATTGATATATTGTTTTCTGCCTCCGGACGCAGCAACTGCTGCATCCCAGTTCCGGAAGGTGGTTGAAGTTACTAGAGCTCTAGGGACTCGGCGGAGAACCTCGGCGGGGTACAGCGCTGGCACAGCAGTCGATTCGCATATGCGTTTGTCAGCAATGCTTTATGATCGCTCGTCTGCGAGTCTTTAATGAACATAGGTCGGGTGCAGGTTTCCCCGCGCACGAGCCTAAGTATACATCGGTTCTGGGCACTGAAGAGTGTTTTTTTTTTTAATTTGTTGCGTCTTCAATTGACACAATGCGTTCATTTGTTTGCGGATTCGGTCAGAAGATTCTTTCTTGCGTTTTTATCGCTGTAAACTTAGTGGACTCATGGAGACCTAAATAGGACCTAAATAGATCGATGCAGGTGACGTGGATTAAATTCGAGTTCCTAAGGGCCACTTTTGCTCCACTACGCCATAATTTTCTTCTTCGATGATGATATCACTGATTGTTTTGAAACACCTTAAAGCATGAGTCATAACTGTCAATAATTATGCTGCTTTGAATATATAAGGTAAAGTGTTTAGTCCGTAATCCAGTATTTTAAATAATAAATTTGCAAACACCCATATACAGCATTATCTTCTAACATTAAATTTGAAACACGCTAGGTGAATTTGGAGAAAATCAGAACTGTGAGTAATGTTAGCGAACGGAAGCACATGCATATTCGAAATTGCACATTCACGTTCTTAACAAAGCAGATGCAGGAGACGAATCAGTGGTTTAAATTTCATGAGTGTAATAGTTTTAGTAAATCGTACTTTGGAAATTATCAGATAAATTCTTCTCGTTTGCCGAGTCGTGAATATATATCCAGAATTTCCAAAGTACTCCTGGGATTACATATGTTAATGATGATGTTGATCTTGGCCAGGGAATTACTAATAGATTTGGAAAATAACATAGAATTCTAGCTTGAAACACATTCATTAATGAAATTCGAAACAACAAAAAAAGTATATCGCTCCACTCTCAACAATAATATTCCACTACTACTGGTCTTGAACATCTGGAATTGAATAAGAAATCTCCGCCACCTAGAAGTGCATACTTTCTTAATCACCACCACTAGTCCTTCATCAGTAAAAATAGCATCAAGATAAGTATTGACTTCTTACACTTTGCTCTCAACTACGCAACATAAGTGAACTCACCGTTCAAAGTCGCGTTCATTACGTTTCATTTACACTTACAGGGAAAGGCGCTTGAAGGTATAAGGTATCATTTTTAAATGACTAATTTCCTTGAACTAATAATAACTCTTGGGTTCTTATGTAAAGGTTCTTTACATCGATTACGTGATTGCAATCATCTTTTTGGTGGCGCTTCTTTCCGTCAGTTTTTTAAAACTACGTCACCTTTTGCTTGCTGATTCTGAGAATACTTGTGTTCATGAGATGTCGATCTGTATTTCCAACGCAGCTTTTCATATGCTTTTGTGTGCATTTCATACACAATGTGTTTCTAAACAGGATTAGGTAATATTCTATTCATGTAATCAACTAAAAATGAGAACACTCTCACTGTCAGATCTCTATTAATATTTTGGGTCCTTACTTCATCAATTTTGATGTTTGAACGGGGAGCTTACTCGTGCGCGTTTCACTAATGTCCTTCAGGTATTTTTTGATAAATCCAGTAAAACAATTCACACTGATAGAAAATTGTCAAAATGCATAAGTTGTGTATCCTGACAGATATAACATAAGACTTTTACACCCGTAATACATTATAATACGAGTATAATCTGAAATATTCTCATTTGTCATCTCATATCGTTTGAAGGAATAACTGTTGACGTTATCATGATCTAAATCACAATTTTTTATTTAGTCTGTAAAGGCAATTATTTAACAGTTATGATTAAAGTAATTTTGTTCACCTGAAGAAGTTTCGAAATTATTGAATGACCGTAGCTAAATCGATATCTCTCCCAAGTAGCATTGCTATCACTAAAAAGAACTATTGAGGCTGCGAAATATTGCTTAGATGGTTGGAAAGGAATTTGCAGAAACTGTATGTATGAGAGAAAAACACGTGTCAATGTTGGAAAGGAGAAAGACGATCTAGTTCTAACGCAGACGTTTTGATGGTGTACTTTTCAGAACAGGTAAATACAACTGACAATTACATTTTTTATATTTGTAATATGCTAAGACAAAATGATGTAAACATAACACATTTATTCATGTTAAATATTTTATGTTGTTCCATTAGTCAGTTAGTATCAAATTAACTTGTTTATGTTGAAGACGTGGTGTGTTAAGGAGAATATCGATATTTTAAATTATAAACAATTTACTTGATTTTGTAAAAATAATAAAGGAGGTTTGCAATTACAGCAGCTCTTCCTGGGCCGTGACGTTCAAATAGGTGAAGTAAACGTACTTGTGTAATATGAAGCGACTTCTGGGCTAGGATGAGTGATGCCAAGTATAAGTAGGGTAACAGTTTCAAATTTAATTAATTGTACTACAAATATTAACATGAAATGTAAAATGATTCTCTAAGATGTAGTGATTCGTTTATAATTTTGTTTCATTCGTTCATTAATTATATGTTTTATGTACGTAATCTGTGACGTTCACGTTTCATGGCAGTTTGGAAATACCTTGGCTAAGTCTGTGTTATAGATACATAATTAAACGATTTGGATTCGTTCTCTGAGTTCTGATTGACAGTTGTAGACTTTTAATTGCATGGTTAAGTTTTAATTGCACGCATGCAATAAACATAGTGATAATCCACGACTTGCCATGGAATTAATGAGCATATTTAGTTAACTAAACGAAAATATAAATATTTACCCCAAATAAAAAAGGAATTATTTATCGCTGTTGTTAATAAGAAAGTTATTTGTGTGCTGGTGTGTTTGCTTACCTACGAAGTGGGTCACCTCCGTACAAAGTACTCTCCGCACGTGCTAATATTGCATTATGCCATGCTATCCTGTTAGGACTCTGGGTATCCCAGCTTCTGCCATTCTTGTCACGTATTCTGCCATACTGTTAATCGACACACTAGTGAGCAAGCAAGGGTGCAGCCACGCAATATGCCTGCATCGTGTTCGTGCGCTCGATTGTATCCGTATTTAGACCACAACGACAACACTATTACCTACTTTTCGCGTCCGCGTACTCTAGTGCAGTCATGAACTAACGTCTCGTGTCGAATGCTTAATGATGGCGTCACTCGTGACAATTCGTTGTTATCCGACTGCAACGACACAGTACATCACCACCCAACAATGCTCTTACCAGATATTTGTTCCTGTCTACATAGGCTTTGAGCAAATACATTCACATATCAAGACGTTGTACAAACAGACACTCTGTAAGAAATATTTGGATCTGTATTTTATAAAATAGTACGGGAACAATTTTAGCTCATTCAACCCGTTCGAACCCAGGGACAAAACTGTAAATAGCAAGTTACGTATAGAAGTGTTCTATGTTGTTTTTAAGTGCAAATAAAATGAATATATGTATATTGAATGTTATATCTAAGTTTCATAACAATTCGCGCTCTTGTTTATTATCCCACTATTAAATACACTCTAAAATGACATTACAGTAGTGCTAGTGCCAAAACTGTCTAAAATAGGACTTCTTTTTGTACAAAAGGAATAAAACTTTATATGTCTCATAAAACTGCATTGACATCAATTGATGCCCTGTGTTGTTTTACTGGTGGCGAGCTAATTTAATAAATAATTTAACAATTATTAACGGTCGCCAGCCGCAAGTTTAATTGCGACAACTTTGAATCCTATCCTTAAACCCTTCAATTATTACATAAAAGGTAGGAAATTTTAATCAAAATTTTCTAAGTCAAAAGATTCGAGCCACCAAATGAACTGAGCGGAGCCAACATAAACTCCTAGCATCAAGGACCTTCGCAAGGAAGTGATGAAGGTAGGGTTACTCTGAACGCTACAGGATCTGCCCCTTCAAGGTGAGACAACAAAATCCACAGGCTTTCTAACAATCAATTTACAAATTTATTCAAAAAGAAGAGCGTAGCTCATTCATATGATAAATACATACAATATTTGCAAAGATGTTAGTCATGCCCTTTTTTACAAAATTTAGAATTTTGACAAATATTTATACAGAATATATCAAAACAGCTTACATCAATGTACAGCATACTGAAATCAGAATAATGTCCATTTTAGGATGCTGAAAACAAACTATATCTATAAACATACAAAATGAGAGAGCATCAATTAGAAACAAACTTAACAAGAATAAATAATTAAATGCCAAACTGCCTGTACCAAGTTTTAGTTTCAAATGCTCATATTCACAAAATGAATACCTTTTAACAAACAATACTTTAATTTGTCCAGTCAGATTACGCCTTGTAAACAGTTACAACATGAGACAATCATCAACCTTGCACTTTTGCTCATGAGAAATTCGCTCTTATTTATTCAAAGCTTACTGAGCCGATACCAGTTCATATCTTGCATATTGTGTGATAGTCACGAAAACCTTTAGAAATTAGTACTTCTCCGTAAAGTGGAGTTCACCCCTCCACAGGCAAGTCAATATGGATTACCACAAGATATCTGCTACCACCACGGAATTGATACTAAAAGGTTTTCACAGTTTTCTACATAGGTTGTCGCCCTAACTTACACTAATGTTTTCAAACATAACATCCTAAACGTTCTGTCGGGACATAACATGCACTGCACTTGACATAACCTGAGACACAACTTTGAACATAGCATAAAACACTAAATAATCATTCTGTATTTGAATAATTTTTCTTTGAGCACAAAATTGTTTTGCTCAGGAAATATTAAACCTCTTTATTTAAACTATCTTTACACAAGCTCACGGAATATAAAGGCATTTTTGTCAGTAAGTTAAACACGCGCCATCTATCAAAAGTTGTATTTACATCATGAATTGAAAGACGCCAAATGAAAGAAGGAATAGATCCCGTGGGTTCGTTCCCCAGACTGTCGTTGTTCGCTTTCGTTCTCCGTTCTCGAGACACTGGGAGTCGATTCGCGAACACTAGATCTGTCTATATCTTCCTTGAAGATTGTAATCTTCATAATACATAAAGTTGGCAATCATGGATATCGTGAAAACATGGAAAATGATAATTTCCATTGTATTATATTTTGCTTGTTTGATTTCGAACGTACTATTTAAACTATATTCCCGTCTACTGAATAGAATAGTATGTTATATCCATATTAAGAAACAAAAACTGTTTTGCGAAAAAGAGGTGTACCATGGAATAAGGAAGTTGCCTCCTTTCTCTCTGCTTGCGCAGTTGAAAGCAAATCAAGGAACAAGAAGCATCGATGGTTGTAAAAATCAAATGAACGTTCGTTCACTAAGTTACCTACTCGTGCTGTTATTTAGGGGAGAAATTCAATGGAGTTCATTCGTTCACAAAAGATACATTTTTCTACATTTGTGTTTTTGTTCGAGTGTGCTAGCATGTTTTCATCTGTCACCAAACTTAGGATTTGGTAAGTAAACAAATTCATATTTTGTACTGATTACCTAATGTGTTGGTTAGCATAATTTTATTGAATTATAATTGTGAAGAATCGTATATCAAATTCTGAGTAATTCAACTACCTTCGGAAAATTGTGACAACATTTACAATGAAATTGTGGAGAAATAAGTGTTTTTTAGGTCTCGAATGTACAATATGAACATAAGTCTTTTGCAAATACTGACTGCGAATGAAGTGTCACGAGAGATTTTACCAAAGTTTCCTATACATTTTCGAATGCTAACTCAACATTTAGGTTAGATCAGTACCTACTAAAAATATTTGTACTATATCCATTATACTTGGTGATAAAATATTTCTATAATATCTTTTATTGCCATATAATGAATTATATATGCACGATTGTAAAAGGAAATTTCAATCATGGTATAACATGAAATTGAAAACCAGACATCAAAAACATCAGAACCAATTGATTATATAATGTAATAATGCTGCAAGCTTAATAATGTCATGAAGGGATTATCAGAAAGCCTTTGCTGTGAACAAAATGGTTTTCATTCCACAATTTATACAATTCAAATGTCATAATTATCTTTTATATTTCATGTATTTAAGTCAATTTGTATGCAAATAAAGATGATCAAAGGGCACATATTGATGATAACGAAGGTCATTTAATCATCAATACATTTCTGGTAAGTAATTTTACCTATGTTGCCCAGAGTAGAGTATCGACAGTGAACATATTGTGCCAAAACTTGTTTGTAAAATTGTCTGAAAGTCTGGGAAAAAAGAACATGTTAAAGTTGTTTGTATGCACTTACAATTTATATTTTATTATATATTTGGAAGTAAATGAAGCAATCCTTTCTTTGGTATAAAAAATCAAATTCTTTTGTCTAATAATTCATTTGAACTACACTTGATAAGAATTTTTTCCTGCTACTTTTTAATTTATCAGTGATTTTGAATACAAGAGTGAACAAATTCATGGAAATTAAATTACTTTCTTTGATTTTATATAAATTATAATGAAATAGTGGATGTGATTGTAATAAACACATATAAAAGATCAAAAATGTCATTTTCATAATTCTCAAATATTTCCCTTTGATTTCAAAAGATTTGTGTTGCTGAGACAATATTATCACTTTCATTCCAACTGTACTAGTTTTACATTAAATTATGTAGTGTCAAGTGTGTATTGTCTGTGCATAAAGGGAGAAAAAGTTATAATTAAAGTGTTAAGGAAATAGAACATTTTTTGAAATGCCTATTTCAACTCTTAGGAGTGAATTGTGTATAAAAATATTATTATATGCATGTGAAAGATATATTTTTTAACTCTCTTAAAGGAAATGACTCTTGCACATTTTCTCTATCATTCATTCTTTTAATAAATAAACGTTAAGAGTGTATACACACACAAGACAAAGTATACACACAAACAAACACACACACACACACACACACACACACACACATATCTGGTTTCCAATTTTCATTTGACCTGAATAGATTAAATATATTTTAATGTTTAATTTTTAAAATAATGAATATTTTTGTTTCATTACCATGAAAATTCAATAAAGTTAACAGCATATTGTTATTAAATGTAATTATTAAATGCTTTTTCACATTAATATTTTATTTATAAATGAAAATAATATACATTTGGTGTTTTTATTTCTCTTAGTTCCTCTCCCAAAGGAGGTTACTCCCTTGCCAACAGGCAGCCCTCAGTGAGGCAAAACACTCAGTGAGTATGCTCCCGTTGCTTTAAATTAGAAATGGGAAGAGTGTGCATTTTAGCTTCACTAAAGAGAGCTACCCGACACCATTTAAAGGACAAAAGAAATAGCCTGTGGACCCTAAAACGTGCCCACGATGTTTACCAGTTCTTGTATTTACCAATTGATCTGTCTGATGCGGGGAAATAGCGAATTAGAAAGGATATTGTAACCTTAGAGGATATCCCCAATGACATTTTGAAAATTTCTGCCGATGCTGTGCTGGCAAAACCGTCTTTCAGAAACTGTGGAAGTCACAAATTTTTCGTCCCTCTCCGTCAACTACATTTTTTTTAATTTCTCGTAAATGTGCGTATATGCAATGTTATATATGGACCGTACTGAGAGTAATCAAACGAGGCTGAAATTCGATTTCAAGACATCAGCGAAAATACATATTTTATACCTAATCACGATAAACCTGATGACGAAAAAATGTTTGTTTTTTACTCATACGTTATTTGCTTGTTATTGCTTTCGATAAGATGCTTGATATGCACTTACCTGAATATTAAGGATCGTGGTTACGAGCAAATTATGAAAGTAGTTGAATGATGCCATATTGTGGCGGTACAAAGATTGAGGGGTTATTTAATACATAATTTTAAGCATTTTTTGATAAATTCACTGGACATTACGAAACATTAGGAAATGCGTTGTTCTTTGTATGTGGAGAGCGCTGTTCCGAGAACAGCCAAGGCCCCTTCCCCTCCATCCATCACCCCGTTGCCGCGCCATCTGTTTACGTGACTCTTGCAGAATCTAGTACGTTCTCAGTTCTCACTCCTCCCCCTCTGGACCCGATGTACTGACGAGTGCGTGGGCGGTGTTGCGTAAAATGGAAAATTCCCGACTGCAAAGGACGAGAATTATGACTTGGATACATAAGAGCACTAGAATAATTTCCACTCTGAAACATCCGGGACGCCTGCAGAGATTCGCCAAGAAAAACTTATTGGCATTTGGTTTTGACCACTCACCGCGCGTAATCGAATAGGCGAGGAGAACAAGGGACTAGGCATTTGGAAAGAGAGGGCAGGAGGAGAGAGCAAGAGTTGAGTTGGGCGGATCGCAGACAGGAGACAGTGTCCGAACGTCGATTTGAGTGAATCTCGAAATGAGAGACGGTATTTATCCCGCACGCGATCGTTTAGTAATGTTGTCTTGTAACGTGTGAAGAGATCGTTTAGCATATCGATGCTCGGAGCGCAATGGAACGTCTGAGTGTGTTAACTGACATGATGAAGTCAAAGTGCTAGGTGCGTTTGTTGTAATCAGGAACTTTTTAATGTTAATTTTGATAGTTAGGTACATTATCTGGCTTCACCGTTAAAATATGACTGCTGTTCATTTGGTGAATTATTCAGAACCCGCCGCACTCATTTGAGAATAGGACGAGAAAGAGTGTGTTAATGACATCTGGCGTAGCGTGTGGTGGGGACTGCCGTCTGAGCTGCTGTCAATGGGCCGCGCCCCTCCAGTGGAAGACAGGGCAACGATCGCGTTCGTTGCGACGGAGCACCCCGTCGATCAAGGCAACGGTAAAGTCTTCCGACGTAAAACCGCGCAAGGGTTTAAATGCTCTTCAAGCCAATTGGGTAAATATAAAAGGACTCTTGGTTACTCCTGAAAGAACAGGGAATAATTTAAGGAAATATTTATGTATGATTTGGCGTGGCCGCACATTGACCTTTTAACATCTTTTAAAGTAATATGAACATTTTATCGTACGTTTATTTCTATATTTATTCAAGTAACGATTTCGTTAAGTTTCATAATTATTTTGTAAATGTTTAAGGCTTAAAATAAAAATTATGTTAAAATTCTTATTTTAACAAATGTTTTCTTGTGATTATTTTGAACGAAGTTCCATTCCACTCTACTGAAAAAAAGGTATGCCGCAGGATCTGAGCAAGCGTCATCACAATTAGCTGTCCCAAGCAGGGGAACTGATTCATATTAAATAACCGACACGACGCCACAATTTGTTCTCTTATGAAGGGAATTGTGGGAGAGAAATATGAAAAGACAATCAGAGTCAAATTAACATCTAGTTAATTAGTAAATAAGTAAATCTGAATCATTAAATCATTTATCATTAAAATTGCGTATAAAAGAAAACCTTGTACGTAACACGAGCGTTATGTGGTTCTAATGACCTCAGGCGAAAGGAAGCTGTCAGGCCGAAAGCCTTTAAAAGTTCTGTTGCTCGCCATTATTGAATATCTTATGCCCTTGATGGATAAATAACTCTTTTTCTAAGCGGCCGCTTGCCCGTTCGTCCGTATGTCTGTTCGTCCGTCTGTCCGTTCGTCCGTCTGTCCATTTGTCCGCCTGCCCGTGTGTTCGTTGCACTCATTCACCTCGGGCGAGCGCCTTAACGCATTTTCTCATGTTTTCATAAATAAAATATTCGAGGTATGATATAATTACGATCTATTCCCTAATCTAACTTACGTTCTGATGCACATGTCCGTTTCTATTAAATCCACAAAAGTGAATGATAACATCATTTAAATTATTCCAATAATGATATTAAGCAAGCCTGTTCCCCTCCTACTTTCAACAGCAAGTCCTAGCTAATATAACTATTATGACACTGTTCACCTCGCGTCCGCGTCTAATATTCTGCAACGTACCTAATATTATGTGTTTGGCTCTGCTGCCAGCGACGGAAAAGGCGATGCTTTGCTGGTCTTAATAATTATGGAAAAAGAAATGGTGTTTATGAGGCGTTATTATTACCCTTTTATTACATTTTTTTATCACAAGGGGCTTTGATTCCCCCTCCCCGATAAAGTCTATGTTATAGTACTGCGACCATTCATTTTTCCCGAGTTTATTTACTCCCGCTACCATAACAACCCCTCTGCGCTGCCTCCATTTCCTATGTATTCATAAATTAACGTATAACAATATAATATCGAATAAACTTTGTATTGCTTGTAATTACATGGATAGAGTTTTCTGGAACATTACAAAATACGACGTTATTTGCATATTTTGTGCAAAAAGTAACATTTTACATCGCATTAAATTTTTTTTTATACCGTACAAGTATAATCGCGTGCATGTGAGTTCATTGGTTTCCAGACTTCCTTGGGTAAGAAAAACGCTGCTAAGCCATAATTTATTTGATACGGGTCGAATAAAAGAACAAACAAATGTGATGTCAACATAAAAATTATATGATACGATATAAATGAGATAATCACGTACCTGGAGGGAGTGTGCCAGTAAGAAATGACATGCATAATGTTTGGGGAGATGTAGATATATAACTATAGAATTCAGGAAAGTCACTATATTCTTAACACCTTTTACGGCATCAACTGTTTTGCAATGAATTATTTTGTTAATTTTTTAAGTCAACGAAAATGAGACCCATTACTTTTTAAGCGTTTTTACGCCATACCAGGTCAATGTTTAATAAAAGAAATTGGATAAGTTTTTAAGTAAATTTTGAAACGTTTTTGAGACTTCACGTAAAGTACCTCCCAATACCAAAATACATGCTTCAAACTCGTAGAGTTCGAGTTCGTTTACATCGATAGTTCGTTGGAACTATCAATTTTGAAGGATCTCTTTTCAATGGTTTAAGCGCAAACGTTGACAACAGACAGATGTATTGCTGACAATTGATTTTGGAATGTCAAGGACCCCCAAAACATGGATTCATACTAAACAATGTGCCAGTGAATTCAATTTACCGCATAGTGTAGGAATAAGGTTCATCTACATTTTCGATATCAGGATCCGTCAGAAAGAGTTTTGTAGTCGAAAAATCGCCGTTTTTTCCCGCAGATTTCTTTATTATCTCTATACTACGTAAGCAATAAAATAAAAAATGTTTTTAGAGAAAAAAAAGAGTTTAATTTTTTTATTACAGGTAAAAGAAGAACGCTAGGACTAAAGTAGCGTATTTCATGAAAGTGTTTTATTAACGATTATAAATATGTGTACTGAGACGTTAGTCAAATAGTAGTTAACAAGCGTTTAACTTAAAGACTGCTACTACTTCCAACTTCCAACTTGCTACTTACCATTTAGTAATGCTTATTAACTTCTTACAAACATACTAGCTTTCTTCATACTGACTTGTTACTTCCCACTTCCTTACCATTTTCTTACTACTTGATACTAGAAACATTTTTTTAAGCTTACTTCATCCAAAATTCAGTGAAATCGGAGACGGGAATCTTGGAATGTTTCCTCGCCATCCATTACACATGTCGTTGATGCCAGTTTTGGTGGCCACGTCTCCAAGATCCCCCGTTTGCCTTGAAATCTAAGCGGCATCGTGCGTACGTCATTGCGTTAACTAGTGGTGCTAAAATTGTGTGTTCTTCTGGCATCAGTGACGGTTTCTTAAAATTATAATACGGCAAATTTTGTCCGTATTAACATATCTCAGCCACTACTTGTGATGTGTTAATATGGGTATACATTGTGATATTATAATTTTTTTAATCGTTATTGCTGGGAGAAAGTGAGAACGTTCTGTTGTAGAAACACTACTTTGTTGGTACCTACGGTACATTATACTAAAAAGCCTGATGTGTGGGGGTTATTGTTTTATACATAAAACAATTTTTTTTATTTACAAGGTTCTTTTTTAGATATCTCTCTTATAAAATTGATGTCATATGTTCAGTGCTTGGAAGTAACTTTATTTTTGTTCAACCTTTATTAACAATATGTTTTTAGCATATTTAGTTCCATAATCCTGAGTTTATTCGATAAGGGTCGAGTACAAATAGTAAAGAATTGTGTGCTGTCAACAAATATAAATATAATATAAAAGTTCGAATATCGTAAATGGAATAATCATGTTTGCCACGTATATACAGGGACAATTAAAACTGATTTTTTCAATTACGAAGGACACTCAATGTTTGACAAGGGTATCATATGATTAAGGAATTGGGGAAAGCTCCAAAATCGTTAACGGCTTCAACCGATTTGCAATGAATTACGCTGCTTTTCCTAATGACTGCCTCGATTAATCGGGACTCTGATAATCTCGGACCTTCTCTAGAATAAAATCTCATCTTACATCACACAGTTCGCGGAAACTTGGTTTTTGCAAAAAAATTATTAATAGTTAATTATGATTTTGTTCACTTCAAAATAGTTCCCTTGAGACGCGATACATTTTTGGCTGCGATTTACAGTCGTCAAAGTACCTCTGAAAAGCAGTTTTCGGTATGGCGTTTAACTCCTTCAGCAATTCTTGTATTTTTTCAATGTTAATAAAACCTCCTTTCAAAGATTTCTTAAGCTTTAGGAATAGAACAAAATTATAGGGCGCCATGTCCAATAAATGCGAGGATGAGGCGTCATAAGCGTGTTGCTTTTGGTTAAAAATTGATGAACAAGCAGGGATGAGTGAGCAGATGCGTTATCGTGATCTAACTCCCAGGAATGGTTTCGCCACTACATGGAGTCTTTTCTGCGGAGTGTTTCACGCACACGGTGAGGAGAAGTATGGCAGAAAAGGGTAAGAGTATGCATCAAGTGGATTTTTCATTGTAAAAATAGAATTGGAAATTGAGAACATTGAAAATTTGCTGAAACTTATAAACGTGGAAAGGACATACAAAATGAAAATCTTAACGTCATAAAAATATTAATTAGAAAATGGAAGAAATAAATGGATAAATGCGTACAAATACACTACATGGCGAATGGGACATTTCGTTACACTACATTACCGAGAATGGGAAATTTCGCACTAGTCACATACAAAAGCTCCGATGTCTTCATAACTGGAACATTCCTCATGCCACCATTCCTTATATATTCCACGCTGGATCCAATCTCTATAACATGATTGTTCGTATTCTGGGCTTATAACGAGTATCTCGTCATGGTTTGCAAAATTTGTTCAGGGAAATCGGGTTTTCATTACTCACAAACAGTGTGCTTTCAAGGATTTTTCGTTTCCTTCTTTAATTTTGTTTCCACTTTTATTTCTCTGCAGAGCTCGATAGACCTTTCTTTCTTCTAATTTTCGTTTTTCCTTTTCTTTCTTCTCTAACAATTTTTTGAGTGTTAGATTAACTTATATTTTTCAGATACATTACTTGTGGCTCCTTGTTTTCTCGTTTTGAGAAAGTGGAACCTTTTACTCGATACTAACAGGTATCTGAGAAGAGGAAAACGCGTCTTAATTTTCACGCTGACCTACATAATACAATCGTTATCAAAAATATTGAAAGTTTCTAGTAAAGAAGAATATAAACCCGCACTGATAACGTCAGGGTTTTATGGCTCAATACTCGTAACTGAGAAAGCACTTTTTTAGATTTTAACCCGCTCTTCAAGTGGTTCCCTCAAATTACAGAGCAGATAAGAATACGTACATAAAGTCAACGCGTACACGTAGGCGCCGATATATTGTTTCTCAAACATATCAGCACAGTTCATTACAAGTAAAGTCTAAATCGGGATTTGTTTGGAAGGAAATGACCCTCTTAACAACATATACTTATGAGCCTAGCATTACTTCTTTATTTATAAAAGAATAGATCACTTTAATCACTTTATAGAAAAGTTGGTGGTAACATAAGGTAATCATATATAACCTGTAAATAAATGAAAGCAAGGATGAAAATAGTGACGTTGGTCATTAGAGAGGTAAATGCACACGTGTTGATGTGATCACACTCGCTCCACATTCCACTGCTGCCAACAGGGGAAAATCCCTGCATACTCTTACCCACTTACTCCATTTTTGACTTTATGACCTGGTGTTAAGAACTCATGATCCTCTACGCCGTTGAAATCCATAAAAACAGTGAGCAAAATCTTCAAATTCAACAGAATTCCATATGCTTGTTTTGGTATTGGATGTGCAGGAAATTTCTATTTGTAAGTTTGAGTCTTCGTTTTGAGGTATTTTCGATGCGCCAATGTTTCTTTACCGATTATGACCCGTTTGAGCAATTATGGATTGTTATTGGCTTCATTCAGCATCTCATGAGAAATGTTTAGTAGACTTCCTTTGGCAAAATTCAACAATTTGGTAATACATTTTTGCTCTTTCACCTTTCATAACCAAAATATCCTTCCAAATTAGAAGTAACTATCATATCTGGGCGAGATCTCTCGCATGTTAAACCCCACCCTTTTCCCTGTCCTTCCATTTCCATATTAAGAAGAATGTTGTTAACTGGACGTGGTTATTTCTTTAAAAATGAATAGAAATATCTACTCACCCATTATATATCTTATTATTTAAGGCCTTTTTATTCTCCGTCACATGATATTTGTGTCTCCTTGTAATTGTACTAGCTGAACGTACTTTAACATAACAGTACAATACACCACTTTCAATACAAACTATTCTTATGTTTATTGTCGAACAGACTGGTTCACCTGTACAATTCAGTCACGAAGTATTAAGTAATTAGTTTAATTTCATAAACAGTTGCGCGGGGCGATGGTGTAACGATTAGCGTATCGGACTCATTATGATATATATATATATATATATATATATATCGGGTTGCAAACCCGCAATCGAAGTCGTGGGATTTATTAAGGGCGAAAAAAGTAAAAAATCCTTCCGTGCGCTTCCTTCGAGGGAAAAGTAAAAGCCGGCTATGTCCCATGTTCGTAGAATTTACTTACATGTAAAAGATCCTCAAGCCTAAATGACACCTCTGAGCTAACTTCAAATCGCCTGTTTCTCGCCCAAGAAATACCTCCTTTCTCTGCTTGTTGGTGAAAGGAGCGTTGCGAAATTTGCGTGGTCAGATGGAAGAGCAGGCCTCATGGCCTGAGTCTCGCCACGTAAAATAAAGCATTTATTCAATTCAATTCAAAACAGTTGTAGATTCTGCATGTCTCTGAACAGTTGAGGTAGTGTCAAGAACCAGCAAAATTGTAATTCGTATAATGTCTAAAATGATGTCATCCTGTATATTACGGTGTGAGGAAGGTGTCATTGAGGGCTCTTGCGCCAAACTTCCTGGTTTGAAAGCTTTAGAACGCTTCCTTTTGGAGTTGTATTACAATATAAATTTTTAAATGCTGCCAGTGGGTTGTAGGTTGCTTTTAACATAAATTTTTAGACGCGTTTGGCCAACAAATGCTTCATACTTTAAAAGCTTAATTTATGTTCGTCACATCACATTAATATTTGGTAGGATTGATAGTTTTGAAAAAAAGCAAAACACGTGGAAAAACCATGCTTCTCCTTGACGTAAACCCACACTTCAGGATTCTTAGTATAAAATGTGGTAGGAACCATGCCAAGTTTTAAAATTACAGGTTTTTTTCATTCGATGTGTCTAATTTGACTGGCCTATTTGATGTAAGTCTGTGAGCAATCTGAACCGATAAAGTAATTATACTTTCTATTCTGTAGATAGCATAGGGATGAAAGGGAAAAAAATCGAACCATTTTTGACTTTCCTTTTTATCATGGCTTTAATGTGGTCAGATCGATAGAAGAGTAACTATATTAGATAATATACTACGAAAGCTTTGCGCTAGTGCTGCTCACAAATGTAAACCCGTACGGCGACGTTGAAAAGCAAGCTGTTTTGGACTCGCCACCTCACACGCATCGGATGGTGAAGCACACGTGGTCTAACCGTGAGTAGTGGAAAAACGCAAGCAGGTTTCTGATTACTATAATTGTGTAGGGTTTATTGGGTACCAAAACTTTGAGAGATCCTTAATATTTAGTATAATATTCAGTTAGGCCAGATCATATCCTTTAAGAATCTATCCAAATCCAAAATAGAAAACAGTATATCATAAGTGTGGTAAAAATGTTAGTCTTAAGTATTCATGTTACTGAACAACTATAGCCTAAAATTAAATAGAGACATTATCAATACCTGTGTCCTACCAGTATTATTATACGCTCCACAGACATGGTCACTAGCGGAGAGGGAGAAAAATATAATAAAAATATGTCAAAGGAAGGTGGAAAGGAAAATATTAGGTATTAGTCTAAAATACAAAGTAACAAATACAGAGATGAGACAAAGAACAGGTAAAAAAGTCAATTCACACGTCTTCTAAAATGGAAATGGGCAGAACATATAACGAGGATGAACACAAAGAGATGAACCTGCAAAATTACGACATGGAACCCAAGGACTGGGAAGAGAAATATCGGAAGACAGAGAACTTGTAGTAAGAAGGCTGGGAAGATTATGAACCAGAACAGCAGAAGATCGCACAAAATAAAAAAAGTCATTCACACGAGTGACGAAGTCAATTGAGAAAAAAGATAACAGTGAAGTGATAGTGAACTAATAATAATTAGACGAACAAAAAGAAGGAACCAGTGAGAAGTGGACAGAAAAAAATGGTGACTAACAAGCTATCTAGCTTGAATATCTTACAAGGTAAGGGACATTTGCCTTACTAAGCGATGTGAACATGCTAATAACAATAATAATAGCCGATCAGATGGCTGAGATCGGATTCAAGTCCCGCCTCGGACATGGTGTAAAATTATTATTATTATTATTATTATTATTATTATTATTATTATTATTATATTCCGCTCCTCCACCGGCTTTTAGGAGCCCTGTTAGTTGCGCTCTGCTCGGTAGCGTGTGCTGCTCTGGGGTGACGCATTTGCATTTAGCCGCGTCACGCGGACAGAGCGTGAACATGCGAAATGAGCACAATTTTGGTGATGCCCCGCTGACGATTGTCGCCAGCCTTGCCGGTGCGTCGGATGCCTGCCGTCACTAGACTTGCCACCTTACGAAACCCTGTGACACGGAAATTGTTTTGCAGCTGTGAGTTGGAGGAGAGGGTTCTTCGGAAAGAAAATTAATCTAATTTAAAATCAATATTAACACTTACGTTTAAACTAAAAAGAGCATTCGTAATTATTATTTTAATAAATTGCGGCGGTCTTCAAGAAAAGAGTATTTAAACGTAAGTGTTATGGAAAAAATATTTTCTACGTGTTGATCCTAGAAAAGTAGAACCAAATGTCGCACAATCGCAAATACTGTTCTGAATGGCTGAGTATTTCAAACAATGCAACGGCGCACAAATATCACCGCCACCTACCGCAATTAATCACTTACAGAATAATAATCTTAACAATTAATGCGTCCGATATCACTAGTCAGTGAATCGACTATTTCACTTTCAGTTCGTCGAGAAGGTTCCGTTTAAAGTAAGTCGAAACGCAGAGGAAATTTGTATGTGTGAACGAAGGAACATGTACTTTTTTCTAATACGAAAAACGAAAATGTATATATTGTAGGAATTTATGGACTTACTACGACAGTACGCGATCGCACCCGGCTTCATCAGCAGGGCGTTAATTTAGCGGTGCACTCGCTGTTCGCAAACGATACGAACGACTTCCCAAGTCTTTAACTGTGATTTGCGATTCAAAAATGCGTGAAAGCTTTCACAGTTTGCAAGCTGTGGTGAAATTAAAAAACAGCAAAACACACTCTCGAGAGAAATACATGCTTCCCATCTCGAATAGTTAACGAATTAGGCAGAAGTGGTTATGCGAAGGAGAGGTCCTAATGGCAGGAGTCACGCCACATGAATAAAGTCTCTATTTAATTGTTATTGCTGGACCAGTATTATGAGAAATCCGCTTTACTTTCACTTTCCCGAATACGTACGTCCTGTATATACGGACTAATATACGTAGTATAGGGAAAGTTATGTAATGTTGCGGAAAATCGATTTCGAGATTTGAACGGAAATACACGTTTTGGGTTCCTTTGATACCAAAAAAGACCTTTTTCTAAAACGTCTGTCTGGTGTCTGTGGACACTACTAGCGCCTAAATCATACATAGGAAAAAAACAAAATTAAAGAAACCCCTGTTCATATGGCTCAAGCATAAACTTTGAGATTTTGAAAAAAATCTTTAAAATTTTGGAGGTACTTTGCATTAATCCCCCCGGATATTTTCAAAATTTTTTCAAAAACAATTCTAATTCTTGTCTTTAAATTTCTTGCAAGAATAGAGTACATACACTTATAAAAGAGGCATGGGTCAGATTTTCACGGTTAACTCTAAATTTTCCATCATTTCAAAGCTATGAATTTTTTTGAGATATTTCTCCATAAGTACAAACCTATGATAGAGGTAATTCCTTCAAATATAAGTTGTTCTCCATAATGAGTTATTTCATTAAGGTCATGCATTTTTTCTGAAAGTTTCAGTAGATTTCGCGCATTTTCATAAACGCTCAAAAGCCATTTTCTCGAAAACGGCACCAAATTTTTTCTTCAAAATTTGGAACGGATAGTGGCAATTGCACTTTTGAATATGAGGTAACGTTAATTTCGTTGTATTATTTTGCTTTTTCAAAAATTATACAAATGTAAATAGATTGAAAGACCTCTCACGCCAATGATATGCACATTTTTCAGCAATTAGTAAATACTTTTGTATTTGTGAGTTTAAGTACTTAAAATGACCTCAAATAAAATTTTTCGAAAACACAAAAAATGTATGTGAAAAACAGCTTTAAATTTCAAATTTACAGTAGCGCTTAAACGCCAGTTTTTTAAAAACGGCTCCAAATATTTCAATAAAAATTGCTATATTGGATGAAGTTTTACTGTTCTTTAAAAATCGTAAAATAATATTTCCGCTCTACAATTAGGAAAACAAAAAATAAGAAAATCCCAATAAATGTAGTTTGTGCGGCGATATATGTGAGGAGGCAAAAATATGTGGCAGGTTCGAATAGCTAACAGAGACAAAAGGAAATAGCAAACTAATACGGGAAAGTCTGAGCCATTCTGTAACACCACTAGTTTTAACTGAAATGTCTTTCTTATATAGTGCTACTAGGAGGCTAACATTCAATTTAGCTACGTATCTTTTGAACTGTAATGTGAGTATTTATATGTTTATTCATTAACTACAAAGAACTCTGATGACGTTCAGCGGTGGCGGGGGGGGGTGTCGAGGTTCCAAATTTCCTGCGGGGCTCAAGGTGATTAGTGGAGTTACCTACGTTCCGCTTCAAAGAATTATCTTAAAATTTGGCAATAAATTATTTGTAAGACGCAGTTTATACGTTTGTTTTTGAGGCTGCATGTTGCTCATACGGCGGCCAACCTTTGGTGTTGGGACATGAGCTTCGTGCTGGTCCACGCATATTACATTGTCAACGGTTAATTATTTCCTGTTTTCGGACGCGTCAACTCTTCTTCTTATTAGTACCGTCGTGCACTACTTGTTGTGCACTACTTGTTGGAAATGTTCTTCCTCCCACTGAATATTGCAATTCGACGCTGATCTACAAGTCGGCTTGTACGGTTTCCCGCATCTAGGTATCTCCCACCAGCGAGGCACCGCCACTGGCGGGACAAGCACTAAGCTCAACAGTTGTCTCCCAAAATGTGTATTACGATAGTTCATATGAGAGAGTTTATGTGTGTAGAGGAAGAGGAGTAGGTCAAGGAAGGGAAAGGAATGATCGCGCGCCGTTCGTGACCCGTTTGCTAGAATAATTCTCCAGCATTCGCCTGGGGTTGATCGAAGAAACCACGAAAAACTACCGATGAGAGCAGAAGGTTGCTAGAATTCTCTTCGAGACAGTGATTGAATTGACCTACGTGTACAGTTCGTGTAGAAAACCCGACCACAGCCAGGGCCCGAACCCTTGGAGCTCTCGATCAGCGGCGCTGCAGAACATCAGTTGGTGCTCTGAACCATCTAAGTGGTCATCGTCGATGGCTGCGAGCTCGAACGCGTGTAAGTCAAGAGACGTTTCACCAAATGTAGTAGGCTTGTCACATCACATCGATCACTTCAGTGCCATCCTCAAATCCTTACATTGATATGTCGACATAATTCTCTCATCACGAAAGCTCCCCGCCCATCATCCTCCCTTTGCAAGGCAAAGGCTAATGAGCCCTGTGATCCTCTTCGCAGGAACACAGAGAACATAAAGGTGTTAACATTTTCACTCGCCTACACTCATATCTACACTACTTTCGTTGTGATTTCCAATGGAATGTATCTTCACTATCTTCGTCTTCGTTATCAGAATTTCTCTTATGGATAGTAGCAATTTTAAGGATTTGATGAGTTACAAAACTACCATATAAATGGGTGAAAACCAGAAACGTTTAAGTAACATTTTATAAATTCTGAGAAAAACGTGTATGTTGTAGGCTAGATTTCAGTTGGCAATGTAATTTCGTGGTTTTAATGAACAATTGAAATGCCATAGTTTTAATGACGAAACAAAGCACCACAACTTTGCAGTAATATTGGATTACATAAACAGTCTTTTTCAGAATTTATTGAATGTCACTTACACCGTTTTGGTTCCCTCCCATTCATATTAAGCATGTTTTGAATTTTTAGGATAAAACGTTTAGCATGAAGTCCCAAGATCACATTAAGAAGTAGGAATCTTGGATATAATTCTATTTCTATTATATTGTTCTTATGGCGCTAAGAACATTTATCGGTGTGCGTATGTGATTTTAGTATACAGCTGTAACAATCATATATTTAGAGGATATGTTACATTTTTTATAGAATATTCCGCATATATTGACTTCTTAATACTCCCAACTTCCGAAGATTCTCTTTTGGGAGAAAGAAACAGAATATTAACTATAACGATTATACACAGAAACTAATCATAGCATAATTGTAAATTTCTAAGTGAAGAGATTGATTTACTTCATTTTTAAATAAATTCAGTTATAAATTTGGATTACACAAGAGATAATATTTACAAGATAATTCGTTTTTAGTCTTTATTACTCATTTTCATTTGACTTGCCTCCAGTTTAAGCAAGAACTGTCCTTTGATTTTCACAGCAATCAGAGTCGTGTGTAACACCTGATGTGATATTTAGATTAACAGAATATTTGTTGGCATCTTCAAGGAAGATGGCTCCAACATTGAACATGTACATTTCACTAGTCGAAAACGCATCATCACACGAAAAAATATTTATTGCTGTATTTCAGTTTGAGTTTCTATATATTAGTCATTAGTTGATCTTCTAATATTGCGAACAATTTTCTTCGTAATCTTTAAACCACACTTTTTATTTCATAAATATCATTAAGGATATCTAAACACACAGATTTAACGTACCTGTTCTCCGGGCGTTCTTGTGAAAAATGATATTGCATAAATTCAGCTCACCTAAATTGTTGACCAACATGACATGCCAGAAGTTAACTACTTCAACCAGAACTTAGGTGTAGTTAATGATTAAGCACTATGTCGCTTCTTCATGCTGTAGCAAGCTAGACCTTGAGATTGTCATATCATCTTTCGCTTTGATGTCGTAACTTGTCCCTTCTCGCCTAAAACTCATTCGAAGTTCATTAACCCTCAACCAAAGAGAGGAAGTTCGGCGAAAAAGTCTCTCTGGTTTTTCCATACTGTGGACGGGGCGGTCAAAATACACGTTCCTAAATGCTGGAACAAACAATACTTGCAGATTTTCATAAGAAAGTTACCTCTTCATAATTCAACAGATCTCGGAACTTAGAACTCATTCAACAAAGTCCTTCTTTGCAGGGTTTAGTCAAGAGATACCTGTTTTTGCATAAAAAAGTCTTTCCATTACTAATCTTCATCCCATAGCTTGTCTCCTCATCAAACTGCCTCTTTCTTGACAAGCTTACATTATAAACTGATGAAAAAATGTTTAGGCAGTTTCTCCTATTGCAGTGTTATCTCCATTGTTATGTATTTTGGTATACTGTTTTGTAATTTCAGAAGTAGATTCAGGTTAGAAAAAAATATTTCTCCGGATTTTTAAGTGGTTTTATTTTGAAATATAAATGATTTTCTTCATAACACACATTTGAAAAGGTTGTTTCATTTTATGAAATTGTAAGCTTTTTGTTTCCGTGTTATGATGTTTAATAAGGTATTGTCATAAATGTAATATATATTTTTTGCATTGTTATTATAGTGTATTTTTTTCATATAAATTAAGTTGAAGATGTCATGTGGTTTCATCATTCGCCGTCGATATATAAAAGTATATGAGCAGATTATTCAGAACTAAATTGTATTAACTATATTAACATTCTACTTATCATTACTCCACTAGGAAAAAATAAGTTTTATGTTAAACGATTCCTTTTACTTTCTCACTTCGGAGTAGAGAGAAAGTTATGTTATGTTAGCGACAAAATGGCGAACATTCGACAGAAAAAACTCTTACAGGGTCCTGATGACAAAAAAGTATATAAATCCAGTTGCTAAATTTAGAAAAAAATCCTCTAACACTTAATGAGCCAGAATTCTTGTTTGGTGGATTCTCGATGCTGAAAAATCGAATGACGCCAAAACGTCCGTCTGTGGTCAACGTTAGCGACTAAACCATTCAGTCGATTTTCTTCGAAATTTATATTCCTCAATCGATCTGGCTGATGTCACCGCCGCTTGGAATTGAAAGTGATATTTTAATTATTTTTTGGGGGAGGGGGGCACTTTATATGAAGCACCTGAAACATTTTAAAAGCTTAAAAAATGACTATCGATGTTGATTAAATTTTGTTGTTTGATAACGTGAAGGACGTTTAAGACAACAATTCAGATCTCCTGTTCGTAGAAAACCCTCATATTTTGAAAATTGCAAAAGTTTAAAATGTTTTGGGAGTCTTCTTACAACTAATATATTAAAGATAGAGTTCTTTTTTCGTGATGAAATCTGATCCTTAAAGATAGATTTTGAAATAAGGTCATGTATAATTTTTCGAAAATTTGAGTACTTTTTGCGAAATTTGGCGTAAAAATAAGGGTGAGAAAGCTCGTGCTGTTTTAAAACTACTAGTTGATTACGGTAACAGAGAGATTTCTGGTAGACACACTTTCCCCTTTATTCGTTTCAACTCTATATTTTTTTAATTTATGTTTTATTAAAGAGACAGTGCTACTCATACTTCGTAGTACTACTCTTATACGATATTGAGAATGTACGATGTTTGTTAAGCTATAGTTCAATTTCTCGTTGTGGCAGTTAAAATTTTCTCTTGTCTACTGAGGCGAACTTTTCTTGGAGCTGAATTAAAATAGTAAAATGGAAGTTCATGCACTGTAGAGAGGTTTATAAGTTAAGTACTGCTATTTTAATCGAAATGAAGCATTTCTTTAGGAGAGAAATTTGGTAAGCCTATCACGGACGTTTTCTTATGCACGATAGGTAACAAAGTAAGTGAATATTTTGCTCTTGAAGTGTACAAGAAACCTATGTTTATTTTGATACGCGCAGGAAGTGAGGTAGTTGAAGGGCGCGTTTCCGAGCAATACCCAATGCACTGTCGTAAATGAAACTACGTAACGTGGTTCGTAAACAAGGAGGTCAGAATTCAGAAGACACTTTTGGGGTTAACGTAAGGGAGATGGGAGACACTTTCATTAACAAGCGATGGAAGACTAAACGGGGCACTAACTATGCCTCGCAGTGAAAAAAATGTGAGCCGGTATACGATTTAATGATTGGATTCGACAAAAAACTGACATATGAATCAGAGCTGAATTGAACAGTAAGATGTTCTAGTCCCGGTTGCGACAAATTACTCTCACTAGCCGCGTTGCTGGCTCAGCCTGCCTCACTCTTGAGAATTATCGCGACTCTCTGAAATGTTGTTCCCGTGTGTTTCTCCGATCAATTTCAGGCGTTTGCTGGAGAAGTAGCTTAACCCAGAACGGCTCGTGTGGCGGCCCACTTGGCGTGACCTGACCGTGTGCTCAGCATGTGCGAGCCAACGGTGCGGCTCATTACTTGTCGAGGCAGCCCAAAAGGGGGGAAGACGCTCGGCCGCGAGCGGCGTTATGTGCGTTTCTCTAGCTTACTCCCGCTTAGAGGCAGGGTTCGTAAAGCCTAGCAACTAGGCATAACTTCAGTCGCGACGGGTTCAGGTAGGACGTGCCCAATAGCCCGACGGGACAGCGCGCTCCCAATAGTCCACTGATTAAATAGTTTGCTTAAAACAATTGTAATGTATTACGAAGTATTTTTGTCAGTTAAATTACTTTAAAATGTTGAGCAAAAGTTTTTTTTATTAAATTACTTTTGAATATTGAGTAAAACAGTAGAAAAAAGGTGGAGAAATACCCAACATCGAGTTGAAATGTTGTAGAAAACCCAAGTCTTTTAATTCAAGTCAACCTTTAACTTTTTTCAGTCTTTGAAATCGTTTTGTAGTTAAGAATAATGAAGAAAACACTAACCATCGAAAGTAAATGGGAAGGAAAATTTGCGAGTTGTCTTTGAACCATTGTGTATGGCCGGTATTCCCCTGAAAGTAATGAAGGACAACGTGGAAAAATTTGGTCACAACAGTCAGCCTACAAATTGGATTCCGAAGCGCAACATTGTTGACGCATCAAATTATTTTCTGTCACCTTGTCGGGTTTGATTACATGATCTCCCAAACACTGGAACTTTCGAGCCCTGCCGCCTCGCCGCTTCCACAGATGGCCAAATGAATATTAACAACCTCGTACTTAATGGGATACTTCATTTTGTAATATGAATATAATACCCATTATGTATTATATATAAATAAGTAAGCATTCGTATTTGTCCATTATAAGTAATAACTCGAAAGTCGTTTTGTCATACGCTAGATTACATTTATTATTCAGAAGGTACTAGTACATATTTATTTTGGGCTGTATTGCCTATCTGGAGTAAGAAGATGAAAGATAAGTGAACCATACTGCTTATGCTTCGTGTGGATAATACTTATCGGATCATCTATATCTCATTTGACAGTTCGTAACCTACTGCCCCACTTAAAGTGTTTGAAAATATTGCATTACTATCTGAAACCATTATTTTTTCTTCAATGTCCGTGGAAAAACCATACAGGATTGAAAATACAATTCTTTAATATCTACTCTGTTGGGAAGACTCATTAAGATATTTACATTTTGCAGAAATAAGTAATGTTAATGTACCAAGAAGTGATTTAATTCGTAGTTATTGATTGTTAATACAACCACACATAATCTATATTACGAATATCTTGCACGCGCAGAAATTGAAAGAAAACTATGCAGCTTTCGTTCACTGAGATATCTGTGATGTGGGGAGATACCAAGAAACTCGAAATAAAATTCCAAAACAGTTATTTCAGAAACAGAAACAAAACTTTACATTTAGGGGGTATTTATATGAATAATCAGGAGCATTTTCGATCTTAGCCTACATTGATCCATGTTTTTTCTTTAATTTTGTTTTCGTAAATAGCAAATAATGCTTAAAAAAGTCGCAGCTTTCTATTTTCGAAAAACTCTTTATTTTAGAACAATGCAAACAAAAATCAACCTTGTTAAATTTCAATGTCGATGATAAATATTTTTACTTTCTTACTGCCGCTACCACGGAGGAGAGATTTATATAATTCTGCACTAAAAAGCGGCGAATTTTCGGCAGAAAAATTCTTCTTACAGGGCAGTTTTGTTCTTTCCTTTGCGTTTCATTTTGTTGTAAGATTTCTTTTTGTTTGTTTTCAATTATTTAGTTAATTATATTGATGTTAATTTTCTTTTAAAATCGCGGTTACAAACAATTTTCTCTGCTTCAAAAGTCGCTGCTTCAAAAATTCCCTCTTTTGGACCGTTTTCTTCTTTTCCTGTCCGATATATGTTGTTTTAATATTTATTTTTAATTAATTCATTACATTGCATTGTAAATTCATTTCTGGGATTTTTCTGTATTTACGATGATACGTATTTTTTCGCAGTCGTCAAGGCTCTAGTAGGAGCGTAGGAAAAAGGGAAGAGAATAGACACAATGTGCCAGGAATACGAAGTAAGCCATCGCTAGCGGATAAACCGTAAACTGGATTTTCACAGTTATTGATATTCCCCGAACGCCTTGACTTACGATGCGGCCCCTCGAATTTTTAAAGGATTTTTAGTTCTTTGGGGCACTTTACAGGTAATTTCTTTTTCAATTTTCAAAATCAAAAATGACAAATATTTTTTGTCAGGTAGAATAAAATGTGAATGTCTTATTTTCGTTGAATGTTTCTGAAATTCCAAAAATTACATTAAAAAAATATTCCAAATGTTTCTTTGTTTTTTCTGGGTTATAGCAAAGTACCTCCAATAAAATAGAGAAAATCTGATTTCCGGCGAACTCAGAATTTTCGAAAATTGAACTTTTTTAATTTTTGGCTTTTTTTTGTTTGATATTCAACACATTGGAAGTTACCTTTACAGTTTTTTTAAACAAATAAACACGTTTCGTTATCAACTTTTCCTCTGAAAACGGAAATGAAAGGATAAGGAAGAGGGTGGGGTTTGACATGAAGAGTTCTCGCACGGGTACGCTAGTGGGATTAAAATCCGTTTGTTCTTTACTGTGTTTTATTTTCCATGGAGTAATGGAGTGAGCGGTATTAATCTGAAAGCAAACTGATACATTACATCTACAATTAGTCGCCTGTCGCGCAGGAACGTTGGAGCCAGATGTATAAACAGTTAGGCTGTAGTAGATTACGTGTAACCTTACAGAAAGATCTTCTATTCACATCCCCCCCGTACACTTCATTGTAATGTATCAATGTCAGACATGGCAGCACATGGCAAATACCTCTCTTTAGCGATGTCGACAGGTGTCTCACTGCGCCCTTGGAGTGGGTCCACCATCTTGTTTTTACGACGTTGATCAACGCGAACGCGTTCGAAGAAATCGCTATCCCTTCGCGCTCGCGTCTTGCATTTGCCCGAAGATTGTTTCTTCGCATGACTCGCCCACGAGGCTAGATCCGGCATGTCAAGGTCTCGGGCAAGCACACTAGCTCACAAGAGCTCGCGGGCACTGCGTTCACAGCAACTGGCGCGAGATTTAAAAGTACGAGCTGTTCAGATTTCTCCATAGTGGCGGTTCACTACTGGATACTTCACCTGACAGTGTTTAGAGAAGTCATTTGCCATTAATTACCCCAAATGTATATTAATTTCCTTTTCCTCTACCAAAGCGCACAAATTGATCCGTTAAAATGGAATAATACGTCAGTCAGATTTCAAATTGTCAACTTTATTTTATTTTTTAATATTAATATTAATATGAATTAAGGTTAATATTAAACTTTTGAATCGACAGTATCTTGATTTCGTAATCTGTTTAGTTAAGTGTTATAATTGCATTAATTTTCTCCATTGATGTAGGAGGTTTAACCGACACAGTAGCTTGTGTGATCTAACTGTATTGTTAAAAAAATGTCTGCCCTGAAAGCGAGACCTTAATAAGGCATTAATTTATAAAAACTTGTTAATTTATTCGGCATTATTGACATATTCATCAAATAACTGAATTATTTAGTGAAACATGGCCCAAAACAAAAACTAGGAAAGAATTCTTCAATTAAACATATCTCTACCACTTAGCAAAAATGTTTATACTAGACTGAATTTAAAAAGTAAATAAACATGAATTAGCCGTAGGTAATAGTGTAAGTATAATACGAACCTCTGTGGTTGCTAGAAAAAATCTGGCAAACATATTTTCGTGTGAATCCCCTATTCACCACATCTCGCCACTTCAGCTTGCGCCTGTTCATCCCTTTCTGGATTTGGAGGGGAAATGAGTGCTGAGTCAGGGGAAGATTTCTGTGTCCGTAGGAGTGGCGGGCTCCCTAGGCGGGTAAGTAGCTCGTGCGGGCGCGGTTTAACTTGCCTGGGCTGGATCATAGATGCCAAAAATGTTGCCCCCAGTGAGATTCACAATCACGGGTGGAACAATGAAATCTCTCATCCATGCGATTCACCTCCTCACCACTAGAGAGAAGTAGTGAGAGTGACTACGGAACCTAACCGTCATTTGTTAGAAAAATAAATTAAATTACGTGATTTGTAGCTATTCTGATTAAAATGTTTACTTTAACTTTACGGTACATCTCATCTATTTAACATGAACAAATTTATTTATACCCTTTAGGAAAATCGCTTCTGCGGGTTTTGACCACATAATCGCTAAGCTAAAAACTGAGTTCAAGAACTTATAATCGTTTTCTTTCCCATCATCTGTTGCACTAAAGGCGCCATATGCCACGCTGATGTGATGAGGTGTGCAACTGGTACTTGTAGGGAACTTCCCACAACTGGACTAGAGGGTTTTCCGCCTAAATCAGCTATAAAATATTTGCTTGAGCCACGTAACTACCGGACCTAGCGCAATTTTCAGGGCATTGTCTTTTCATATGCAGTCTTTACTCTGCCCGAAGGAGATCAATCTGTGCTCTTATTTTTCACGGGAAGAGCTGTTGAAGAGGAAGCGTTGTCTCCGGTGCGGATAATAGAACCCATTCCCCCTGGTCAACCACTGCTTCAATGACTGCTCTACAGATGGTGTAATTTTCGTTGTGCGTAAACAGCATTCTAGCGACTGAAGAATGCTGTGGACAGTTGTCCTACTATGGACGAAGATAACCGTGTAAAAAGGAAAATAAAATTGAACCTTGTATATTGATATTTTCAACTTCAGATCTACAAACCATGGTACCTACAAAATTAATTTGATGATAATGAAGAAAATGGTAAATTGTGAGAATAGAAGGAAGATAATTAGAAAGAATGATGCTGAGGTATATATGTAGGGAAATAAATAAGAAAAATAGATGAGTTGTGTAACGATAAATAAGATAATGAAAAATGATCATAGATATAAAGAAAATGAAAGAATGAAGAAGTGTGAGCAGGTGTTTGTATGAAGATGGAAAGAGGAAATAAAGAAAAAAACAAAAGAGAAAAGAAGCAAGAGAAGGAGAAGATTGACTGGAAGAAAAAGACGATTAAAAAAGTGGAATAAGAAGAAAAAAGCAGGGGAAAACGAAAGGGAAGCAAAAGAAGGAGGAGAAACCAAAGAGGAATATCAAAAGGAAGAAATCGAAAAAAGCGACAAAAGAAGAAACAAGTAGGAGAAAACGAAGAAAAAGAAAAAAGGACATGGGGAAGGGCAAGAAAGAGGCAAAAGTGACAAAAGAAAAAAGAAGAGGAAAAGTGGCAAAAGAAGTAAAAGAAGAGGAACAAGTGGCAAAAGGAATAAATAGCAAAAGGAGAAAAAAGAGGAACAAGTGGAAAATGAAGAAAAAGAAAATGAACAAGTGGCAAATGAAGAAAAAGAAGAGGAACAAGTGGAAAATGAGAAGAAGAGGAACAAGTGGAAAATGAGAAGAAGAGGAACAAGTGGTAAATGAAGAAAAAGAGAGAAACAAGTGCAAAAGAGGAAGAGGGCGTGGAGGAAATGAATGGGAATGACAAGCAGCAGGATTGAACGCAGAGGAAGGACAAAGAGAGGCGGCAAGGCGCGTGGCGACAATCGCAGCAGCGGCAGCAGCGAGCGCGTGCGGCCGGGTGATAGCGGTGCGCGCCGCGCCGGTGTTGGAGGAGGAGGGGGAGGAGGGGGGGACGCCGGCGCTGCTGTGGAAGGGGGAGGGGAGGGGGGTGGCCGGGCGCTTATAGAAGAGCGCGCGCCGGCCGCCGCGCCCACCCACTGGCAGCGCTCCTCCCGGCCCGTCGACTCCTTCCCGCCGGCCATGAGGGTGCTCAGCGTCGCTCTGGTGGTGGCCCTCGTGGCGCTCGCCGCCGCCTCCGCCTTCGCCCCGCGGCGGCCCTCCGACGAAGACAGTACGTACGCGCACGCACACGCCCATGCACGTCAGGTGACGCTCTCCTCCAGCGGCAGCTTCGTTTTCAATGCCCAAGTTTACGAGGCGGGACTCCGGCCGTGCAAATTCTCTACCATCTAGCGGAGAAAGAAACGATTTAAATTGAGCTCAGATGCTTCTTTTAGGCTTGAGGATATTTTCCATGCTATAAACCTACAACACGGGACAACCGACTTTACTTTCCCTTTGAAGTTATAAACAGGACATTTTCGCCCTTAGAAATTCACGGCTTTGATCGGATTTGAACCCGCAAACATAAAACAGCATGATACGTTAACTTTTATACCACGGAAGCTGCAATTTATTTCGGAGGTTTGGCATATTTTTGGCATACTAAATGTGAGACCAGCAGACGAAAATACAAACTGAACTCTCCATCTTACTGAAAATTTATTAAATTTCTGAAAGAAATGAACATCTACAGGCGAATATGAAGTACTTCTGAATTAGTGTTTGCAGTAAAATTCTGTTATTGTAATCAAGAAATGAGTTCAACTTGTGATTAATGTAATGCACTAATTAATATCAATAATGTAATGTCTTTTTGGCATAATATCCAACACTTTAATTTTTTTTAAAATCCATAACTCCAGAAACTCAAGTCAGTTTATCCAACATTCTGAAACTTGAGATTCCGTTCGATCAAGACCTTATCAAACGGTTTGCGAAACCCGAATTTCATGAGCCGTAGCCTAGAATTTATTTGGGGAGAACCATTAACTTGTGACTACGAACTAGCTATTTTCAAGACCTTTTATCAAATCTCTTAACGAAATGTGATACCTGAAGTTCGCGGAGAGATACTTGAGATGGCACAAAGCTCCTCTTCAGTCCGAATGTTCTTTCTTTGGCTAGTGAACATTTGTCAGAAACTCAATAATTTTGAGAATTTAATTTTAAAAGAAAAACCAGAAATGATTGAGTCGTAGACAAAATATTCTTTGCAAGTGAAGATTTGAAACTAAATTCAACTCCTTTTTATCCATAGTCTGGGGCATATTATGCTATCAAAATTTTACGTCTTTTCCTTTTTTTCAAAACATTAGAACAGAAGAATTTTTCAAAACATTCCCCCACATTTTTCAGACTGGATTTCATGGGGAGACTGAAGTGACATTTAAATCACTAGGTTTTGCTGATCCACTAAATGATTGAAACTTTCGATTTTTATGTGAATAAAAAACAAGAAAATAAACTAATTTACACGACCATTTAGAATAATATAAGATTCAAACATTAAAATTCTCAAAAGATTTATTCCTTCCTTGTATTTGTTTAGAAAATGTAATTTAATTCAATAGTAGAAGATGTATCTTAATTTATTCCACAAATCGGATGATCATGCATTTCAACATTCAATAATGACTTCACAGTGATAATAAAATTTGATGCTTGTTCAAGAATTCCTGATTTTTTTAAATATGTGAATAACTAAGAATATCTACTTTTCATTTAATAGCAAGCCTATTTTGATACTGTGAAGTATTTCTGTAATAATGACATTCACGAATGAATAAACTTTAGATTCGACAAGCGACTGAACGTGAGTGTCAGAGCTCTCAACTTTTTAACTAGTGAATTAAATGTTGCTTTACTCATTTGTACAACAAACTGCTGGCGCAGGACACCACTTTCTTTAATTAATACTCTTGTGAAAGGAATTTGATAGGTACATTGCACTCATAGCAAAAGAAAATTCACAGTTCAGAAAAGAAATGTATTTCACCAGAGATGTATACGCCTTTATGTCAATAACGACGCAATACACATTAATTTATGCAATATAATGTACAGCTTTAACTTGCGGGTTCTTAATAATATACATTTTTCTGTTTCAAATTTTCATTACAATGAAGAACAGCGTTAGAGATTTTTTACGTAAATTGTTTGCTGTTGAAGTATTGGAGAGTGTCACCTTTTGTGCTTTCACGCTGCCAGCCTGTTTTCTCCGCTTTGCTTTGATCTGCCTCCTTCGCTTTGTTTTCGTCGGTGGCGGCGTTTGTTGCCTTCTGTCGACCTTGTGTGCTCCCTACGCACCGCCTTAATCACATTTCTGTGACAGTTATGCAAACACGGAGAGAAAGACATTTAATCGTGTTACTGTTTGCGACGTGTCGAACGATTGAAACCTAAGCACCTGGAGTGGTCAAAGAAAACAGGTTTCTCTCGTCTAAAACCTGCTTTTTTCACGGCCGCAAATGCAGTGACACTGTGGATATTTGCATTTCTTCTCCGTGACATTTGCCACTTTGAAACTATAAAGTTATTTAACACTGAAATATACCCTATCAATATTTTTTTCAAATTTCAATTTATATTTTATTGATTTTTGAGTTGTGAAGAACTTTACGTCAGTCAAAGTATAAAGTTATATATATTGTCACGGTTTTCTCTACACGTTTACTGATTTAATGAGATTTAGATATAATGAGTATCTTTTCTCTTCTGTATTGAAAATGTATATTAATTTGCCGCAGAAAAGTTTATTAAGTTGGTCAGGAGTCGATACCTCTATTACCCATAAGCGTTTTGAATTTTGTTCTTGTAAATTCGCCCTGAACTATTTCTTCATACTGTGATAATGTTTAATACCAATTCTTTTGTAGATCGATTTATAGTGCACTCTATTATTTTGTCACATTTGTATAGTTTGCAGTTGCATCAGATTCAAATAATGTTAACTATCCTTTTCGAACGTTCTCTCTACTTCTTACACTATAGATCAACATTTCAAAAATTTCAAATTATTTTTTCAATTTTTTAATTCAACAAATAAAACTAAATATCAATGTTATACTTCCATGCAAACAATTAATATGTAATGGAAGTGTATACTTCAGGATGTTTAAGAAGAAACGTCATTAATCAAATCAAATGAAAATTATATTTCATTTAGTCCTTATTTCCGGGAAATGAGATTTCAAATACACAAAAAGTAAGTTTGAAATTTGGAATATTTCAAATTATTATTAACTTGTATCTCATACCGATTTATAAGTCAAATCCTATATTCAAGTTTCACATATTGATTCAGAAATCTGGTTTCCCTGGAATATTGCACAAATAATAGCAGAAGTACCAGCGTATAAAGAAGTAACTTTCTGACATTTTCTTTTATTTTGACACAATCAATAGAGAATCATGTTTTGTAAGAATTTTCGGGAAACGCGGAAGAATATTTCATATTTTTGTGGGGTGAAACTCGCTGAAAGACAACAGTTCACGGAGCGATACAATTTTATTTTCGTTTTCACCTGTTTCCTGACAGATGTTGCGTATGCGGGTGTTCGGCACCCTTCAGATTATGTGGGTGACTGATTCGCTAATGCACGCTTTTGCGGAAATACTGTATTTTTATAGTAGGCTATTTCGCTTGTTTAGAAGCAATTCGTGTAAAAATGAATTTCTAAATTGGTGTATAGGGCAAGAAAATAGAAAAAAAGTGGCACAAGGCAAATTGTAAATTGTTGATACCGGACGAGATCTTTTATTTATCATAATAATAGAAGGTATGTACCTCACCAGCGATCTAATTAATAAATTGTTAGAACTTCAGAAAATGAAAAATATGTTAACATTTAATCTCCATTTACTTAATAAACATATTGAAAATTATGTTTATATTAAAGTAAAATAATTTCTTTGCATATAATTACTTCTATAACATTAACATGAAATATTTTTAGTGAGAGCTGTTTTTACTTTAGAACAATATGTATGATCATACGAGTGCACCAAGATATTTTAAATGACTTCTTTAACGTGACGCAGGTTGAAAACGTTAAAACACGCTTAGGTAGAATACTAGAGTTCGTACTCAATATTACTGTTTGTTGTCTCATAAGTCTGAATTTTGTCTCATAAGTATCAATTTTGTCTCATAAGTTAATAATTAAAATATTTAATTAAAATATCTCTTGATGACCAAAGTAATGAGAACGCGTCCTGATTCGACGTCTTATAAATTAAACCTGTCAGATAGGAATACCTTAAAACTATTTTGCAAAATGACTTGCAACTTTATTTTTCTTAAAAGTCGAAAATCTATCTGAATTCTACAAACATAATAACCAAACAAATTTTGTTTATTGGTATTATTTATTCCTGATCCTAACCAACAAAAATTATTCCTTTTCCTTCGTTCTGAGGAATCATTGAAAAAACGCGTATGTTTTAATTTTATTGCTTTATTCACTATTCAAAGATGTCTGTAATACGTGTTTTCTTTCAATACTGTCACAACTCACAAGAGCTAAGAGACATTCAACTCGAGCGAATTTCTGATCTTTTGATAAAGACCTGGGAAAATGAGTTGAAAAGATATGAGACAAGTGTGTCGTTGGTTCATATTGCTGATAGCATTGAAATCGACTTATGAACCCTTCCAACACTTACAGTGCGATGTAACAAGATTGGTAAAGCAATTAAATTGTTCAAGAAGAATTTTAAACTTTTCCTACGTTCATGACATTAAGACATTTCAAACATTAATATTTATTAAACACCTTTCAAAATTACAATCTAACCACAATTTGAATAGTACTCACATTGTGCAATGAAATATATCCCTTCTTTTTTTAACATCAAATCGAGTATCTTGTAAACATTATACTACTGTATCCTTGAAAGAACGGGAACCGTATTTCATCCCTTGGATTTTGTATGCTTTGTATCAAGATTATTAAAACAAACTTTGCACAGACATTTTAGGATTCTTACTGTTACGAGACGCCATTAGATCACGTCACTGAATGTTTTATTTCATTCAAGTCTCAGTTTTGCCTAGAAGTTTTTTCAATTTTTATTTTACTAAGTTTTCCAGTAATGTCTTTGGAATGCATCATCCAGCCTAAAAAATACAGATATACATATTTTTATTTTAAATAAATCTAAATACCATGTTTAAATTCATGTTTATGATGATTCGAATATACTTGAATACGCAAAGAATGATAAGGCTAATGCTGAAATTCTAAGTTATGAATCAGTATTCTTATTTTACGCTTAGAAATCCTGTATTGTAAAAATATCAATTTTATTTTATAGTTTTACGTAGTGACAAATTCATTCCTAAAACCTGAAGGACCTAGAAACAACTTTTTGCTCTAGAACGTTTTATTTTTTAAATTTGTAGTTATTTATTCACTCAACTTTACACTTCCTACTTCATCATGTTATTAGTCAGGTCATGGTGATATTTACGCTATTAGAATCATTGAACAGTTAATATCACTTGACGCAAGACTAATTCATTTGATTCCGCTGTGATTCTTATTTATTTTGTAAAAATACGCAGGCTTACCAACCATACTGGGGACATTGATGGCCCCATTGATTCGAACACGCAACCTTCTATTAGAATCTACAGTATCTTATTTGGGACTCGGTATTTGCAAAGATTTTTTGTCGTTGTCAGAGGTAGAAGGGCTGTATCCTAGGGAAAAAAGCTGTGAAGTTCACATTGCTCGTTTTGTCCGACTTAATGAGTAGCTTTTCCGCAATCAAGTGAAATTTAAGAGACCACAATGGGATATACAATGGAACATGTATCGTTGTTCATTATCATGATAAAAAATCTCAAACTTTTATGTATAAACAAACAAAAGAGTACTAGCTGCGTCTCAACTTTTCTTCCAGAAGAAAAAAAAACAACAAAACCTGTACTCGTAATTCATTTGATTCTTAGAACTCGTTAAAACCTAAAACCCAGAAAATAAAATAACTTAACAAGTTTGCTTCTTGAAAATTCTTAGCAACGGATGGAAACAAAAATGTCATACAAACTTTCCCTATTTGCAAATAGCAGTCCGGACAATCCAAAGCGTTCTTGCGTTCAATAGTGCAAAGAATAGTCGTGACCATAAAGAGGTGAGGCGCGCAGAGGGCCGGTGCCTGCAGCGAAGTGGGTTACGGCCGCCGCAGCGCTCGAGTGGCCGCTCAGGAGGAGGCTCCGCAACAGGCCAGCGCTTGCGCCAGGCGCTCTCCTCCCCCGCACCGCTCCCCCCGCGCGGCGCGGGGTCGCCCGGTTGGCTGGCAGGCAACGCGTCCCATCTCAGCGGCGGCGCGCCGTCGAGCCACACTCTCACGTGGCCTGCTTTGCCGCCTTGCCTTGCCTTGCCGTGCCTTGCCTTGCTACCCCGCCCCTCCTTGCCGTCCGCCTTGTCTTCCCACCTTGCCGACACCACCCGGCGTTGCCCCCCCCCCCTTCATTGACGTACCGACTCGCATCTCTACCACCTTGACGTCCCACCTCGTTTGTTCTGCCTCTTTGTTAGAGAAATATTTTTGTGCCCAGAGCTGTTAAACTAATGTCTGAAGGTTGTCGCTCTAGTATTACTTGGGCACTTTCCCTTCGTTTACGATCTTTATGTCATTGCTTCTCAATGCAGTTCTGTATTTTTCTCTAATGTACTCTATTTGTATTGCTCGTGATTTTATCTTGATTACGAACAGTACAAGTGGTTAGTAAACTACAAATTTTCGTTCCATTGTACACTTACATAGTTTTTTGTCATTTAAAGGGCGATGCCAAATTTTCGTTCTGGAGATGCACTTTTTGTTAAGTGGGAGATTGTTACCTTCATAAATACCAGGTCATTTACGTCTTCGTTTCAGTTGATTCAATTGATGGATTTAGCACTCGTGGCGCGTTATTCTTTTTCATTTCTCTACCTTAAATTTATTGCACGAAATGGATGATGGTTGGGGAAATGCTTTACTTACGAAAAACTTCTTTACATCTCATTCGCTGAGGGCTCTGTGCTTTCAGCAGTTTGAATTGGCAACGAATAACTTCTAAAAGTTTCCGTATACTGCATTTCTACTCCCCTGAAATAAAATGTTATAGTACAATAGAGTTTGCAATGAGAAAATGAACATTGAATTGAAAGTGGGTTGACATTTGGAAAAACATTTAGATGTTACAAAAGGTAATTCATATAAAACTCTGAAGGTTGTTGAGGAGATCTTTGCTAATATACGCTAGTATAAATCATACTAATTACTTAGAACACAAAAATTCCTGGCTTTGCTTATCTTAACCCCATACAACAGTCATCAACGTATTTAAAACACTAAGGGTAGAAATAAATGTAAGATTTCTCCTCAAGCAAATTTTGTGATTTTTTCTTGCTGTGAAAGGTAGTTGGTCTTAGATGTATTATCACCTGCACTTAATAACTGTTTTGTTTTTACTAAAAACAAAAAATGGTAGATTAAAATTAATAGAATAAACTCATATCTGATAGGATCTTTGCAACGTGAAGTTGGCGAAGCACAGATACCGAGATTTTTTAATTGCCAAGATAATTTTTGAACGCAATGATCGGCCATATTCTGACAAACGGTATGTCCTACGTGAAGGGAACGTGAAAGTTTGTCATAGAAATTATGTGGTGCATGATGTTTCATAGTTAGAATGGATAGAAGGGTATCCTACTATAGGCCACTGCAACTTACAGATCTTAGTAAATATAAAACAATTTAATTTTATTTTCAGAAACATGAGTTCAAAATGAGCTGAGATGATATTATTCTGTAGTTCGTTAACTTCTTGCATTTCATTAATTTTGGAGAATAAGCACTGATCGGCATGAAATAATAATTTTGACGTTTTTGATTTTCAGCACAGTCCATACGTAGTACTTTGCTCATGTAAGTTTTTTCCAGTTCTTCCTTCAGTGCAATGTAATCGCACGGCTTCCACTAGTTACATTACGTTCCAGATTCACACACTTACATTCCAAACGCACTCTGGGTTCTACAGTTGACGGAAAAACGCATAAGCGCGTTGTTTTAGCATGCAATTTCAGAAAGGTTTATACTCTTACTTCGCGTCTCTTAAATATATTTCATCGTTACCTATTTATATTAGCTCACATCCCCGCTATTCAAAATATTTTCGACACAAACTTGTTTCCGCGCTTTTTACAGCTCAATTTATCTAAAAGTGTTTTTCCATTACTCTTAGTACCCTAAAAGTTATTCCAGATCGTCGCACCATGTAATAGACGTCGACAAAGTTCCGGTAATTCGCTCTGATTGATGGCAGTTGCGCGGCCTACAGCCTCGTCGTGCGTCCCTTCCAGTGAATCGACCACCGTGTATAAAGATGACAATTATCGTCGTGCAAGGTGTCAGTGTTTACCATGGTGTGATCTTCGAATATCCTTTGCATTAACTTGCAACTTCCAATGATTTATACTATTAAAGAATGCTCGAGAGGGTATATTCATTCACCGTCTTTGTTCGTTTATTTTTGTCCATGTGTTAAACGAGTACACCAGCACACATGTACAGAATCCGTTCAAAATTCCAAGATGAAAAGGAATCACACAATTTAGACTAAACAGATAAATTTCATGTTAAATTGCATGCGTAATGTTGAAAGACTTACCTACAACTTTACACGTGTAGGCCCCATGACTGCTCTGTTAAACGGGCACGATCCAGGACATTGTAAACAAGAAATTCCCACTGGGGTATTACGGAAGACATTTCGACCCCTCATCCCTCTTCTTAGTCCTTCTCCCGTTCCTTCTGTGCAGATCTGCTTCCTTTCTACGAACGTGTATTTCCTAGAGTTGGCTTTGATGCTGTAATGCATGGCTGCCGTGGGTAATGATCCTAGTATCATTGTTTTGAACAAGTCGGTGCTACGATATCTACATTGTATCCTCCCAGTTGATCTGAGTGCATGAATGGGAAGTTGAAGCGATATTATTAGAAGCAGATGAAAGAACAAGAACAGAGGGAGGTCGTAAAATCCAAAGCTTATGGGGAAGCTATTGAAATTGTGGTGCACTTTAAAATTAATACTTCTTCCTGATTTCTTGTGACATTTCGAAGTACAAAGGACGTAAAAAGCTAAACAGAAACATTTCCTGTGGATTGGAGTCTAATGGAAAAGATTTGAGGAAAGGGAGAAAAATACGATTTAATTAAATTGAAAAGGTTCGGGATACTCTACTTGAGCTCTAAACTATCGCTCATTGTGGGTTTCGTCGTCACCGTGGAGCGCGTAAATTTCGATTCATACAGTACAAAAGAAAGCACCACGTTTGGCATCACTGTGGCCATAAGAGACCGTCGTTCATTCTTAACCTCGGCTGGGCCGTAGTCGTCTCGTGGTCCGTAGCCGTAGAAGGCGGTGGCGGCAGCGTTAGCCCGGAAGCGCCGCGTCGGCGCGCAGAGCAACTCTCGCGAAGGCCACGTGCCGTGCCGTGCCGTGCCGTGCCGTGCCGTGCCGTGCCGTGCCGTGCCGCGCCGCGCCGAGCAATTTTGTAGATATTACTATAATCGCCATAATAAATTCCGCAATCTGCGCGCGCATCCTCCGTTACAACGGCGCTCCATCTCGCGTCTGAGCGGCGCGGCGGGAGGTGTTGGCGCATACATTTTCCGCCCAGGGCGCGCGGCCCGCCCCCACCCCCGCCTCCGCACCGCCTGGCCTCCCCGGCGAACAGCCAGGAGCTGACGTGTGGATCGGTGCCGGATACCGTCATCCATTCATCGTCATTCATCCATCCAACCGCCCCCCTGGCTATAAGAACATCCACTACACTTACCGCCTCCGCAATACCTGACCTGGCTAGCGGACAGCAAGGCCCGACATGCAGGTCGATCCTTCAACAGAGAAGATCACCACCCCCTTCGGCCATAACTACATACACAATACTTACGGGGTTGATGTCCTTACTAGTTGACGCGGCCGGGAATCTCTAATTAATCAATAAATGACACTATTTTGAGCAAGACATTCAAAAGCTGGGGGAGGAGTTTGCGCGTACATTATTTCCTCAGAGCGCGCAGGACAACCCCGCTCCCCCTCCCCCTCCCCCCAGCCTCCGCCATCGCCTCTGCCTCCGCCCAGCCCTCGCCCCCTCGTCCGCAACGCCTGGCCTGGCCAGGCCAGCGAACAGCCAGAGCCCCGCATGCGAGTGCATGGTGGGTATTGTAATCATGAAATTCTGCATTTAACAATACATATGTTATGTCTTGTTTAGTGATGTATCTCGCTTTTGCTATCCGATTGTTCTGCTCACTTAGCTTTACTGGCCTGTGAAAAGATGCGATACAGAAGGCGGTGAAAGCACGAGTTTCAGAATAATAATTTGTGATTATCCAATGTGATGATCATGCTAAGTTTAGTTTCGTGAAAGCAGTTAGGAATCAAGTGCACTAATACGCTTGTTCAGAACAATTATCAACTAAAATAAGATTCTTATTAAAATAATCTAGTAGCCAATGTAATGCAGTTTTTTTCACTTTCGAACCTCACGGGACGTTTTCGGCTCAAAATGAGTTTCTTAAGTGACGGATCACTATTCTGTCTTCTATTCTCAACTTATTAGCTGTACTCGGCATTTCCTCTGTAACAATTTGTCAGAATTGTCTATTAGAGAGGAAAAGGTATTAATTCAAACTTACAGTTTAGTGGTAGTAGTTTTATTATTTCCATCTCTACACCGCTGCTTCCCGGCCGGATGCTGTCCCCTCCGATCCGTCATGACCGATTTTGCCCGGTTCTAGTTCCTCCCGTCTAGCTCCTCCCGCTTACTGTGCCCACACCCCGCCCCCTCTCCCCCTACACCGAACTTTCATGCTTTGCCATTTAATGAACTTTGAAGATCTCGCACCACAGCTTACTACTTGCATTGATAAAGGGGATGGCGGGGTAAGGTAATGATATTGACTCTGCAAAATGTATGCTTTCCTATGTCTTAGATGTAATGGTAGGCGAAAAACGATGAGAAAGTGGCAATAAATATATTGTTTTATTTTTTCTTTAATATATAATTATTATACATGTAAATTAAATAGCTTAATACTATGAGGCTAGGCCAAAGGCATTTAAGCCGTTACAATAACCTACATCCTACCACTCTCTAACCTTTCGAATTCGAGTATTCACCCCAAATGGCCTTCCATCGCATCAAAGTTCCAGGAAAGATACAATCCCGCCCGGGGAATGGATGTTTGTGTACTTACAGTGGTCGCTGTATGACCATAATGGTTGAAAAGCGACCTTAAAGAAGAAAAATGGCTAATCAGATACTATAAAATATTGTAGGCGTACAATAATGATCAATTGGGGAAGCCCTCTGATCAAATTCGACGTTATTTGAACGACACGTATTGACTGTAAGCACTCTTTGATCGCACAACAATTGAACCGCTACTTCCCTCGCATCCGATCATTTCATAAAGCACTCACCGCGCATTCATAAGACACATCTATGAAATTCGGACCTCTACAAGCGGCCACTTATTTTAAGCAAGCACTTTTTGCTTAAGCATTTCCTTGAGAGTCGACCATAAATTTGGCCTAATGCTGCTACTGCAATATTGCTTCCCTCTCGCCTTCTGAATGTGCTCGCGTCCGAAACAATGAAGCAGCCTCATCAACGTTCGTTGCATATGGTAATCGCAAGCCGGACCTACCTGTTGCCGTATACCTGTGTGTGTGTGTGTGTTTGTGATTATTATCGGGAGATTTGAATAAATTTTAAATTTCAAAGGCAAGCAGGAAAAGTTTCTCATTCATTATTTTTCTCCTGCAAAATAATTCACTCACGATTTACACACGTATTCTGAATTCCGTAAATTCCATAATTTCATTCATAAATTCCGTACACAAGTACGGTTTATCACTTTTTTCTAGAAGAATTGCATTTACGCTTAATGCAAAATTATCGCGAGGTCACGAATATCTTCATGTTTTTTTAAGACTGCATTTACCCATTTTTTAATTTCTAAATGCTATTTAAAATTGTTTAAATTACATTGTTTTTTACCTCACAGGCAAGTATAAAGCATTTTAACGTTTTAATTCAACAATAGTTATAAAATGCTACGGTAACAAATGGTTGCCTTTGATACTACTCTGAGTGGAGTCATAAAACATCCATTGAATTATCAGAAGACATTCGTGTTGGGCTTATTTCTGTTTTGTTACGATGTACCTCAGAGTTCTAGTATTTACTGCAATAGCAGTCGACACATTTTCGTCCTTGCGAGGTATGTTGTAAACAGTCGATACTAAAGTAATGAAAAAATTTTTGAGTACCATTCCTTTGAAATATCCAAAAACTTCTCCTAGTTCTTGTTGCAGTGAACTGAAACATTTCAGTTCGTCAATATTTTATCGAAGTGATCAAACAGTAATTTTTGAAAACTTTCTGAAACAGTTGTAGAAATATAAATTTGTTTCCTCAATTTACGATTAATTCGTAATTGTGACATACAACATTATTGACCCTTCAATACTTTTGCTTTCTAAAAGTTGAAGAGAAGGATTGATTGATCACATTGATAATATGAAATTGACTTTTTTGGTACTGGAAACAAAAATCATTACAATTACATACATCTATTTGATTTATTTCCTGAACTAATTTTTCTAAGCCACGAAAGTTATTGACGTAGCATTGATAAAGAAACTTGTATCTCACTTAAATGACATAAGTTTGACTTCCATTGTGAAAAGACATCAGCACTGTATCCAAAACAATTTTGTCGCAAAAAATGGAACTTTCTCTAAGAAAATCAAACAGAGAACTAGCCGGTGATCTTCTTTTCAGGATGATCGATAGTATATGTACCGTAACAGTCAGGTGTGCAATTGTGCCGAGATAGATATAAACTAGCAAGGGCAAAACGTAGATGGAAGTTTTTTAATGTCATGTTTTTTTCTGTTCTTGAACAAAAAGTGCGATTCTGGGTATCTGAACCGCCCAATATTAAATGGGATTTGTGTAGCTCACGATATGTCGTGGATAGGAATATTCCAGAACTTATGAGTTGCCTCGTTATAAACCACCGTAAACATGGAAACTAAAGGGGTGAGGGAATGGCTAGCCCTCATAATTTTGTAAGGCCACCAAGTCAAGTTATTAATTTGAAATTAAAGAGCACTCTTGACTCATTTGGGACTTTAATATAAATTAAAATAAATCGACTATCTTTGAATATGGAACTTTGTTTAACGACTTTATCTCTCCCCAAATGAAAATATTTAATTTGCTTCTTCAATCTTCAAGATCCATTGCCTAGTTGAAATATTATGACTGCGAGAAGACATTAAAAATTCGACGATATAAAACATTATCATTCTTCCTTCGCACAGGGGAATAAAACAAGTTCGCTACTTATCTTTGTATGAATCAGTATATTATTCGCCTTTCAGGTTAGTTAGGTTAATTTAAATAGTATCTATTTAGCAGAGCATTTCATATATTGTAACATTCTGCTATTCTGTATACATTTTATTTAGGTTGATCCCTTCCTATCTCCGTATAATGTTTACTCTAAGATCGATATATCTTTTTCTTTTGGTGGTAATAAAAGACGACAGGAAGCATAGCAATGACTCACGGGAAGACTTTCTCAAAAATGATCTTGAGTAGTCTCAAATCATTGTCCTCGGAATGACTAATCTGTGTATGATTTTACCACTTTCGTCAGAGGGGTAATAAACCGATCTCCATGCTTCAGAGAAAGATAATGGCACATGTAGCACGTATTATTTGGCCTGTTTTGGAAGTACACATGGTGAAATTAATTAAATGTAAAAAAGAAGAAATGTTCACTTATTTGTAGTGCTTAGATCACTTGAAAGATGATTACTTTTGGAGTCAATCTACAAATTATTATCAATTTTTCTTCCCTGGGCGACGCAAGAGTGCACTTAAAATTAACTTTTAAAAAAGCTGCAATTTTTTAGCACTTATAAGTGATTTTGCCTGCCTATGTGACGCAACTAACACGACGACAAAGAATATAATCAAAACGAATGTGAAACCAAATATAAGCAGCAAATCCTATATACTGTTGGTTATCTACCCAATAAAATGAGTCTGTTGTTATGTGTTTAGGCAAATCAGTTCAGTTTCTATTATTCAAATTGTATAATAATCACACATTTATGTAACATACAAGAAGAATTCAAGGAAAGTTATTTTATGAAACTTTATTAATTTGGTATGGTATAAAACCTATCCCTCTTGTCAGTAAGAAAAGACTATACTTGCGCAGATGCCAAAAAAATGATCGTAGATAGGAATATGTAACCTTTCTTTTTTATTTCAGATTTTCACTATCATCTGTTTTCATTACTGTATATTTTCTGTCGATTTTTACCGTCAAATTTTAAAGAACTTCCATTAACCCTAGAATTACCAGGAGGTACACAATTTTTTTTTAATTTTGAGGTTTAGACATTACACAAGTATTGATGAAAAATTCTGTTTTTGTTCACATACAAAGGCAAAAATTGAATTTTGGATTTGCAATGAACCGAATTTTATATGTAAATGAATGCAAATGTATATTTTATTACTTATAACAATTAATTTATCAAAATCGTCAAAAACATTAAACACCGCAATTCCGTGGGCTTTGAAGATTCCTTCGGAATCATTTTGCTTTGTATTTCTAGGGTTAATTAAGCCAAACATATGCTTGTCTCAATTGTTTCTTTTCTCGAAGGAAAACAGAAAGAAATATGAACGCAGTTCATTAATACATCGGTAACTGTTCAATTGTGAATTCATTTTTGTAAACTGTATGAAAACCTCTGAAGATGAGAATCTTGTAAATATATACAAGTAACATGTAAAGCCAAAAAAAGTATTTACTTCATTGTGGAATATTAGATCTTCCTGTATACCTTCATCAAGGAAATCTACAATGTTTTCGTCGGAACAGTCAAGGTTGGTTGTTAGTGATTCCGGGCGCGTCAACTACTGAGACCATTTGTTTCGTAAGTGTAGTGAATGTTTTTTCTTGGGAGGTGGCGGTGATCTTTCGCCTCTGGCTCGTGAGATCCGGCACCGTCCTTCGTCGATTAGCGGGATTTCCTCAACAAGGTATCTCCCTCCAGCGGAGCACCCCCCAGCCGGGACAAGTTCTGAGCTCCCGAGCGGTCTCCGGGCGTGTCTTATAGTGTGGTGCATGTTAGGGTAAGTGTGTATAAGGGACGAGGATAGGACAAGGAATAAGTAGAAAAGAATCGCGTGCGGTTTCTATCCCGTTTGTGTTGTTAGGGTACTGCTTGGGCATTCGCCTGGTGTTGATCGGAGAAATCGGATAACTACTATTCAGAGGAGCCGGCCGCTAGAATTCTTCTCCAGACAGTGGCTGACATCGACCTTGTAATCTCGGATATGTCGAAAGTTCTGCAACCGTGGGTGTGGAACCCTAGAACCTCCCGGCCAGAGGCACTGCAGTGACATCGGTTGATGCGCTCAGCCACCTCCCCCTGTCGAACCGTCAAGATGCTCACTTTTTCGTGGCGGGGCGGGGGCGGNNNGCCGCCACGGTACGGCGCGAGGCTGCTCCTCCCGCTCCGCCCCGGCTGGCCAGTGCGCCTCGCTGCCTCGCGGCCGCCAACCCGACGCACGGGCCGATGCGGTGGTGCAAGTGCGCTAGGGAATCTGCTTTTGTTTTCACTCTCTCGCCCTTACGGAGGTACTACGTAAGAAGAGAATGTTGTGTAATGAGGCGGGGAAAAACAGCCAATTTTCGTCTATTACTGCCGGGAAAAACTATTTCTGTCAGGCCTTGGTTAAAGAAAATCGGATAAATCCTGTTATTAAATTAGACAAAGACGTGATGTTGCCAGAATCCATGTTTTGGGGCCAATCCATGTTTTGTTGATTGACGGCAAAATGTCTCTCCGTCTGTTCATCTGTGGTGAACACTAGCGCCTAAACTTAAGTCAACGCTAGCGCTGATTTTCTTAGAAATTGATATTCCCTAACGTAGGCATTCCGTTGTGAACTCAAGGCTTTGGGAGTTTCAAACGATTATTTTGATTATTGAGTGTACTTTACATTAGGCCTCAAAACATTTTCAAATTTGTCCCGAAAATTGCACCACATATTTGGAACAAACATTGCCCTCGGATTGTGTAAAAGATACTTAAGAGAAAGATACAGGTCTCATGCTTGTTGAAATCTCAGACTTTTTGAAAATTGCAAAAGAGAAAGATGTTAATTTTCTTTTCCTATTTTTTTCATCTTGTTCGTTCTATTTCATTATCTTACGCCTCGTTTTCTTTCCTCTCCTATTTCTCTTTTTTATTTCTGTTTCTTTCTCTTTTCTTTTTCATTCAGTACTTTTTGTTTTCCTCCCCATTTTTCTAGTGTAACTCTCGAAAGACGTTGGTGGCCAAATAGCGATAAGTAGTTTTCTGGGTGTTTGGAGATCATTTTGCTTTGTGATTACCTTCTTAAGCTTCACATGACTGGGGAACCATATCTTGCCTTAATGCACGCTCTTTTCTTTAGAGCAGAGCACATGACTATTATTTAGACTTCATGAATATCATCAGTACAGAACCTCATATACCGAATCACTACAATCACAATTGTTTCATTCCTATTTTACATCGCAGCACTCCTGTGAATGGTGATGCAGTCTTTTCTTCGTACGCCAGGCTATTTTACCCCTCAACTTAGTGAAGCTGCGAAACCTGTTATGTGTCGCAGAGTAATTGAATTGCAAGCATCTAATCAGTAGTTTTCTTAAAAGCGACAATGAGTGATTGTGAGGATTTCGGGTGCGTCATCTACTAAGGTCGTTATGCCCGTAAGTGTAGTGTATGTTTTTTCATCGGAAGGTGCCGGTGACGTACCGTCGGCTAGCGGGATGTTTCGCAACCAGGCACATATCCCACCTTGTAATCTTTGAACGCTCCGCACCGCAGTGTGCTTGGGGCCCATCGGGGCCTCTCGCCCGTCGCGCGCCTTAACACGCGAATCCGCTCCTGAGGAGCCGCCAATGCAGCGCCGCCTCCTCGCCCGCCCACGTCGGCGGAGGCTTGCGTCGGCGGAGGACGCGCCGAAAGCCAAGGTCGCGGGTCGATGTCCACCGCTCCTCAGCTCTTCAGCCCTTCCCCCCCACCTGAAGAATGCTTTGCGAAAGGTCACGCTCGTATGGATTAGCACGATTGTCTCGTTGCACATGCATGTAAGTTACTAAATACAATCTTTGGATTTTGAAATGAAAGACTTATGGATGAGGGATGTTTATGTTGGATTTGTCCTCACAGATTAAAAAATGATCAAATTTGTGGAGTACTAAGCGACATATCGGTGGGTTTTCTCCGGTTTCTTTAAATTTCATTGCTTCTCATTACCGTATTCCTCTATACCAATTTCACTTATCCCCGTTATCATCGCCGTTACCACTCAAAAGATCATTGGACAGCTTACTGTACTATATTACTCACATTTTATTATATTACAAGTAGGCAAGTTTATTATAGTACAAGTATTAACCACGCTCGTATTTCGCTCGTATGTTAATTTAAATATATGCTCAACACCCGTCAATCCTCCTATCTGCAATGTCCTCAGGATAAGCGTTGAACTAGTTCGATTCTACCGTCTGTGGCGAGCGGCAGAATCACCAGCTTGCTTCCGGTTATCAGACATTGACTCCTCAGGTTCTAGACTGTCACGCAAACTGCTTTCCCCTTTTCTTTCGTGTATTTCGGTTTTCCACGGGCGTGACAGTCGTCTGAGATTGACGCTTGAGTGCGATATGTCGCACTTACTGTATCGCAGCGTATCACTGGGCGTTCTGTATTACAAGAATGACTCAAGGAATTTTAAGAGACAATCTTCCTTTTTTTTGATAAGTTTGTTTAAGCACAACTTAGAATAACGTTATTGGATACTGTAAACCACTTGCTACGGAAACGTGGAAATAAGTTAAGAGGTGCTTACCGGAGAGGGGTTCAAGCGGCCAACGGCTTGGCTGCGCATTCGATATATTGTCTGATTTTCTCGGATCCCTTACTTCAAATTCCAATATTCCTCAAATTTCTATATTCGAAATACCCCCGTCATCATTGCTATTGAACACTCATTTGATCTGCACGCATTGGCCTCCATTTCCTTTATAGTTGAAAGGTCCCCAAAGTCAATTAAAAAGAAAATAGTTGCAAGTGCTTGATGCTGTCCAAGATTGGATTTTTTCGCATTCATGATAACGCTTATAGTTTATTGAAAAACGCAAGTCTTAACATAAAATTATGTATTCAAATTTCAGCAATGACTGCCCTATTTGAGATTCGATAGATTCCGGAACTCAGACAAAAACGCGCTCAAATTGTACTTCATACACATGAATTTGGTAATGTATTTTATGTTACAAAATATACACAATAAAAAAATAAACGGAGACCATCCAGGACATAAGCCACAATTTTAATACTGAGCTTTCCATGTTTCCTAAGCTCTTTGTCCTATTCAAGTGTCAGTCAAACTTTCGTGCGAAGTTGTGTCACATGTGATGAGCAGCATGGCACGCAGTTGTCCTAGCATATCTAAGCAATGGTACGGGCGGTCTTGAGACAATACGTAGCTCTTTTGGGTTTATCGCCGGAAACGTCGCGAAGTACCACAGCTCTCAACCGGTTCACCTATCGACCGCACGCGGCGACGTGTCAGCCACTCGCCTCGATTTGAACTTTCACCAACCTCTTCATGATACGAGGGTTAACACCCACGTCATGCAACATTTTCGCTTCCACTCACGAGTGAATTGTAGTACACGAAGGAAAATGTCAATTTTTCTAGATATAAACGTTTTTTGGGCTCCTGATAAAGAAAAAGTGAATATTTTTTGCTTATAAACTTAGTTTTTAACTTTCTTGTAAACGCGGTTCTGTCAAAATACAGGTTTTGAGGGTTCTGTTATCAAAAAAGTATTGTTTCATCAAAACATTTCCCGTCTGCCCATTCGTCCATCTGTCTATAAACAATCTTAACGCCTTAACAGTACTAGACTGCTCTGTTTCCCAGAAAGAAACTCCGAATTTTCGAGAATTGTAAAAGGTTTCTTTTTTACGCTCTTGTTCAGCTACATTATTGAAAGTAGAGGTTGTTGTTGTTGTTGTTATTATTATTATTATTATTATTATTATTATTATTATTATTATTATTATTTCGAAATTACTAGTATAAAATCTTTATTATACACACATTTTCAACGAAAATCAGTAGTGCTGCAACATTACACTCGCTTTTTTCTATTATTTAACGTAGAATGATAGCATTACGTAGTGTTTATGTAATGTAGATGCGCTTTCCCACCTCCAACGTTGTGGAAACTCAGCGCGTTGGCACCTCGACGGAAAACTTGCTGTCCATCCGCGTGGCGCGGCGAGTTCCCGGTCGATGGTCAGTTGCTTTCTCTGCAGACGCGTGCGCTTCCTGGCGCGGCCCGGCCGCGCCGCTGACGCACCTGCCATGACGGCGCCCTCCTGCGCTCACGTAACGCAGGGGTGGCCACGCGCACACCGTCGGGCGCGCCGCGCCACACCGCGCCGTTGGGCCGCGTTGCGCCGCATTGGCCCGCGTTGGCCCATGTTGGCCCACGTTGGCCTTTGTTCGCCCTTGTTGGCCCTTGTTCGCCCTTGTTGGTCCGCGTTGGCCCACGTTGGCCCGCGTTGGCCCATGTTGGCCCGCGTTGGCCCATGTTTGCCCGCGTTCGCCCGAGTTGGCTCACGTTGGCCCGCGGTGGCCCACGTTGGGCCGCGCCGCGCGCTCGAAAGGATTCGGAGGAAAGAGAACTTTAGTTGCACTCCAAAGGGGACACAGGAGGTGGCTTTCCCGCTAAAACAGCTTCTTCAAAATCGATAGCACTTATTTCCAAATACGACTTTTTACTAATTCTCTAAGTACCGGTATTCACTCAGTTGAATTCCCTACGAATAGTTATAAACCTTCAAATAATAATATTTAAATTCAAGAATTGAAGAATGGTTTATACAGATTTTTAAAGAAAGTATCGAGTGCCGACCTGAACAGACGAGGTGACTAAGAACGTGTACCGACACAGCGCTTCAGTCCGAAAGATCGCGGTTTCGAGTCCCACCTTGGGCATTGTTTATCCCGTGTTCCTCACGTGTGTGTTGTCGCGGAGGTCCTCGCATTCTGCTGACTTTAGATCAGAGAACACTGCAAGTGTGTTGGTGCGGTCGATTATACGTTCCATCCTTACTGGTAAAGGGTAACCGACTGTCGGCTGGAAAATGCCCTAGGGAAAAACCAACAAGTTCGCCATACATGTAGAATCCACTTCCCCATAAAAATATCCTGTTTGAGTCACTGATGATCACTGTATTGAAAGTCCGCCAAGCGTTGTTAGCGGTTGTCCAATCTAAAATTGAAATGGTAGGGTTACTGCAGCACATATTTTTTCACGTTATTTGTAAGATTTTTTTCGGTTTTTTAAAGATTCGAAGAGTTTAACAAAAATCTGTCCTGCGCTCTGCCTGTTATAATCCTACATCACATTATCCAAGGACAATAAATAAGGAAAAATATTGTTGCAGTTTATGAGAAAATCTTTTTTTATAATCGCTTCTATTTCAAGCAAAATTGAGCGACCTTGAAATATTGACCATGACATCATTTAAATATATATTACTCTGAATATAGTATATTTTATTAAGAAAAAATATATATCGCCGGATTGTCTTAAGAAAAAGTCTTTATCGTCGTCAGAAAGATGACGAAAACAGTTTGAACTTTCGCAATTTTACAAAATTCAGAGCATCCAAAATGGACGTGCCCCATTTATATGCATGTACTTTGCTCTCTCCGAAAATCGGTTAATTTAATAATTTGGTAACATTTCTGAGAAAGTGTTGAAATGGTTATTGAGGCTTCATGCAAGTTATCTACAAAAATCAAAATATCTGTTTCAAATTCAAGGGGTCACGACATCACCCAGATCGATTGGGGACTATCAATTTTGCTGCAAATCCAGCATGCGGTTTAGATATAAGAATTGTTCACTGACTGACAGGTATATTTTTTCGTAAACCAATTTTTCGTTATCAAGTATCCACAAAAGGTATTAAAAGTATTTTTCTACCCATACAAACATGGATTATTCACTTTTTTCTATATCATGGACCTTTAAAATAACTTTTGGTGCTAAAAAACATTCTTATGCGCAGAAGCAGTGCAATTGCATTAAGTAATACGTAAATATTGTAATATTCCTTTGATTGTGTTGTGTATTTGTAGTAAGTACTTAGAAAACGCTACCACAGAAAATATTCCATATATTTCTAAGTAGCAAAATAAATATTATATTATATTCAACACTCTCTTTCATATCTAATATATGAGATAGTAAAAATTGTATGAAAACAATTTCTAAGCTTTATTTTCTGAACGTAAGGGCAGTTCGATGTGTTATTTCACCGAGAGTAATGGCAAATCAGATCTTGAGCTTGTTATTTTATGGGATATATATTTTCTTTTACGCGATGTCTACGAGACTGAGACCAAACATTTATTCTCATAAAATGTTATCGTAAACTCTCGTTGCAATATTTTATTTAAAACGAAGCTTTTAGGTCAAATATAGGAGGTAAACATATTCCGGAAGAAAAAGAACAATAATTATCTAATTATGCGAGTGTGCTTCATGATGGTTAGCTACAGATTCTTATTCAGAAACTGCGACAGGGTAGAATATACTAGGACAAAGTTATTGTTATTTATGGAAAGTGTCATTTGCGATTGGTGTAAGTACACTCAGGCAATATAGACATATTTCATAGCAAAACATTACATTCTAAAGAAATTAAAATTAAATTTTGAATCATAATGATTTAATGAATTATTTATACCTCCTGTATCACGTATCTTCTAGCTTCTTTTACTGAGAAAGTCGTCCTTTCTTGGGTTCATTCCTTCAATTGAATTTGAAATGACATTAGAAATGTTTTGGAACTTTAACATCCATAATAATAATAATAATAATAATAATAATAATAATAATAATAATAATAATAGAAATGTAGATATCATTGTATAAGAAAAAATAACTCGGATGGAGCCAACCAATTACGGTAAATATTTCGTTGCTCGGGAAACGAAGTGAAAGTTATGTTACCTGTTATGACATGTTATGCTATGATTCCTGTTAGGTAAGGTATATTAAAGCAAATTAAACGACAGAATTAAATTAACCGAGGGAAATATTAAATTTTGAACCCAAGAAAAGATAGTTTAAAAGTACAAAGTTGTAAAGATTCCAATGAATGAAAGCAAAGTTTCCAAACACTGAACGTTGAATCTTGATATTGAAGGTTGAATCTTGAACGTTTGTCAAATTTAAATGATTCCCGGATTCCTACATCCTATTGACGGTGTTATGACGTAACTGTGGGGGTTCGTCTAGAGCAGCGGTGTTCAAGGCGTCAAGAGCACAGTTAAAACCTTTAATATGGTTGCGAGCCATATTTTAATTACTCGGGCAATCCACCTGACTTCACCGCATTGTTGATCTCGACATTTTCCCGTGCTGCTCGGAAACGAGGGGGGGGGGGCATGCGTGCATCATGCATGAAGCAGTGATGATTTTGAATTTATGAATTTCTGTGTTCTACATGACGAGATCTTTTTGAATATTCTATTAAATTTAATTTTCGTATTTCTGTAGGTGCAGATGAATAATTCGCATCCATCTTTCGCGAATAACGGCAAATGAATATTGTTTAAATATGTTTCGTGACAACACCCAGCAGAACCTTACTAAAGTGTTACAGCGGCAGAATTAGTTTGTTTTCTACTGCAGTAATGTCAACATACGCTTAAATCGTGAGATTTTATAATGACCGAAAAAATACTGAGAACATACCAACGAAATATTACGAAATCTCCGCTCTGCCTTGATTTTTAACTTTGAGCTTTGCACTAATAACACTCATACCATTCTAGGTATGTTAATGACAGTTCACCGTCCGTTAAGAACAATCGAAGCAAATAAGTTGTAGCCAAAAATGCCAGATGGTACTAAAAGTACCTCAGGGAAATGAATTCCTTACTAATATTATATTTTCTTTTAAAACGCTGGAATTATGTAAAGCCTTAAACGAAACCTAGTCAATAAGTCAAGTAATTGGCTCGGTTGGTTATCAATCCCAGCTCTCACCTCGATGTACAAACATTAACCCATTCAGTTGTAGTTTATCGGTGTAATAACATTAAGAACGTCGATAGTGCTGCCTTCGATGTAACTGAAGTAGTTTCGTTCTCTTGCATGTAAAAGAAAATGGTATTTCGAAAAGCCTTGAACAACAACAGACTATAACAGTTGCATGTAACAGACATGGAAAATTATAAATCCCGGCTAACACCTCGGCTTACAAACTTCAATAGTTATTAACTCTTTATGTGTCTGTTGACGTTAATATTTACGATAGTACTATCGTCGAAGTAACTGAACCTGTCCTTTTTGTCGCATGTTGAAGACGTTCGTACTACGACTTGAAAAACATCCGGCCGATAACGCAAATAACAGACTCGGTTGGTTATAAATCTCGGTGTCCAAACTTGAACTCATTCTATTATTTACTGTTTATCGGTCTAAAAACTACAATAGTATTATGCTTGAAGTAACTGAACCTGTCCGTCCCTTCTCTGGCATTATAACAAGTTGATATTGCGAAAAGTCTTGGTTAATAACGCGAATAACAGACTCGGTTGGTTATAAATCTTGGTGTACCAACTGCAACCCGGTCTGTTATTACGGTGGGAGTGCAAGGGAAGTGAGTGTGCGGGTGGCACCCTGCGGGCGGCGCGTGCGCGCAGCGGGCGGCCTCCCGCGACTGCGCCTCCGCGGACCCCCTGCGCTCAGCGGAAAGCGCTCGCCGCGGGGCGTTCGCGCGCCACGCCCCCCCACGCCTCCCACCCCTCCCACCACCGCGCCCCACCGGGCAATTAATCGTTCCGACGCCGCCAGCGCAAATAGCTTCGCGCTTCGGATCAACTCGTGCATTTCAGTACTCAGAAGGTCTTAATAAATGGTATTTTATTACGAATTATTAAAATATATTTAACAATATAATAAGATTAAACCTGGATTAATACTGGTACGCTTATATCGATTGGTTTTGAGAGCTAGAGTTCTGTCCGAGATTGACTAACCATATTTCTTAACGTCTCTCAATTTCGTGATGTTAAACGGGGAACATTACAATCATTTGAGGTTGATTTTATGAATATATTATTTGATGGGGCTCTTCAAAGCAGATGTAGCTTAGCCCTCTACGCTGCTTACAAAAAATACTTAAATACGGAAATGGATTACAATAATGAAACGTTATCTCCTTTTGTATTATATATGTTTAATTAAATATTATAGAAATACATTCTTTAAATACTGAACAATTCGAGTGCTGAATATACTTTTCATCCGTGTGTCCTACTAGTGACGAACTATAGCGGGTCTTTTGTCGAGTAAGACGTCTGTTCTCTCCTATTCTCTTCACTGCAGAATGAATAAATGAAAGGTTACTCCAAAATTGTAATAGTTTTCCGCTACAGCGAGGTTTCTCAACAGTTGCTGTTAACATTTCATTGGAAGACGCTTTATTTTATTTAACTTTAATTTACTTTAGGCCTATAAAAATACACAGGTCATGAGCAATCAATGCAATTTATATTTTTACTATTTTTATCATAAATAATTTTGAATTCTATTAATACACCCATTTTTTTATTTGATAAACTTATATTAAAGAGTCATCATTGTAGAAAACAAAGACTTCAAAACCTGTGCACATTTCTCAGTGGATTTAAATATTGTTGATCTTCAGTATCCTTCGTTTTCTTGCTTCACTGAAATTCACAAAAGGGTGAGGGTTTATACTCTGTGTGCTCCACACTGAGGCCATGGGTCTTATTCGGAGTTCTCCGTTAGGTGGCCATAGCTTAGTTTGAAGCGACCAATGGTAGAAGGTAATGATTGCTTTATTGCTTCTGAAAGTCCAAATGTCTGACCTCTTTCATCATAGTAGAAATGACTATCGCGGTTACCCTAACTTCAGATTAGAGTGTTTGTCCTAAGGCCTCCTCCAACGTGTTTGACTGCGGTTCAACCGCAGCAGCGGATGGAGCTAATGTTCATCCTCATAAGTTCGCGCCATCAGCCCCATACCCGTCGCCTTCCTACGCACCCCCGCCGAGTACCATACCCTTCCCACCACTCAGCCACGGAAACACAATCCCGTCCTCAACTCCGCCAGAACCCCACTCGCAACCCACCTCACCCCACCCAACCCCCACTAAAACCCCACCCTCAAACCCGCCCTCAACCCCCCCTAACCCCTCACCCGCCTCAAACCCGCCCTCAACCCCGCCCTCAACCCCGCCCTCAACCCCCGCCCTCAACCCGCCCTCAACCTGCCCTCAATCCCGCCCACAACCCCCCACAACTCCGCCCCAACCCACCCCCAACCCCCCCCCCCCAACCCACAACCCCGCCCTCAACCCCGCCCTCAACCCCCCTCAAAACCCACCCTCAACTCCGCCCTCAACTCCGCCCTCAACCCCGCCTCAACCCGCCCTCAACACCACCCACACCTCCACCTACTCCACGCACACCCCACCCTCCTCCCTTTTCCCGCCTCGCGCCTCCATCGCGCGGGTGCGGGCGTCGCGCCAGGCCGGCGCCCTCGCCTCCGTGCCGCTCGCCGTGCGCACGCCGCACCGCAGCCCCACGCGCAGCCGCCCGGGGCGGCGAATAGCCCGAACACGCTCCCCCCCCCCGGCTGATGGCGCTCGCTGATTAGCCGCGGGAAGTAGAGGCGCTAATTAACAACGTCCCGACGTTAAGCGCGTTCTTTATTTCCTAAAATCCTCTCCGCCTATGCGTATGGTTTAAGTGTAATCTGTTTAGCATATCGGCACCGTTCTTTAAAACGCGCGTTATAAGTTCATTTTGCCTCTTATTTTATTTTATTAGTATATGACAAAATTTAGTGAAACACTTTATCATCTGAATTGACATTTTTGTACTTGTTCCCGACTCAGCAAGTGTTGAGTTGGCCGCTTGCTAAATTCTGAAGGATTAACGTAACCCCACTCTACTCGTTACTTATAATTTTAACTTTTTGACGATTAATAATCGAAAAAGGCAACGGGGTATTCATATAATATAGTGTGTATTTAATCAGCAATGTTCAATTTATGTTGGTGATTATAGACTCGTTTTATTATACTTGTTGTCTTAAAATTAATTTTACACTGTACTTCGTTATGAATTAATATTGTTTGCATATCGATCGCAAAATATTGAAAACAATCTCCCGATTTTTTACAACAACCTCCACAATAATGCAATAAAATTACCGGATTTTCAAAACGAGACACAGTGTATTGTCCTTAATTACATGTATCATTCCCGCCGCACTAATTGCAAATAAAACTAGCGGTTGCTACCGTATTGTCCGCCTTTCCTTGGCGGTGTCTGTGGTAGGTGTCGGCCTGGGGTCACGCTCCGCAGGGTCGGCTACCTGCAGGTAATCTGCTCGAGCTGCGCTTCGGGCGCCAACAGGATTAACCCCGAAGCTTAGTGCTCTTCCGTGTAGCACCGGCAGCTCGCATGCAGAGGGGAACACACGTTACAAATCTCTCCGAGGTGAGGTGAGATTCTTCTCAGCTGCACGTGCAAAATCCTTCTGCGGACGCAAACGAACTGTTAATTTAAGAGTAGGGATATTGATTGCTAGGAAAATGATCATTGAAGTTTAAATACGAAAAATTATATTTTTCTTTTTTCCTTTCATTTACAGCCTCTTTGACATCGAGATTATTAGCGATTCAAACCGGGTACATCAATTTAACAATAAAGTATAAGTTATACTTTAGAATAATGATATTAATAAAATAATAATAATAATAATAATAATAATAATAATAATAATAATAATTTGTTAAAGAATCATTCCCTTCTTTTCGCTTACACTTAATTAAAGAAATCACCATTACTCTCAGTGACATTTCATTTCACCCTTAATTTAATTTGTGAAAAATAGTATTTTCGTTGTTGACCAGTCGATCTAAAATCTGGAAGTACTGAATTATATTAGAGCTCTACGTTCAAATTTACTCATTTTGCTTTCATTCTTTACGTTAATGCAATTCCTAAAGATTCATGGAAGCAATCGGCTCCTTTTTACACCTATACATTCGAATACACCTCAACTAAGCAGACATATGTTAAATTATTTTCGTTAATGATTACAAGCAATTTTACAAAATAGGTAGAAAAAAGTCATTTGAAATAATATGTATTACTAATATCGACTGAGTGTAGAAATTGAAAGAAATTTAAAAAACCTCTTGTCATATGAGGAGTGTCTCTGATTTTGGTAGATTACCAGGAACACGAAAAAACCCAAAAACAATGAAACAGTTTCCATTTTCATTGAGGAATGAAACTATTTTACTGTCTTATTCTGTATATTTCTATACGTGCGTGCCAACTAAATTCTCACTGAATTTGCCACTGCTTTCAACAGAGCTGATGGCATGCGACAGAAAGGTTCTGTGAAAGAGGCCGCTCATCAATAAATATTTGCTAACCACGTTTGCGTTTTGAAACAGCAATATTTTTAATATTCTTGGTATGTAAAAACCTGTCGTACTATGTATCCTTGTGTACTTAACTCCGTAATTGCAATATTCGGGTAGTTTGTTTCTGTTCAAATATTTGATTTATTGTAGAGTTATTCGAGAGTATTATATTTGTCGTTTTCAGCAGCATGCTACGTGAGCATGCTATTTTTGCCGGAAAAACCACGTGCATCAAAAAACGTTTAGTTCATCAGCTGCTTTGTTTCTGTAAGCCACTATTTTATTCTTATTTGTGGTTCTACAGATTAGGCAATAGACCTTTAGACTGATTGAGGTGTTAAGAGCATCTGAGATGCGACTTGACACGTGAACTGAATGCATCTGAAATGTAACTTTTAACACCCACCTCATATGACCTTTCTGCCAAAATAAGGCGGAGTAGGTCGAAGAGCTAAGGCGGGGAGGGGGGGGGTAGTCCAGAGAGAATTAAGAAGGCTCGCCAGGTGCGCACAAACTTTCTCTTAAGGAAGTGAATGATGTCTCTGCCCTTCCTTGTATCACGTTGTACTGTTATTCTTCCAACATAGAACTCTCTTTCGGTGGACATTTCCGTCTGATTCGTCATTGCTGTGCGTATTTCCTGGTCGAGTTCTTTCCTTGGTTTTTCGTTTCCCCATTAGCGTCATTTCTTCGATGCCACAATTCTTCGCATTCGTTAATAAATAACAGAGAGAGATGGTGCCGGATATGAGATATACGAAAATCATAATTAACACCAAGAGATAATTATTTTACTCTTCAAAATTTCACAAATCGATAAGTGAAAAGTTAGTTTATTAAACATTTTCACTTCTCCAGTGGTATTTAATATATCTGTACGTTTATAAACTTTTCATTTAAGGATATTGTTTTTGCCGACCATCACTGCGGCTACTTTTATTGTTACACATTCAATTTATATCTACCTCTTGGTCTACGATGGAAAGCGAGGTGGGGCTGGGCAGAGTGAGAAGGGATTGGGTGGCGCTGGGTTTTATCTAGATACTTTTACTTCGTATATGGGACCTAACGTTTTTCATGACTTACTATGTTTTATGTCTCTCTTGAGGTTTTCTTTTTACTTACTCGTACACGGGGTTTATTTCTCTCTTTTGTAACTTTATCAAAACCAGAAATTGTATATTGTGTAGAGAAAGTAATGTAATAATGCAGAAAATTGATTTCGAGATTTGAAAGGAAGTAAAGGTTTTGGAATTCCCTAATAACGAAAAAGTGTTTCTTTCTTCATAACCTCCTTCCGTATAGCTCTGAATAACACAATCGTCTAAACCATTCTTAGGATAAATATTCTCGAATCAATCTGAACAGATTCTAGACTCTACGAAATTCATTGAAGTTCTTTGAAATTTGGTGGTATATGAATACCCTGGGATATTTTCTATTTGTTTTTCAAAAATGGCTTCAAAATATTCTTGTAATTTCTTTCCTGAAATAAAAAAATGTCTAAATTAATCTAATTTTCACATTCTTATAATGCAAAATGCTGGTTGTAACTTGTCTTTACTTTTCATGCGTATTACATTGCCGCGATTTCAAATTCTAATCAAACTTTTTGGTGTGAAAAGAAACCTCGGGGAATCCGAACGGACTTTGATTGCTCTCTATTGTATCTTTATCAAGACCAATCACAGCTGCTCAATCTTGAATTGTTTCTTTAAAAAGCTCTTCAAATGGACAGATTGGTTATTCTCATAAAATGAACTTTGTTTCTCCTCTTAAAACAGATATCTTTATCGTTACGACCTAAGAAAATATTATGAAATTATTTTCGCAATTAAATGTTTCGTATACAACTCAACATATCTTGTCAAAATAGCACGTCAAATATCACTTGTTTATGCACTACGTTCAAACAGAGAATAATTAAAGAAGAATTTTTTATTCTTGAACTGTACTTGTGAAGTCCTTACGTACGTAAGGTCAAAAAGAGACTCACTGACAAAATTTGATAAAAAACCTTTCTACATTAAACCTCTATTTAATCGGGGATTCTATTTTCACCTTTCAACATTTAATAAATGGTTTAATGATTTCTGAACAACATTTTTTTAATTTTTAGTTCATGTACGAAATTATTGAATGATATTTAGTACATTCTTGATCATGCGAGAGACGTCGAGAAACAAAATAGCCCGTTCCTTCTGAACAATTGACCATATTTAATCACACAATAGGCCAAAATTGCATTTAACTCTCGTTAAATGTGTAATAAAAATTTGCCACTACAGGTTTACTTTATTATAATCAAGCAATTCGAGTAATGTCCATCATGCAAGCTTTTCTTCTAACCCGTGAACTAATAGAGTATCGTCTAATTTTGTTTTATGGAATATGTTTACCGCTATTTGCGAAAAATTATGTGTTACTTCTTCATATTGTACATGCTTTGTGTCTGTATGAATTGAATATTAACATGCGCGCGTTCTTTTTCCAATTGATATACATTGGTATGCTCATATCACTTCCGTTTTGTTAGTGAAATATGTCTATGATGTGATTTACTAATTGTATATAATATATATATATATATATATATATATATATACAGTCATACATACATATATTGTTTGATTATAGTCGCATTCTTACTGGTATTTTTGGCAAATTTATGAAGTTCTGTTCCCATTATTTATTCTTTTTTTTGTAAATATTTTTCCAAACAGTTAAGATTTAGTCTGATTTGACCACCAATCGTTTCGAAATAAATACTTAATTTGTGTACAATATTATTCTATTTAATGCTAAAACATTGTCTTGTTGCTATGGAAACAAAGGTTGTCAACCTCACTGATTCAATGCTGCAAAGCGTATTAAAGGAAGCGTGTGCATAAAAATGTTTTAGTTACTGCATATTGTTAGTTTAAAAAATTATGTTAAAGAACGGTAGCATGTTTACCAATAGTACAGTTACGTGATTCGGTCTTGTGAGTTAGAGCTCTGGGGCAGGTTAGCTCGAGTACGTTAACACTAAGGCTTCAACAGTTGGTTTCGAAACTCGCAAAGAGCAGGAATGGTTTTTACGCTTTTGATTATAATGAGTGTTCAATAACAGTATTTGTAAAGTATCAGTTTATTTAGTACATATCCAGAAGTAGGACTACAAAATTATTTCTGTTAAATGACACAAATTCTCTTAAAAACGTGTGTCATATACAGCTCTCCCATTTCAACGCCATGAAAACAATGAAACCATTCTCGTCACTAATGTTGCATCTGTGTCAGTGTGATGTCCGTAAAGTGTGCTTTTGATGTGCCTAGTTAATAAGTATATAAAAACCTAGCAGATCGTATTCGCTACATATCAGTGTTGTCAATTGTATCAAATCCTCTTTCCCCACCATCAATATAAAGCTATATACTGGGAGAGGTACAAGAATTGATGTTTTCTCGCAATTGAACGCCAAATTTCATTATATTAACCCTCAAATGGATACATGAAAAATACATCGATAGATGGGTACTTGGAGTAATCTGATTGCCTCATAGTATAGAATCAAATACAATATAAGATTACTGAATGTTTAATGAAAGTAAACAACAATTTTATTTCACTTATATGAGTTGATATTGTATGAAAAACATTCGTTTACTCCGTGGCAGAAAGGTATGTTGCATTTAAAGTTTGCATTTCTGAATGTACTATTGTTCTGTGAGGACACACATTTCATTTCAGTCATTTAATTATTTTTGCAATGGAGAGACGTATTCACTTACTTACAAACACACACGCATACAGGGGTATTTCGTTACATCAACTTACTTCCAATTGCCTGTACGAGAGTGCAAGATGAACACCAACACATGCGACAAACAAACCCTAACCTCAAAGGAAAGCAGTAACAAATTTCATACCCGTCAACTTTCATTCGCGAATTCTCCAAACGAAACACATGGGGCAACCAAAGTGATAGAATACAATACATAGAGTGGCCGACCTTTTAGTTTCAGCGCACTTGGTGAAGGCGAAGAAGTGGCCGCCATGTTTTTTTAAGTCAAACATACAAGTGGCGGTGTAACTCGGGTGTAATCGTCCATAACCATTACACGTAACCAGCGCCAAACGTAATCCTAGAATGCCTTGTTTCCCAGATGGCGCTGATTTGCTTCAAAAAACCATAGCTTCAATTTGATTCAACGGTGGAGACACTTCAGCCACTCTATGTAGTATAGTATTCTAGCTCGTTGGGGCTAACATAAATCCATTTGAGGGTTAAAGCGAATTCACGCAGCGGGTATGAGTATTTAAGAATGTAACAAACGTCTTTCTTATGAAGTAAATACTCGGTTGGGAGAGGGAGAGGGGGAGGGGAGGGAGAGGGAGAGGGGAGAGAGAGAGCGTGACGGGCGCGTCGTGTGTTCGCAGTGGATCGCTTGATGCACGCCGGCGCCTCGCGACAGCAGCGCGGCGGCCGCAGCGTGGCCCGCTTCCCCGAGGAGGAGAAGGGTAAGGACTCGCGCTCGCAGGGCTGCCAACCCCCGCCCGAGGAAAAGGGGATTCCCTGAAGCGGGTAATCTGCATTGGTCTCAGCGATAGAATACTAATCTTTATGTAGCAGTTCAAATGTATTTTCTCATCACGCCTGTAATTCCATTAGAAGTGGGTGTAGTATCGATTCTGAAACGAATTTGACTAAAATGTGGTGTGATCGGAAAGTTCGTTTTTTACACACACATGTACAATATTCAAGTACATTTATATACATATGTATATAATGCAATATAATGTACATTATATACATATATGTATAATGTAATATAATATACATAGGTATATTCGAGAAACATCTTTATGTGTATTATATTGTATGTCGGACTGCCTACTGGAGCACCCACGAGAAAAGTTAAAAGTAAGCCGCAGGTGGTAAGGGGTCGTCCATAAACTACGTAACCCAAATTTGGAGTATTTGAAATACCCCCGCCCCCTTCTGACGCATCTATAACGCACGCTTCCCTCTAAATGATTACATAACGCGACAACACGTCCCTTGTAAATGCAAGAAGTGAAAATAAATTATAATACAATAAAAACATTTGTATTTATTTTACTTGTGTTGTATATTAAAGTAATTAATGATAATTAAAGTGGAAATTAGTTGAATATGCTGCTTGCACCGAACAGTAAGATCAGGGCAAGTTGTGAGTGAAGGGAGAATTCTTGGAAGTGGTTGATTAGAAGCTACGCACATGCCGCCGTGAATGATGCGAGAGTCTACAGCGCCTATTTAAACGGATTCTTGAATAACTTAATATCTGTTTTGAATATATTCTTAGCAGTCTTACTGATTAAAAAATGTTAAAAAATATTTTCACTCTTTGTAACAATTTACAACACATAACTTTAGTTTATTTCTGTTTTTAAAACAAATTAATAAATTAATATTTTAATGTTGTAGTACAAGACTCAAAAAAGAATAATTTCAGCAAATATAGAAAGAAAATCAGTGTCACGTAACCCTTAACTAATACCCTTGTCCCTATGTAAGGCACAGTAACACTTCAGACACGCTCCTCCCTGTTTACCATTACGTAATTGATGGACGACCCCTGAAGAGAAACTAGAATCATATCATTAATCGTGAGAAGCGTCTTTAGACATTTTAGTAACATCAAATTGTATGTCAATAGTAAAAGTCTCCAAATCATAATTTTCACCATCCGCCACTACATCCAATCTATAACCTGTAACAAATTAAGAAATGATCTCTTCTCGATCTACCCATTCTTCTGGGAAGGCTTAGGTTTCTTCCTATCTTACTTATGGCTTATAATTTATTTCTATCTATTATTAAACGAATTGCTTTTTCTTCTAAAAAAGTAGAAAAAATAACTTAATTCTTTCTAGCATGGCAGTTTCTTTGCTAGAATGTAAGGCAGAGTAATAAAAAGCTTTCGATGTTTTGGAAAATAGTTTTATTTTGGTGTATTTCTTAAGAGTAGTTCCGACTCTATTATTAATTATTTTTAAGAGCAAATATGTATTTATGAAGTTAATATACTCAAATACTTTATGTATTGTTTTTTAGTAAATGAAGTAGCAATATTAATGAAAATGATAATATTTGAATGCGTGTATGTGATCAGTGGAATCGTAGCACAATATTTCAATAAAATATCAAAGAGGATTTTCAAAGACTTCCAAATTTTGAAAAATAGTATAAAAACATCTCATGACTGTTTTCAGAAATATTTGCCTTGCGATATTCAGTCACACAAGATAGGTACATTCTACATTCGAAATACTTAAATTCGAAAGAAATGTTGTTTCTGACATCATTTATAGAAAGAAATAGTTTTTTTATAATAGTAATTATTACAGTCAGTTGCACTTGGGAAACTTCAAATAAAATTTAAGAATTTTCCATGTCAACCAGTCAGGGAATAAATTATCCGCAGAGTTTTATTGCTAGGATGAGACATGCCTGTGAATGTTATTTTCAATAGTAATTCGTAATATTGTTTCCAAATTAGTACATATCATTGATCAAATACATTATTATTTTGTTTTTTATTCGATCACTAGGATAATATCCTTAATAAATATTGTGGCTATTCTAGAATTTTCAAGGTAAATAAAAGTCACTGCATTGTTAAAAAATTCTTAAGTTCCTTAAAACTAAAAATATGTATTTACAGACGTTATATACAGGATAAACTTGAACTCTACTGGCGACGTTCTCGAGGCGACTTTTGTTATTGAGTGTAAATATAGAAAAATGGACAGATATTTAAATATGTACATCGCGAATAAGATTATTATGGCAGTTTAGGGCCCTACATTTCTATGCGTTGAAGCACTGTCCAAGCCTTTCACAAATACATCATGCATCAACTTCTCATTTATGTGTCACAATGTGCAATTGTATAGATATTTATTCTGCAAATTATTAAGTAGACTGGAAATAGTAATTAATAATAATAATAATAATAATAATAATAATAATTAATAGTGAAAATGTTTGTGAAAAGAAATAAAGATTGCTGATAAAAAACAGAAAAAAAATAAGAGTTATTGTAGTTATTGTCAGTTTACTTACTCCCCCACTTCATTTCTGGAAGAATTTCTGGATTCTGTAAATTTGTAAAAGAATGGAAGATCTGTTTTGAGTTATTTTTATAAAGAATCTCGCTATGTTAGAATAACTATACGCTTCGTATAAGCATTTTCATTTAGAGCCAGCCACGGCCACGGCTTGGATGTGTTTGGAACAGCGTCTAAGGACGAGGGGGATGAAGGATTTAATCACACGCAATACATAGACGTTTTTACCACTTGTCTAAGCGTGGTTAGCTTCCACACATCATACATTCTATACTAAGCATCATCTATCCCTTTCAAAATCATTCTGTCATGCGTCCCTTTACCGCCTTCCATTCAGAGGAAGGCTAATCTCTGCACTCATTTGACGAAGAAGCATTCTCTCTCATTTTTTCTCAGAAAACCTTTGACACACGCCATCCTTATGTTCCACCCAAGAGCCAACTCCCGGCGTTCGTTCGTAGAGTTCAAGTTCACTCCTATATCTCATGTGTATTAGAACGGCATGGGTAGTGTACGGCGTTTCTGTACCATACGAGCCGAGTGTAACGCCATACGAGAAGAGTGTAACGCTCTATTACCAGAGAGCAAAACACCGTATGTGCAGAATGTAATGCCGTACGGATAGAGTGCAACGCTGTACGGCCAGAGGGTAACGCTCCCTTCCCAGAGAGCAACACCGTACGGATAAGAGTGTAAGGCTGTACGGGTAGAGGGTAACGCTCCATTACTAGAGAGCAACACCGTACGGATAGAGTGTAAGGCTGTACGGGTAGAGTACAACGCTCCCCGCGCAGGGTAAAAGGGGCCACGCCGCTCGCGCAGATGCTGCCTTCTGGCGCGCGGGCGCGCAGCAGAGGCTGCGCGACGCGCGACAGCGCCAGCCCAACACGCGGCGCGCCAAGAACCTCATCATGTTCCTGGGCGACGGCATGTCCATCCCCACGCTGGCCGCGGCGCGCACCTACCAGGGCCAGCTGCAGGGCCAGCCGGGCGAGGAGTCTCAGCTGTTCTTCGAGACCTTCCCGTACGCCGGCCTCTCCAAGGTACTACGCGCGCACCGCGCCCGCACTCGCTTGCCGTCTGCTTATGCGGGCGATATCGACACTCGGCATTCGTGGGCTGCCGCGGCCGGAGTCATTGGATACCTGGCTGTCAGGAATCGGCCGCGTCTCACTCCATCCAACTGAGGTTCGATCAGATGATCGCGATGTCCTTCTTCAGAGCGATGAGCAGTTTGGCTATGAAGAAGGCCAAAACACAATGGCCGAAACGTCAGCTTGATCCACTGAGACGCGGCTCATCCCGGACAGCCAAGTATCCGATATCAATACTCCCCTATATTATAAAATCCTAATGTTGTTTTCACTTTTTTATGCTACCATACAATTTTTATCACCTGGCGATATCGTTCTAGAAATGGCTTTTTCACGGACTGTGCTCAGTACCACTAGCCAGTTCTGCGAAATATATGTCGTTCTGATATTGTATTGATTATTGTAACGGTGCATCTTATCTAACCTTTTCTATCACGCCATAAATAGCGTTAAACTAAGATTTGGAGTGCATGGTCTCTATACAGCCGGTGAGTGAGATAGATATAAAGGCTATTGGCGATAGGACAATAGAAAGGTCTGCAGCAAGTTTCGCCGCTGGGCGACTTGACAAAAGGGCCTTTAGCGATCCTGAGAGGCATCTGTACTTGGCCTTCCACGGCATGTTTTGGAGGGAAGATACTATCACCTGTTGCATTTCTGTGTCCGCGTAGACAAGATAGATGTAAACAAAGTCACATGTCTGAAACGTCGCGATGCTCAGCATTCTCGCACTTTGTGCACTGCATAGGCAATTAAAGACTTCGTGCAATGATTTGAAAAGTAAGATAAAAGCAAGTAAAATAAATGTTTATATTTTCGCCCAATGTAACGCAAGTTGCTGTCAAACATACTTATCAACTGAGAAAGGCCGAAAACATTCATATATTTTCGTGTAATAGTTTTGCAAATTTCGAAGGGTGTTGTTTATACACACTCTGTTGACAATGATAATGCCAATTTGGGAAATTATGTGCAGTATGTAGCTGAAAACATTGCAGCTATAGGCTCAAACCGGATGCATATAAGGCAATTGTACAACGTCAGCCTTACTGAAGACTAGGCAGCGCGTTTCAATGGAACGCTGAAAGTTTATGATATGGCACCAGTTTTTTGAGAAAATAGACTGAATTGTTTAAGTCTACTCTATTTTCTGGAAGAAAAAAAGTATACTTAGTAGCGGATACTGCTTATCAGACTCGTTCGTAAAATGCGATTTGACCTTGAATTTAAAGATAACTTTGAACCGGAAATCAGTTTAATTTTTTTTAAAAGGTGCCTTGAATTTTGATAATACTCTAGACATGTAATATGTTATGAAGAAAAAAATGAAATAATCCTATTTCTAATAATGCCCTACTCATTCAGCCACTTGTCTCTCTGCATAAGGCTAGTTTGGAAATTGAAATAGAATTTCTCCTCCGAATGCTGATTGTCGGTTCCACATCATTCGAGCACATTTTTGAGTAGAGAATAAAGTCTCTAACAAACGATCTCATGTTTTGGATTTGAAATCTTAGTATCGTACAATCAACAGCAACGTTGCCTCTGCAGCTTTGTTGACTGGGATTTCCTAGGGTTCGAGTCTCGCCCATGTCACATTTTTGACCCTAGCTACGTTTGTCGAATATCTCGACTGTCGGAAGAATCAATATCAACCAAATGCCGGAGTAGAACACTAAACAATAAGCCATGGACCGCGATGTTTAATTTTCCAACCGTGTTCCCACTTCTCTTACACACATATGCATACACACACACACACACACAAGTGGGCGCGCGCGCTTTCTTCATTACCTCGTATGCTGGGAGCTTAGAGCTAAGTAAGGTAACACCCTTCAGGTCGCCGTACGGGTCAGCACTGGATCTCATGTTCTAGCTAGAGAATCGCACTTCCTCCTTGGATGTAGCAGGCACTACACTCACGGGAGTAATCTCATACCCGCCCGGAAACATTACTCTCTCACGAATTCTGGATATGTAGAATCTTTAGGTCTAAACGTGTTGTTACACCAGTGTTCTGTTGATTTGCTGCAGATGTTTATATTCTTACTAATGTTGTTTTCAGCCAGTCACTAGTAAAATCCTTTACTTTTAAGACATACAATTCAATTTTTAGCACTAGTGCTAAAAGTGCGCAAACATTCAGAATAAACAGGGTGACTGCAAGAAAGAAAACAAAAGTTTTGTCTAACCCCATCACCTACTACTTATATTAAATAATCTGTGTTCTTGAATGAAAACAAAATGAAAGTCAGTATGTCTTTCTACAAAATAGTATGCCACACGTGGTACAACTCATTTAATTTTGCCTGTAGGATTGCGCCGTTTGGCCTATAGGCCTCGTGTCCCAATATTCCCTGCTCGCAAAACACAATGCCATTTTTACCACTCTCATCATAAATAACTATTACGTGTTTGTTGGTGACCGTAGACTTGCATTCAGTTCATTGCTTCTGCTCGCAGACCTACTGCGTTGACGCGCAAGTGGCGGACTCCGCCTGCTCCGCCACCGCCTACCTGTGCGGCGTCAAAGGAAACATCGCCACCATCGGCGTCACCGCCTCCGTCGTGGAGAGCGACTGCAAGGCCAGCCAGGACAAGTCGACACACGTCACCTCGATGATGCACTGGGCACAGGCAAGCCAGCAACTATTACGTTTAAGCCATCAACTATTACGTTTAAGCCATCAACTATTACGTTTAAGCCATCAACTATTACGTTTAAGCCATCAACTTATTACGTTTAAGCATCAACTATTACGTTAAGCCATCAACTATTACGTTTAAGCCATCAACTATTACGTTTAAGCCATCAACTATCACACTATTACATTTAAGCCATCATCTATAACGGCATTACGTTGAAGCCATCAACTATCACACTATTACGTTGAAGCCATCAACTATCACACTATTACGTTTAAGCCATCAACTATTATACTATTACGTTTAAGCCAGCAACTACTTCGATATTACATTTACTCTGACGACTATTACGTTTAAGGAAACGGTTCATTCGCAAGTAAACCAGGCTGGACGGGTCTGCTAAGCACGGGATTTTTGCAATCCATTGTACGAACAATAAAGCAGGTGGTAGCACCAATAGAGCTTACGCCAAATCCGAAAAACGAGAATCGCGAACACAGTTTTTTCGTGTCAATAACTATTGAGAAGAATGTTCGTAAAATGCGTCAAACATGTTTAATGTTGACGACCGGACTAATAGTCTTACTAAGAAAGTCACGTCAAACGGATGTAATTTTTTTATAATTTATCACTTATTCAAAATTTAAACATTACTTTTTAACCATTATCTTCTTCAAGACACATTGATCGTTTTTATCATGTAATCTGCTGCACAACACTTCGTTCCTCTTTTATGAGTTTCTCTCAATTTGAAGACGTGGCTGATTGCATGGCACCCCAAGAAGACATGAAAATGTTTTTTTAAATAAAACTTTACTACACAAATTACAAAACAAAAGATTGTGTAAATTTCTAAATAGACTAATTGAAAATTAAAAAGCAATGAACTTTGTCATCAATAAATGTGAATTCTCTTACAATAGAAAACGTTTTGCACTTGGGAACAAAGTGAGAATTTCTCGTGTGTCTATTCTAACGGATGTATCCGTAATAGGAAATTATTTTCACCATATTTTGCTTGAGAATAATTAGATCATATCATTTTTACTAAAATACATACTTTAGGCTAAATATATGTTGATAATTTAGGTGTAAAATATGTGTTACTATCAAATTGCATACTATAAGAAAGGAAAGAAGGAGATTGGAAAAAAGCTAAAACCAAACTGCTAGGCAGGATAAATTACTGGTGCAAAAATTTAATTATTTCACAATTCTCTGTGAAATCTGCTGCCCATCCGCACATTGCCACCTTAAATTTAAAAAGTAACATATGGGCAATAAGGCAGGAAGAAACAGAAACGATTGGTATATGACGAAGCCATGAGTAAATTGAAACACATTGGAAGCATTTCCAACAATAACCATAATAATAATAATAATAATAATAATAATAATAATAATAATAATAATAATGTCTTTATTAATGGCGAGGCTCAGGCCATAGGGCCCGCTCTTCCGCCATACGTAAAATATTCGCCGTTATTCGTAAAGAGCTGTAGCAATTTGTCACACTCGTGAGAGAATAAATGTTAATTGACTTATTTTCAACAAAAACAGCACCATATTCTAGAAAGCGGACACCTAGCAAAAGATTGGATGGCGTTACTTCATTATTTTTACCATAGACGTGCGCACGGTGGTTCCTGGACAACCTCACTATCTTGGAATGCTAACAAGCATTTTCGATGTTTTTATACATTATATTACAAAAATGTAAATCAGTGCACTCGTAATATAGGCTACTTGTAGATCTTATTAATAGACTTGTAAACATTCCAAACATTGAGAGTAAAACAAAAATTCAAAATTTTAATATTGATATTAGTAGATATTGACATGTGCTTCAGAATGAAGATTTAATTTATAAGATAATGTTTTCGCGTGTTTAAATGGAATTTTATTTCTTTTTCTCCGAAACCGTACGCATGACCTAAAAAACTAAAATAATTATTCACATTAGATCTTTCAATCTTTGCAAAATTAGCAAATTTTCTAAGAAAATTATCATTGAAAATGCTCCTATTACACCGCATTTTCTATTGTTATTCGATTAAATTAAAAACTTGTTGAGCCTGTTTAATTGATTAAATTTGAATGGAAATTCATCTATTGAATGGATATTAATAAATGAAAGTAATTAGTTCTAATTGCCAAGCGACATCCTGTCAAATTATTAAAGTAGCTAAGCCAAGCCAAATGGCTGCCAATGTCGTGCACTCAAGTGCGTCCGCCCGAGTATCATCCGTGTTGGGTCCCCAAGGCGGGCCGTGCGAACGCCCCTGCCAATTGCGCTAATGCGTGCGCGTGCGTGCGGGCGCAGGAGGCGGGCAAGGCGACGGGCATCGTGACGACGACACGCGTGACGCACGCGTCCCCGGCCGGCGCCTACGCGCACACGGCCGACCGCGACTGGGAGAGCGACCGGGACGTGATCAAGGACAAGCTCAACCCCAGCGACTGCCCCGACATCGCGCAGCAGCTCATCACGGGCGAAACGGGCAAGAACTTCAAGGTGAGTGCTCTTGGCAACACTTTCTTGGTTTCAACACAAGCAACAACTACAAAGGGAGTGGTTTTGTTATGGAACGGCGGTCAGAACTTGCAGAAGTCTTGTCATGATGTCTTGAGAAAGCGACAAAAATGTACGGTGCCTGATGTTGGTTTGAGACATGAGCATTAAAGGTACTTGTTTTTAATCAGTGGTGTGCCGGCAAGTTAAGATGGAGGAAATGCATATACGTATTTGCCTCTTCATGCCCCGACCCTCGAAGCCAAAAGATCAAACATTGGCTGATAAGAGCATTCTAGCCCTAAATCTGGTACACCTTCAGTATAGGAGCCATTTTAAAGACTTTTCGCGTCAGAAAGGATTTATTTTCGCAGCTTTTGTAATCGATACAAATGACGAAAAAGTATTCCAGCACAAGGACCATTTTTACTTTCTCATTCTTGTTTGCTCCCCCCCCCTGCCTTTGCCAGATCCACTTCCTTCCCTTCACCTGTCCCATCTGCTGAATATGTATGTAGCTGAAAACAGGGGGAGAGGGAAGAGGAGAGGGTTGGCAGGGGCGGCGAGGACAACGAATCCGACCGCCGACATATGACTTCGAGTAATATTCTTACTACGAATACAGATTGATTGTCTCTACAACAACACGTCATTTTCCTACGCTACTATTATATTTTTTTTCAAAACTGGTTAACACCACAACGGTGACCCAGGGCATCATCTGATGTCATTGTAGTGCCTAAGTTCGAGGTGGCAGGATTTTTGGCACGTGGTAGATAGCTAGATTGCGTCCAGCCGATGTCTGCAGGAAAATTCTAGCGGCGTGATGCTCGCTTGCGCCGATGCTCGCGCGCGGTTTTCCGGGGTTTATTGCCATGAACACCAGGCGAATGTCGGAGCACTACCTAACCAACGGACGAGGGATCGCGCGCGATCTTTCCTTCCTCTTCCTTGCCCTGTCTTCATCCCTTACTTACACCCACTTACACTTACATGTATTTGCGTTACCACACATGTCGCCAGATCAGATGAGATCTTAGATCGTGGTGCTACACTGGTGGGAGTTATCTGCTTGGGCAAAATCGGGGGAGAGCCGTCGTAGATCAAGCCGACATAGACCGGTTGCCATTCAGCGGAGAAGATCACCGCCGCCAGCCTAGATAACAATATGAACGGTTTATGACTTTAAGAGTTGTCTCATCCGGAATCACTGATCAATCCCGGCTACGGAACCATATCCCGTCTATAACCCGTCTACCAACAACCAAGCTTCCCTATCCCCGTCTTCATCCAGAAAGGGGAGTCAAAAGACCAAAAGAACAACCTGCCAGAAGCCCACAGTTCGAAGAGACCCCGCAAGGGGTCAGGCGAAATTTAATTAAAGATCCAAGTAGACGGAACTAATGCCTCCTGAAGTTGAGGCGCCCCAAGTCAAAGTTGAATTAACAGTCGTGTGTGGTGCGCAGGTGATTCTGGGCGGCGGGCGGCGCGAGTTCATCCCCGAGGACCTGGAGGACGAGGAGGGCTCCCTGGGAAGCGCAAGACGCCAGAACCTCATCGGCGATGGCAGAAGGACAAGCAGGCGCGCGGCGCCCGCCACCAGTACGTGTGGAACCTGGACGGCCTCCGCAGCGTCGACTACAAGAACAACGAGTACCTCCTGGGTGAGTTCGCCCTATTTTAATTTCTCTATTCTCAAACAAACACGACAATGCTTGTGCGTGGGAGGGAGAATCCTCTTTAATCCTCAATTATACAGCTCCTGTTTGGGGACCTACTATTCGTAGCTTCCGCCGCTGGATCTCACCATTCAGCCGGGGCGGAACACCGCCATCTCCCGTGATAAAGCTTTCCCTACACCAGAGAAAATTGTTATCATAGAAGTTGGCACGCGCAGAAACATTAATAAATCAATCAATCCATTAATGCGGGGAGGGGGGAAACAAATTTGTGCTACAGGACAATTTGAATGTAAATCTCGTAAATAGTAAATTTAAATATATTCTTAGTTTTCCCAACACGGGAGGTGTGCGATTTGTTACCCTTGGCACCTCCGTCGAATTAATAAAATTATCCGCAAAGTATTGTATACAGATTGTATATGTGAAATGTATTACAGATTGGACAAGTCATACCTCTATCGAACCTCTAGTAGCTTTTGAATATCCAGAACATCGTTTTTGGTGAGAGGACGCCGCAACCCTGCGATGCCCTGCGGCCAGCCCCTGGCTGTGTGCTTACGCTCGTAGCGGTACGCGATTTTGATCTCCCCGCGCCGGTTCGCCCTGTTTGCTCAAATCCAGATTTACATCCTTCCCGTTCGGTAATATCAACACACGTCAATTGGCTGTAGGGGTACATCTCAGGTGGACATGGACACAATCAGATCATTTATTTATATTATGTTCCTGCTTGTGCAAATAAATTATTTGGTATTTTGTTATAATATGCCATGTGTGTTATAATAGTATATTAAATACAACCTTAAAGTGACGCGCAGAAATCAAGCATTCTTTCTTAGTTGCATACAGTTTTTCTTTTTGTGTCTGCTTAAAACAGTTATTCCAACAATGCCTATTTAATATTTTTTATTTGTTATACTTGTGTTATGAAATATAAATTAAAACAAAAAAATAATAAGTTAAATTGTTAAATACTTTTTTAAAAACTCGGGCCATAAAAACATTTTTATGTCATTTAGCTGGTGAATTCATACTACTCGAAATAAAAGTTATAATTTTTAATGTCAATCCAACTAAGACTATTTGTTACTACAACAAAATAAAAACAAAAAAGTAGATTGCACATAAAAGTGAAACCTCATTTCAAATTCATTACGCTATTTCCGAAATTTTATCAGTTCAATGAGGACTAGAAACTTTTTTAAGTATTAATTTTAGAAATACAGTGAAACTTACTCAGACCACCAAGTGGTTCCCTCAACCAACGGTCAATTTATTTTCCGTGAAACCGCTTGATTTTCTCATTAGTCAGTGTAAATATTTCCTCTTTTCAGCGGGAGTAACTTTTCGAAGTATCGTTTTATTAGACGTTCACCTCAAGTTATTTTTAACTGTATTATCATTGAAAGCGGAAATGTGATGGAGATTACTATTGATTTAATATATTTTTTACAGTGGGACGTATTTTTCTTTGGTGGCCGCTTAAATCAGGTTTTACTGAACTTTTTTGATCTTGTTTTTTAGGTCATCTTTTTACCAATTTGGAGATAGAGTCTATTTGGTCAACATCTCGATTGTTACTGTGTTTTTCTTACTTTAGGGGTAATTGTATTAAGGAAACATAAGGACAACACGAACACACAAACATCCAAGCCTGAGGCGGAATTCGAACTGGCTTTACTGAACGTTCTGTGACTTGTCCAAACACTATTAGTTGTAGCGTTTTTCCAAATAAACTCTGCCTGAAATCATCCCATTAACATGATTGTGCGGCTGTGTCTGCAGGTCTTTTCGAGAGCTCGCACATGATGTACCACCTGGACGCCCTGCAGGCGCCCTACAACGAGACGGAGCCCACGCTCACCGACATGGTCCGCGCCGCCATCACGACCCTGCAGCGGCACAGCGAAGGCTTCGTGCTCTTCGTCGAAGGCGAGTCTTCACCCCATCCATTCCCTTCCCTTCCCTTCCCTTCCCTTCCCTTTATCCTTTCTACACCTCTTAAAATAGAAATGTCTTCCATTTGAATTGTGACCGTTGTCAAAAATTATCGTTCGAGTCAACAGGCCATGTTTTTCTAGCAGGCAGTTCTTAAAGAACCGCCTATGTGAATATAAGCGCATAAGTCAATGAGTCCTAATGACAGAAAACATGTCAATAATAAAAGAAATCAAATTAAAACTTTGTGTATCACGTGGTTGAAATTCCATTATGTAATAATGTGCTTTTAGCACCATATGTCGTTAGTAACTGTACAATCACGCTCCCGCGCTTATGAAATAAACTTGCACATTATTTTAACTACTTTCAGTAGTTTACATCGCCATCAAATTGATATTGGGCAAATGACGGGCGCGACTGAACCCCAAAAGCGTTCTTTTTTTGTGACATTAAATTCTGTGTCGATCAACGCTTGTGGTAATACTACCTCCTTATAAAAAATACATCATTTAAATAATAAAACACTTTTCTTCGAATAGAAATACTCAAATACATTGTAAGACTTCAACTCATTTTTTATTGTTATTAACATTATCACGGCAAACTTAACTAATCCGTAGCAGAAGGCCAACCGCTAACAGTGGTTTACATTCCTCTGTTTTCCTCTTTTTGATTTGATACAAAAGAGTTGCGAAAATTAAATATTTTTTCTTTTGTTTCCTTTTTTGTCCTTCCCTTCCTTTCGTTTGATATAAAAGAATATAGGCATTTTCTTTTCTTCATTCCGTTTCTATAGTTCCTTTTCTTTCGTTTCCTTTGGTTTGATATAGAAGAAAATTGCAAAACAATTTTTCTTTTCATTTCCGTTCCGGTCGTTTCTTTCCTTTCGTTTTTTCGGTTTGATATAAAAGAGTAAAGCGAAAAAAACATTATTTTGTTCCGTTCCTGTCATTCTTTTCCTTTTGCTTCTTTTGGTTTGATAAACAGAGTATTGCAAAAAATATAATTTTTCCTTTCGTTTCCATTTCTTTCGTCGTGTAAATATTTCGATGTAAAAGAGTAGCGGTAGTTTACGTTCCTGCGGTCTCCTTGGTGTGGTCTGAAGGAGCATGGCGAGCGGTGTGTGTGTGTGTGTGCGTGCGCAGGCGGGCGCATCGACCAGGGCCACCACGAGACGTGGGCGCATAAGGCGCTGGACGAGACGGTGCAGATGGCCGAGGCCGTGCGCGCCGCCGCCGAGCTCACCGACGAGCAGGACACGCTCATCGTGGTCACGGCCGACCACGCGCACACCATGTCCATCAACGGCTACCCCGACCGCGGCAACGACATCTTCGGTGAGCGACGACGCTACAGCTTCAACATCAACCACAACAACAACAATAACAATAATAATAATAATAATAATAATAATAATAATAATAATAATAATAATAATAATAATTAAGTTGGCTCAGCGGCGCAGACGGTTGCAGCAGCCGTCGTCTCAGCTGCGTCGAGTTTCAATTTTTTTCTTCAAATTTTTCGAAAGGATAGTGCTGATTGCACCCTTATTACACAAAGTTCATTTTGCGCTACTTTTTTGTTTTTTAAAAAATTATACAAATGAAATTTTTTGAAAGATCTTTAAAGCCGTTAATATACAAATTTCCAATAATTTGTATACACTGTTGTGTTTGTGAGTTAGATTGTTTCAAGTAACTTCAAATGAAGTTTTCCAAAAGCTCAATTTTCTGTAGAAAAGAGCTTCAAATTTCGAATTTACAGTAGCGCTTAAACGCCATTTTTATAAAAACTCCCCAAATTTTTCGAGGTTAATTGCCAATAAGGACGAGATTTTATTGTTGTTTAATATTCCTAAAAATAATATTTCCGTTCTACTATAAAGAAACCGAAAAATTATGAAAATTTCCAAAAATTATACTTTGGGCGGCAAGAGATGCAGCAGGCAAGAGTATGTGGCAAGTCCGAGTACCTAGCAGGGATCAAAATAAATAGAAAACTAATATGAGAAAGTCGCCATTCTGTAACACCACTAGTTTTAACTTGTCTCTTCCTTGTTGGAAGGTATTGCCGGACTGGCCGATGACGACTTCCCGTACTCCACGCTCTCCTACGCCAACGGGCCCGGCTACCGCCCGGAGGAGTACGGCCACCGCCACGACCTGCGAGAGGACGACATGGGTACGAACCGATCCGTTTTGCTCTCTCATGCAAATCGCGCAACAAAATTTTGGTTCTTAAGAGTTGAGGGCGGTATCTTGGTGGAAATGAAATGTATTCGGATGTGCTTTGCGGTTAGTTTAGTTTTTTCTTTCAAAATATAAATCTGTATTTCATTTTATAATAATTATAAAAGTTTGTTTAGGTTTATATAGGTTAATTATTGACCTAAATTCAAAACACATCTAAAGGACATTGTACCAAGATCGCAGTCATGATACAGGATGTGCATGCAATACTAAGACGTCAAAATAAAAGCGTACGGCCTGTTCTAACAAAATTGCTCTCTTTGTGTTTGTTTGAACGTCCGTTGCGACTCGGGCGGATGGCTTTGTGCGCAGAGGACAAGGACTACGAGTACCCGGCGCTGGCGCCGCGCAGCAGCGAGACGCACGGCGGAGACGACGTGGCGGTGCTGTCGCGCGGGCCGTGGGCGCACCTGCTGACGGGCGTCTTCGAGCAGAACTACATCGCGCACGTGATGGCGTACGCCGCCTGCATCGGCTCGGGCGCCACCGCCTGCGAGGACGCCGGCGCCGCGCGCCGCCACTGACACCGCCCCCCCTCCATCCTCCATCCTCCATCCTCCATCCTCTTCCTTTTTCTCCATTTGCGGCACCCCCTCCCGATCGAACGTAGCCACCCTTCCTCAAACTACACCAAACCATCACATCGAGTCCAAATGCATTGATGAGTCATTGAAATTGTATGTGGTGCCAAACCCACAAAAAAAATCACATTTGAAACTTTATTGTTCTTTCAGTGAAACCCACATACGAAATCTTCAGCTCGTTTGATACTATTAAAGCTTAGTGTCCATAATTGATTCTCATTGGACCCATTATCTTCTCAGCCGACTACACTTCCTGAAAACGGGGTACAATGGAACTCTTCATGTCTTTCAAAGAAGAGCATCATTCATATAAAGTTTTGTGTGCTAAACGTAAAGATTCTAGTGAGTTCAAAACGTAAGAGCCATCATGGGTTATGTTTATCTTGAACCCTATTAGGTTCATTTTCTATTGTGTGACTCCTAAGCAGCAAAACTTTAGAAAGTTGCTACTTTAAAATCCTCATACAACTTGCAGTTCAAACTTCGGGGGAATTTTCTTATGTGAGATTCACAGACAATAATTCTATGGTATATTGAATACGCCATATTCAATACTGACAAATATAGCAATTTTTGTGCAAGCAGACTATCGGTGCTGCTTTTTCTCTGAAATAGCTGAAAATGATATATATTTCCTTTCCAAAATTGGAATAAGTCCCGGACGTACTAAGCTTTTGACATTACATGTATATAATTTGTGTTTATAATATTACAGTGCTGTAAAATATTTTATTTGCAGAAGATTCACAGTTAAATTGTTTCATTACACTTCCCACCGATTAGTTACCTTATTTTGTGTCATTATTGATTTTAATTTTATGTATCATTCTGTTTTCTTCATCAAAAGCAAGTTTTTAATCATCAAACAAAATACATTCTACTTTCACAAATATTGTTGCATATGTTGATGCCTGAAGTATCACAATATCTCAGGTTTTGGGTTTTCCAGTAAATATTTCTGAGAAAATTCTCTTATATTTGTACAGTGTAAATATTATTGTGAAGAAATATAGATACGTTTGTAGCATTCTGCTGTAGTGTGTTACTTTTCATTCCATTTTCACTAAGTTCTCCTTTTCCTACCTTCTAAGGAAAGACAGCTAATTTGGACAGAAAAATTTGTGCTATATATAATTTGTCCCTTTCTATCTTACATTTGCATTAAAGAATGATAAGGTAATAATCGTAATAATAATAACAATAACAATAACTATAATAACAACAATGTAAAATGTTTCTGCACAAGTGAAATTATGTATAAAATCTTATTTTTAAGAACAATGAAATTAATTAATTTTTTTCAATTTTTTCATACAATTATTACAAGTAAACTGCTAATATTTTATGCAGTATACTGCTTTCTTTACAGGCAAAATATTATTTAAATTTATTGCATTCATTTCAACTTTCTTCCTACATTACTTTATGGCAAAATAAATATTGAAAATAAAGTTTATTAAATAGTGAATTGACCATGGTTGAACTGCCATCTTGTTGACATTTTTTAAAAAAATTCTATTCAACTTAAATATATAAATAATGTATTAAGACATTATCAGTTGTAACTATGAAGATATCCCTCCATTGGATTCAATAATTCATGTAAAGAAGACATGCGAATACAAAAGTTGGTATTTAAAGCTTTACTATTTCATAAAATATTAATGCAAATTATAAAAATTAAATTAAGGTTATTGAAAAGAATCATAACTAGTTGAATGTTATTATTTCAGCTTTTATCCAAACTGCATTTCAATTGTGTTTTGAAAATAAATGTTTGAAAATTTCAAATATTGATAGAAATTCAGTGCTACTGAATAAAACATCTTCAATAAATTGATAAATCAAGCTAATGAAGGTGTGAGACAGTGAAGTAGGAATTAACTGATGAAAATGGAAAAAATGACGATGCCCATTTGCCTTTATTTTAAACGCAGCATATTTTGCGAAATAGCAAAAGAATCATATTTCCATTACCTAAATTCAAATGAGCTCTGTATATATTTAATCATTTTATTCAAATTTCATTACTACAAGTAAATAGAGAATTGTATTGATTCAATTTTTTGTGGAAAAATTAAACATTTTAATGTAATTTTCGGAAAACCGTAACATATAAGCAAATAACCTAAATTTCAAAAAACTAACCACAAATCTTGTTTCGTTTTTATCAATCACGTTACATTATTTTTAATTGACGCAAACCTTTGCTCTATGAATATCACTAATGACTCATACTCAGGTTTTAGGTTTGGAAGAACGCAAATTTGCTGACTAAATTTCGTCAACCTGCTTTAGATCAATTGCAGGCATTGAGTTTGCGCCTATGTCTATCATGACTATATCAGTGACACTGCCATTTCTTAAACAATGAAATTAATGCGTCCATTAATTTTTTTTCTGTTGTCAGACGCCACACTTCTTAGAAATATTGTGACCCAAACTTTTTTCACTGTCTTATAAATTGCTGCTTAATATGCACTAGTGTAATAACATTGTTACGTGATAAGTTTTGTGTGCTTGATCTTTTATGTAATCCCTGCAATTAATGAAATATCTTATTTTAAAATAAGCAAAAGTAAAACAACCTGTGTATGGCATTTTTTATTTACATTATGCATTGTTTTGAGGAAAGATCGCCAGAGGTCGCCCAAAGTCCACCGTCGAGTTTCTCTGGCCCGCTGCTGGATAGCGTTTTCTAAAGAGCGGGATAGATACGCGAGCAATGAGGAAGAGAAGAAAATTGATGGTAATGTATTACAATGAAGAATAAGTAAAGAAACACAAGACAAGGAATGCGGCGAAGAAAGACCCTTTTTCCATTTTTTTCCCATTAGAATTGACACATGGAGAAACGTGGATTTGAACTTTGGTATCAAGGCGACAATAGAAAGCGATCTGATTTGTTACCCCACGTTTAATAATGGATATAAATACTTTCTGTAAACTACAAAAAAAAGGAATATTTAAAAAACCATGTTTAGGTAATATTAGAATTGTGAAGGTACTAGAAAGGTTAAATAATGTCATAGGTCGGACAGCCCAGATTATTACTAGAAAGGTTACCATTATTTAAATCCATTGCTTTATTATTAATGTAGTTTCTCAAGAATATTATTCGAATTTGGGAAATTTGCGTGAATTTAATGATTTTGTAACTTGAGAGAATTCTCCTATTAACTTCTCTCCCTAAAAAAAGTTTCAAATTTTTTGTTTTAACTTCTTGTAACGATAGAGCTCAATACACAGAATTATTCAAATTGTGGCCGTGAATATTAAATTTTTATTTTTGAATCCAAAAAATATTTTTCAAACTACTTGCATTTTATATTTATACATACCCACCACATACTATATCATATAATTTGATTCAATTAAGGACCAAAATGCTTCAAATTTGCTTTCGTCTTTATATTTCCCTTATCGTCTACGACTTTTGTCTTTGTCTTTTTTTCGAATTCCATCTTCATATTTGATATTCGTCATTCGTTTTTCGATTGCATTATTGTCTATTGACTTCATCTTTTACGTTGCTTTTTCGTCTTCACATTTCGTCTTCATCTTGATTTGCGTCTTCATCTTTCGTCTTCGTTTTTCGTTTTCGAAAATAATTTTCCTCTTTCGAATTCGTTTTTCGTCTACGTTGCTCGACTTCATCTTTCGTTTTCGTCATCGTCTTAAGGTGTCGTCTTTCAATTTCACTTTGCTGTTCGTTTTCGCCACACGCCTTCTTTGTTCGTCTTGTTTTTAAGAATTATTCATCTTCATTTGTCTTCGTATTTCGCCTTTCATGGTTCATCTACGTCTTCCGTTCAACTTTCGACTCAAACATTCCTCTCGTTTTCGCCTCTAGTTTACGTCTATTGCTTTGGTCTGTCATTTTCGTCATTTCTCTTTGGTTCCTCATGTTTGTCATTCGACTTCGTTTTTATCTCATATTTTCGTCTTTCGACTTCACCATTTGTCCTCCTCTATCTTCTTCATGTTAGATTTTCGTGTTCGTTACGGTTTTCGCCGACGTTAACGGTATTCTTTTTTCCTTTGTCTTAGTGTCTCGCTTTTGAATTGTTTGTCTTCTTTCAATTTCGTTTTTCGTCATGTGTCATCAGCCTAAAATTTCACCTATCACCTTCTTCTCTCGCCTTCATCTTTGCTCTTCGCCACGTCATGCCTCTCGCCTTCGAATTTCATCTACGTGTTTCGTCTTCGTAATAGTCTGAATGTTTCAACTTCGGGTTTCGTTTTTGTCTATAACTTTCGTCTACAACTTCGTCTTCGCCTTTCGTCTTCGTCTTTCGTCTTTCGTAATTCGTCGTTCGTCTTTCGACTTTCGTCTTTTGTTTTTCGTTTTTCGTCTTTCGTCTTCGTCTTTCTTCTTCGTCCTTCGTCTTTCGTCTTCGTCTTTCGTCTTCGTCTTCGTCTTCGTCTTCCTTCTTCGTCTTTCCTCTTCTTCTTTCGGCATCGACTTTCGTCTTCGTGTTTCATCTTCGTCTTTTGTTTTTGTTTCACGTCTTCGTCTCTCATTTATGTCTTACATCTTCGTCTATCGACTTTGTCTTTCGTATTTGTGCTTCGTCTTTCATCTTCGTCCTCATCTTTCGTCTTTCGCCTTTTGTTTTCTGTCTCCCTCTTTCGTCCCTCGTTTTCGCCGTTCGTATATGTTGTAGTTTTTCGCCTTCGTCTTTGGCCTTCGCCTTTAGCCTTCGTATTTTCTCTTTATCTTTCGTAATGGAATTTTTTCTTCTTCGTTCGTTCAAGTCATTCGACCTCGTCTACCTTCTTCGCTTTTTGTCCTCTGTTTTTTGACTTCGTCTTTGTCGTTCGTACACGACTTTCGTCTTCGTCTTTTCTTCGTCTTCGTCCTTTTTTTTCATTTTTAGTTCTCCATCGTTTGTCATTTGTCGTTCGTTTATATTTTTCAACTTTTTATATTTTTGAAATTTTTAATATTTTTCGTTTTTTAAACATTTTTTTGAATTTTTTGTTTTTTCGATTTTTTCCCACTTCTTGTGTTTCTGATCTATCGTCGTTTGTATTTCGTCTTTCGTGTTTCGTCGTTCGTCTTTGGTCTTTCGTCTTCGTCTTCGTCTTCGTCTTCGTCTTCGTCTTCGTCTTCTCTTCGTCTTCTCTTCGTCTTCTCTTCGTCTTCGTCTTCGTCTTCGTCTTCGTCTTTCGTCTTTCGTCTTTCGTTTTTTGTCCTCGTCTTTAGTCTTCGTCTTCGCTTCGTCTTCGCTTCGTCTTCATCTTCAACTTTCGTTTTAGTCTTAGTCTTTTCATCGTCTTCGTCCTTGTTTTTCATTTTTCGTCTTTCGTCATGTGACGTTCGTCCTTCGATGTTCTTTGTTATTTCTTCATCGCTCGTCGTTCGCCGTCCGCCGTTCGTGATTCATTTTCATTTTTCGAATTTTTATATTTTTCGTTTTTTCTTCTTTTTAGTGTTTCTGTTCTTTCGTCGTTCGTATTTCGTCGTTCATATACGTTTTTCGTCTTTCGTGGTTCGTGGTTCGTCGTTCGTCGTTCGTCTTTCGTTCTTCGTCTTTCTCTTCTCGTCTTCGTCTACGTCTACGTCTTCGTCTTCTTCTTCGCTTGGTCTTCGTCTTTCTTCTTCGCTTTCGTCTTCGTCTTTCGTATTCGTATTTCGACATCAAATTCGTCGTTCGTTTAATTTTTTCAACTTTTTATATTCTACGAATTTTTAATATTTTTTCCTTTTTTAAAACATTTTTTGAATTCATATATTTGTGTTTTTTTCGGTTTTGTTTTTTTCACTTTTAGTGTTTCTGGTTTTTTGTCGTTCGTATTTCGTCTTTCGTTATTCGTCGTTCTATTTTTGTCTTTATCATTTCTTTTTTTGGCGTTTGTCTGTCGTCATTCATTGTTATTTCGTTTGTCATTATTGTAATATTTTTCGAATTTTTATAGTTTTCGTTTTTTGAATTTTTAAATTTTATTTTTGCCCACTTTTTCTGTCTCTGTTCTTTTGTCGCTCGTCTTTCGTCATTCGTCTTTCGTCGTTCGTCTTCTGTCGATCGACTTTTGTCGTTTGTTGTTCGTCGTTCGTGGTTTATAATTCTCTTTTTTAATTTTTGGATTTTTTTCATTTTTCCGAATTTTTGGATATTTTGCTTTTTACTCTTTATGTGTTTCTGGTCTAGGTCGTTCGTCATTCGATCGTCGTTAGTCGTTTGACGTTCATCGTTCGTCGCTCGGCGCTCTCCGCTTGTTGCTCTTTCCTATTCCTTCGACGTTAGTCGTTCGTCGTTTGTCCTTTGCCGTTCTTCGTACGACGATTGTCGTTCGCTGTTGGACGTTCGATATTCGTCGCTCGTCGTTCATGTATTTCGAATTTTTTTATTTTTGGAATTTAAACATTTAACATATTTTTATAATTTTCATTTTTTTGAATTTTCAGACTTTTTGTGCTTTTGGTCCCTCGCCGTTCTTTTTTCGTCTTTTGCAGTTTGTCGTTGGTCTTTCGTCTTTTTCGTTTGACGTTCGTCCTTCGGTTTGGCCGTGCGTCGTTCGCATTCGTCGTTCGTATATATTTTTTGAATATTAATATTCTTCGTATTTTTGACTTTTTCGAACAATCATATTTTTCGAAAATTTAGATTGTTCAATTTTTTATATTTTTAAACACATATTTTTCAAATTTTTAAATTTTTCGTTTTTTTCACTTTTTTAATTCTGGTTTGTCTTTTTTCGTCGTTCGTCGTTCGGAGATCACAGGTTCGTTGATTATATTTTTCGAATTTCTTAAAATTTCGAATTTTTATATCAAGGGTTTTTTATATTTTTTGAATTTTTAGATTTTCGCGTTTTACTCTGTGTGTTTCTGGTCTTTCGTCGTTCGACGCTCGTCGTTAGTCCCTCGTCGCTCATTGTTGGTCGCCTCTCGTTCGCCGTTTCCTCGTTCGTCGTTTGATGATCGTTGTTGGTCGTTCGTCCTTCGTCGCTCGTCGTTGTCGTTTACCGTTCGTCGTTCATCATTCTTTTGTTTTTCAAATTTTTATAATTTTTAAAATTTTCATGTTTTGATTTTTTATTTTTTTTGTTTTATTTATATAATTTTCGTTTTTTAAAGTTTTTGAATTTAAAAATGTATCTTTCGTCGTTTAGTGTTCGTTGTTCGTCGTTCTTGGCTCGTATATATTTTTCCAATATTCTCATATTTTTAATTTTTATATCTTTCGAATGTTTGTTTTATGTTTCTCTGTATTTTTTGGTTTCTTAAATTTGCAGTGGATTCGTTTTTCTCAATTTTGTATGTTTGCCCTTTCGTCATTCGTCTATCATCTATTGACGTTCGTCGTTTAAAAATTGTCGATCGTCGTTTGTGTATCGCAGTTTGTCGTCCATCGTTTATCTTTTTCAATTTTTTTATTATTGTAATTTATATATTTTTTTAAATTTTAGATTTTCGAATTTTTATATTATTCATTTTTGATTCTTTGATTTTTCGCCTTATGCATTATGTTTCTGGCATTTCGTCGTTCCTCGTTATCTTTTTCATTGTTGGTCATTCCTCGTTTGTCGTTCATCGCTCATCGTTCGTCACTTGTCGTTCGTAGCTTGTCGCTCGTAGTTCGTCATTCGTCGTTCACCGTTCGTCTTTCGCCGTTTGTCATCTGTCGTTTGACGATCGCTTTCCATCATTCGTTGATTGTCACACATCGCTCTCGCTCGTTATTCATAGTTCGTTCGCCGTACGTCACTCGTCCTTCGTCGCATGTCATTTCTCTTTCCTTTATATTTTCGAAATTTTATGATTTTCAAACATTTATTATTTTTCCATTTTTATATTTTTCAAATTTTTAAATTTATCGAATTTTTATATTTTTCAAATTTTTATATTTTTGAATTTTTTAATTTTTTGAAATTTAATATTTTTTGAATTTTTATATTTTTTGAATTTTCCACTTTTTGAGTTTGTGATCTTTAGACGTTTGTCTTTTCTTTCGTTTTCCGTCATTCCTCTATAATATTTTGTCGTTCGTGGTTTGCACGTCGTTCGTTTTCCATGTCGTTTGTTGTTCGACCGTTTGACGCTTGTTATTCGTCGTTAGTCATTCCCCGTTCGTCATTAACAGTTCGTCGTTTTAATGTTTCAAATTTTTATATTTTTTGAATTTTTAATTTTAAAAATTAAATTTTTTGAATTTTTGTATTTTTTGAATTTTTATATTTTTTTAATTTTTGTATTTTTCAAATTTTTATATTTTTCGAATTTTCATATTTTTCAATTTTTATATATTTCGATTTATCCACTTTTTGAGTTTGAGGTTTTGGGTTTGAGCAAGACGTTTGTCTTGTCTTTCGTTTTTTGTCATTCCTCGGCTTTTCATTCGTCGTTAGTGATTCAACGTGTCGTTAACTTTTCGTCCTTCAAATGTTTTGAATTTTTATATTTTTTGAATTTTTATATTTTGCGAAATTTATATTTTTTGAATTTTTATATTTTACGAAATTTATATTTTTTGAATTTTTATATTTTTAAATTATTATATTTTATGAATTTTTTATTTTTCGAATTTTTATGTTTTTTGAACTTTTATATTTTTCGAATTTTTATATTTTTTAATAATTTTGTCTTTCGTTTTTCGTCATTCCTATATTTGCATTTTGCGTTCGTGTTTCATGACGTTTGTTAGACCGATTGACGCTTGTCAATCGTCGTTTAGTCATTTGACGTTCGTCGTTAATTTTTCGTCTTTCTAATATGTTTTAAATATATAGATTTTTTAAATTTTCATTGTTATTGAATTTTTAAATTATTTGGAAATTTATATTTTTCAATTTTTATATTTTTCGATTTGTCCACTTTTTGTGTCTATGATCTCTGGACGTTTGTCTTGTCTTTCGTTTTCCGTCATTCCCCTATAATATTTTGACGTTCGTGGTTTGCAGTTTATCGCACGTCGTTCGTTCTTCATGTCGTTTATTGTTCAACCGTTTGACGCTGTCACTCGTCGTTAGTCATTCGACGTTCGTCGAAAACTCTTTGACGTTCTACTATGTTTTAAATGTTTATATTTTTAATTCTTAATATTAAAAATTAATTTTTTTAATTTTTATAATTTTAAATTTTTATATTTTTAGAAATTTATATTTTTTGAATCTTTATATTTTTTAATTTTTATATTTTTCGAAAATTTTTGAATTTTTGTATTTAAGAATTTTTATACTTTTTGAATTTTTATATTTTTCAAATTTTTATATTTCTTAATTTTTATTTTATTTTTCCACTTTTTGTGTTTGTGGTCTTTCGACGATTGCCTTGTCATTCGTTTTCCGTCATCCCTCTATAGTATTTTGTCGTTCGTAGTTTGCAGTCGTTCGTTTTTCATGTCGTTTGTTTTTCAACCGTTTGACGCGTCATTCTTCGTTAGTCATTCCACCATTGTTGTTAACTGTTCGTCGTTCTAATATGATTTTCATTTTTATATTTTTTGAATTTTTATTTTTTTCAAATTTTTAAAATTTTTAAATTTTTAAATTTTTTTTAATTTTTGAATATTTATATTTTTTGAATTTTTATATATTTCGAATTTTTATGTTTTTAATAATTATATTTTTCGCGTTTTTAAAATTTTCGAATTTTTATATTTTTTAATTTTTCGATTTTTAAAATTTTTGTAATTGTGGGGTTTGGACGTTTGTCTTCTCTTTTGTTTTCCGTCATTCCTCTATAATATTTTGTCGTTCATGTTTTGCAGTTTATCGCACGTACTTCGTTTTTCATGTCGTTTGTGGTTTGACCGTTTTTACGCTTGTCATTCGTCGTTAGCGAATCGACGTTCGTTGTTGTAATATGCTTTGAACTTTTTTATTTTTTGAATTTTTAATTCTACGACACAAACAAAAAAAGTGGAAAAATCGAAAAATATAAAAATTCAAAAATATAAAACTTCGAAAAATATAAAAATTCGAAAAATATAAAAATTCGAAAATATAAAATTTCGAAAAATATAAAAAATCAAAATTATAAAAACTCAAAAACATAAAAATTAAAAAAGAATAAAAATTCGAAAAATATAAAAATTCAAATATATAATATTTCAAAAAATATAAAAAATCAAAAATATAAAAATTCGAAAAACTTAAAAATTCGAAAATATAAAAATTCAAAAATATAAAAAATTAAAAAACATAAAAATAAAAAAAATAATTCGAAAAATATAAAAATTCGAAAATATAAAAATTCGAAAAATATTAAAATTCAAAATAAATAAAAATTCAAAACGTATGAAAGACGAAAAGTTAACGACAAACGTCGAATCACTAACGACGAATGACAGCGTCAATGGCTGGAAACATAATCGACATGAAAAACGAACGACATGCTATAAACATTTGCTGTGCATTTGCAACGAACGACGAAATACTTCAAAAGAATAACGAGAAACGTAACACAAGAGATACGTCCAAACGACACGAACACAAAAAGGAAAAAAATCGAAAAAAAATATAAAAATTCAAAAATATAAAAATTCAAAAACAAACAAATTCAAAACATTATTCAACGACAAAAAGTTAACGACAAACGTCATATCATTATCTACAAATGAAGAGCATCAATCGGTCGAACAACAAACGACATGAAAAACGAACGACGTGATATAAACTGCAAACGACGGACAAACTACTATAGAGGAAATACGAGAAACGAAACAAAAGACAAACCACGTCCAAACACCACAAACACAAAAAGTAAAAAAAAGGAAAATATCAAAATTCAAAAATATTAAAATTCGAAAAATATAAAAATTTAAAATATAAAATTTCGAAAAATATAAAAATTAGAAAAAAATCAAAACATATATCATCGACGAAAAGTTAACGTCAAACGTCGAATAACTAACGACGATTGACGAGCGTCAATCGCTCGAACAACAAACGACAAGAAAAACGAACGACGTGCTAATAATTGCAAAAACGAACGAAAAAATACTTTAGAGGAATGACGAGAAACGAAACACAAGACAAACGTCCAAACGACACAAACACAAAAAGTGGAAAAATCAAAAAATATAAAAATTCAAAAATTTAAATTTCGAAAAACATAAAAAAACAAAAATATAAAAATTCGAAAAATATAAAAATTCGAAAATAAAAAATTCAAAAATATAAAAAAATTGAAAATATAAAATTTTGAAAAATTTAAAAAATAAAAAATATAAAAATTCAAAAATAATAAAATTCAAAAATACAAATATTCGGAAAATATAAAAATCCAAAAAAATAAAAATTCAAAACATATATGAACGACGAAAAGTTAACGACAAACGTCGAATAACTAACGACGATTGACGAGCGTCAATCGCTCGAACAACAAACGACAAGAAAAACG
>BOPP01000208.1:868395-932894 GCA_017312745.1 Gryllus bimaculatus
AAAAATTCGAAAATATAAAAATTCAAAAAAATAAAAATTTAAAACATATATGAACGATGAAAAGTTAATGACAACCGTGGAATCACTAACGAAGAATGACGAGCGTTAATCGGTCGAACAACAAACGACATGAAAAACGAACGACGTGCTATAAACTGTAAACAACGAACGACAAAATACTTTAGAGGAATGACGAGAAACGAAACACAAGACACACAACCAAACGACTCAAACACAAAAAGTGAAAAAATCGAGAAATATAAAAATTCAAAATTATAAAATTTCGAGAAATATAAAAAATCAAAAATATATAAATTCGAAAAAAATGAAAATTCGAAAAAATTAAAATTCGAAAAATGTAAAAATTTTGAAATATAAAATTTCGAAAAATAAAAAAATCAAAAATATAAAAAATCAAATATATAAAAATTCAAAAATATAAAAATTTAAATTAACAGTATTTCGAAAAATATAAAAATTCAAAAAAATAAACATTCAAAACAAATATGAACGACGAAAAGGTAACGACAAACGTCGAATCACTAACGAAGAATGACAGCGTTAATCGGTCCAACAACAAACGACATGAAAAACGAACGACGTGCTATAAACTGCAAACAACGAACGAAAAAATACTTTAGAGGAATGACGAGAAACGAAACAAAAGACAAACGTCCAAACGACACAAACACAAAAAATGAAAAATCGAAAAATATAAAAAATTCAAAAATATAAAAATTCGAAAAATATATAAATTTGAAAATATAAAATTTCGAAAAATATAAAAAATCAAAAAGATAAAAATTTAAATTTATAAAAATTCAAAAAAATAAAAATTCAAAACATTTATGAACGACGAAAAGTTAACGACAAACGTCGAATCACTAACGACGAATGACAGCGTCACTGGGTCGAACAACAAACGACAGGAAAAACGAACGACGTGCTATAAACTGCAAACAACGAACAACAAAATACTTCAGAGGAATGACGAGAAACGAAACAGCAGACGTGCAAACGACACAAGCACAAAAAGTGGAAAAATCGAAGAAAATATAAAAATTCAAAAATGTAATATTTCAAAAAATATAAAAAATCAAAAATAAAAAATTTCGAAAAATTAAAATAATCAAAAATATAAAAATTCGAAAAATACAAAAATTCGAAAATATAAAAATTCGAAAAATATAAAAAATCAAAAATATAAAAATTTAAATTTATAAAAATTCAAAAAAATAAAAATTCGAAACATATATGAACTACGAAAAGTTAACGACAAACGTCGAATCACTAACGACGAATGACAGCGTCAATGGGTCGAACAACAAACGACATGAAAAACGAACGACGTGCTATAAACTGCAAACAACGAACGACAAAATACTATAAAGGAATGACGGGAAACGAAACAAGACATACGTCCAAACGACACAAACACAAAAAGTGGAAATATCTAAAAATATCAAAATTCGAAAAATATAAAAATTCAAAAAAATAAAAATTTAAAACCTATATGAACTACGAAAAGTTAACGACAAACGTCGAATCACTAACGACGAATGACGAGCGTTAATCCGTCGAACAACAAACGACATAAAAAACGAACGACGTGCTATAAACTGCAAACAACGAACGACAAAATACTTTAGAGAAATGTCGAGAAACGAAACACAAGACAAACATCCAAACGACACAAACACAAAAAGTGAAAAAATCGAAAAATATAAAAATTCAAAAATATAAAAATTCGAAAAATATAAAAATTCGAAAATATAAAAATTCGAAAAATATTAAAATTTTAAAATATAAAACTTCAAAAAATATAAAAAATCAAAAAAATAAAGAATTCAAAAATATAAAAATTAAAAAAGAATAATATTTCGAAAAATATAAAAATTTAAAAAATAAAAATTCAAAACATATATGACCGAAGAAAAGTGAACGACAAACGTCGAATCACTAACGACGAATGACAGCGTCAATGGGTCGAACAACAAACGAAATGAAAAACCAACGACGTGCAATAAACTGCAAAAAACGACGACAAAATACTTTAAAGGAATAACGAGAAACGAAACACAAGACATACGTCCAAACGACACAAACATAAGAAGTGGAAAAATCGAAAAATATAAAAATTCGAAAAATATAAAAAGATAAAAAATTTAAAAATTCAAAAATATAAAAATTAAAAAATAAAAAATTCGAAAATAAAAATTCAAAAAAATATAAAAAATTAAAAAATATCAAATTTCGAAAAATATAAAAAATCAAAAATATAAAAATTCAAAAAATTTAAAATTCAAAAATACAAATTTTCGAAAAATATAAAAATAAACAAAAATAATTATTCAAAACATATGAATGACGAAAAGTTAACGACAAACGTCGAATCACAAACGACGAATGACATGCGTTAATCAAACATAAAACGACATGAAAAACGAACGACGTGCTATAAACTGAAAAACACGAACGACAAAATACTTTAGAGGAATGACGAGAAACGAAACACAAGACAAACGTCCAAACGACACAAACACAAAAAGTGGAAAAATCGAAAAATTTAAAAGTTCAAAAATATAAAAATTCGAAAAATATAAAAATTTTGAAAATATAAAAATTCGAAAATAAAAAAAATTCGAAAATAAAAAATTCGAAAAATATAAAAAATTGAAAATATGAAATTTCGAAAAATATAAAAATTGATTTTAAAATTCAAAAATAATAAAATTCAAAAATACAAATATTCGAAAAATATAAAAATTCAAAAAAATAAAAATTCAAATTATATATGAACGACGAAAAGTTAACGACAAACGTCGAATCACTAACGACGAATGACAGCGTCAATCGGTCGAACAACATACGACATGAAAAACGAACGACGTGCTATAAACTGCAAACAAATAACGACAAAATACTTTAGGAGAATGACGAGAAACGAAACAGAAGACAATCGTCCAACCGACACAAACACACAACGTGGAAAAATCGAAAAATATAAAAATTCAAAAATATAAAAGTTCGAAAAATATAAAAATTTACATATATAAAAATTCGAAAAATATAAAAATTAAAAAAAGTTAAAAAAAAATATATGTACGACGAAAAGTTAACGACAAACAACGAATCCCTAACGACGAATGACGAGCGTCAATCGATCGAACAACAAACGACATGAAAAACGAACGACGTGCTATAAACTGCAGACAACGAACGACAAAAAACTTTAGAGGAATGACGAGAAACGAAACATAAGACAAACGTCCAAACGACTTAAACACAAAAAGTGAAAAAAATTAAAAAATATAAAAATTCAAAACTATAAAATTTCGAAAAATATAAAAAATCAAAAATATAAAAATTCGAAAAATATAAAAATCAGAAAATATACAAATTCGAAAAATTTAAAAAATCAAAATTTATAAAAATTCAAAAATATAAACAATCAAAAATATAAAAATTCGAAAAATATAAAAATTCAAAACATATATGAACGATGAAAGTTAACGACTAACGTCGAATCACTAACGACGAATGACGATCGTTAATCGGTCGAACAACAAACGACATGAAAAACGAACGACGTGCTATAAACTGCAAACAACGAACGACAAAATACTTTAAAGCAATAACAAGAAACGAAACATAAGACATACAACCAAACGACGCAAACACAAAAAGTGGAAAAATCGAAAAATATAAAAATTCAAAATTATAAAATTTCGAAAAATATAAAAAATCAAAAATATAAAAATTCGAAAAATATAAAAATTCGAAAACATAAAAATTCGAAAAATATAAAAATTTTTGAAATATAAAATTTCGAAATAGATAAAAAATCAAAAAATCCAAAAATATAAAAATTCAAAAATATAAAAATTTAAATATACAGTCATTCAAAAAATATAAAAATTCAAAAAATAAACATTAAAACAAATATGAAGAACGAAAAGGTAACGACAAACGTCGAATCACTAACGACGAATGACGAGCGACAATCGGTTGAACAACAAACGACATGAAAAACGAACGACGTGCTATAAACTGCAAACAACGAACGACAAAATACTTTAAAGGATTGACGAGAAACGAAACAGGAAACAAACGTCCAAACGACACAAACACAAAAAGTGGAAAAATCGAAAAATATATAAATTCAAAAATATAAAAATTCGAAAAATATAAAAATTCGAAAATATAAAAATTTAAAAATATAAAAATTCAAAAATATAAAAAATAAAAAATATAAAAATTCGAAAAATATAAATATTTAATAATATAAAATTTCGAAATATATAAATATTTGAAAAATATAAAAATTCAAAAATATAAAAATTAAAAAATATAAAAATTTGAAAAATAACAAAAGTCAAAAACATAAAAATTCAAAACATATGAATGACGAAAAGTTAACGACAAACGTCGAATCACTAACGACGAATGACGAGCGTCAATCGGTCGAACAACAAACGACATGAAAAACGAACGACGTGCTATAAACTGCAAACAACGAACGACAAAATACTTTAGAGGATTGACGAGAAACGAAACACAAGACAAACGTCCAAACGACACAAACACAAAAAGTGGAAAAATCGAAAAATATAAAAATTCGAAAAATATAAAAATTTAAAAATATCAAAATTCGAAAAATATAAAAATTCAAGAATATAAAAATTAAATAATATAAAAATTCAAAAAATATATAAATTCAAAAACAAAAATTCAAAACATATTAGAACGACGAAAAATTAACGACAAACGTCGAATCACTAACGACGAATGACAAGCATCAAACGGTCGAAAAACAAACGACATGAAAAACGAAGGACGTGCGATAAATTGCAAACAACGAACGACAAAATACTTTAGAGGAATGGCGAGAAACGAAACACAAGACAAACGTCCAAACGACACAAACATAAAAAATGGAAAAATCGAAAAATATAAAAATTCAAAAATATAAAATTTCGAAAAATATAAAAAAACAAATTACAATAGAAGAATGACGAGAAACGAAAGACATGACAAACGTCCAATCACCACAAACACAAAAAGTGGAAAAATCGAAAAATATAAAAATTCGCAAACATAAAAAATTAAAAAATATAAAAATTAAAAATTAAAAAATATAAAATTTGAAATATATTAAAATATAAAATATAAACGAGGGACGATTGACGGACGGCAAACGACAAAGGATGAGCGACGAGTGACAAACCTCGAAATGTGAACGACTAATTGTCAAATACGAACGACAAAGAACAAAAGACGAAAAACAACGAATGTTGAGAAACACAAAAGGTGAAAAAAAACAAAAAATATGTTAAATATAAAAACAAAAAAAAAATACGAAAATTTCAGTTTTCGAAACGTTGAAATATCGAAAGATATAAGAATAGGAAAAGTATAAATGAATATCGCACGGCATACATCGAACGCTGAACAACGTCAAAAGCGAGCGACTGGCTACGAGCGACGAGCGGTGACGGATGAACTACTAAAGACGAACGAGAAAACAGGGATTGGCGATGGACGTACGTAGAGAGACGAGCAACAAGCGACGAACGGCTAATGACGACCGTCTAACGACGAACACGAACGACGAGAGACAAAAGACGTACGATAACTGACCAGAAACACAAAAAGTGGAAAAAATGAAAAATCTTAAGTTCGAATATCGAAACATATATAGCCACGAAAATATAACAAATCGAGAAAGATAAGAATTTGAAAAATATATACGAACAACGAAAGGCCAACGTTGAACAACGGACGACGATACACCAACGACTAACGACGACAGAGTGTCGACAAAAGACCAAAATCATAAAAAGTGGAAAAAACGAAAATTTAAATTCGGAAAAAGGAAAAATATAAAAATTCGATAAATATGAAAATCTGAAAATATAAAAGTTAAATAAATATAAGAATTCTAAAAATAAAAAAATTCGAGAAATAGTAAACTACGAAACAAATTAAAATTTTAAAATTTTAATAAATTTAAAATTAATAAAATTCGAAAAATATAAAAATTCAAGGAATATAAAAATCCGAAGAATATAAACGAACAACAAACGACGAACAACGAACGTCAACCTCCAAGCGACAGACGACGAACGAAGCTTAACGAACGACGAAAGAAGAATGTTGAACGACAAAAAATGAGAACCGGAAACGAGAATCGAAAAACGAAGTACGAAAGACGAGAAACGCGTCACGATAAACGCATAACGAGGATAAATTACGAAAAACGGGAAACCAGAAACGTGAAAAAAGAAACGAGGAACAAGTCCGGAAAAAGAAAAATGAAACACTAAAAAACGAGAAACGAGAAATGAAAATTGGAAAACGAGAATCAAGGAAAGAAAAACGAAAAACAAGAAACGAGAAACCTAAAACGAAAAACAAAACACGACAAACGAGACACTAAAAACGAAAACGAGAACAGAGAAGCGAAAAACAAAAAAAGGAAAAAGAAACACGAGAAACTAGAAACGAAAAACGTGAATGGAAAAACGATAACAAAGAAGGACGTGAGACGAGATCAACGGCAAAGACGTATCCGAATGACGTAGACGGTTAAAGTAGAAGACAAAGATGAATTGCTAAGACGATAGACGAAGACAAAAAAGAAGGCGAGAAGACGAAGAGGAAGACGAAGACGAAAGACAAAGACGAAGACGAAGATGAAAGACGAAGGAGAAGCGAAGACGAAGACGAAGAAGAAGAACGGAGGACGAGACGAGGACGAAAGAGAAAGACGAAATATGAAGACAAAGACGAAGATGAAGACCAAAGACGATGACGAAAACAATGACGAAAGGCGAAGGCAAAAATGTAGTCGAAAGACGAAGATGAATGACGAAAACGATAGACGAAGTCGAAGACAAACATCGAAGACGAAATACAGAAGACAGGACGAAGACTAGACGGAGATTAAGACTAAGGTGAAAAACGAAAGGCGAAATGTAAAAAGCGATGGTGGAACACAAAAAAAATCGACGTAAAACATGCAGGTAAGGCGAACAGGAAAGACAAAAACCAATGGTGAAGCCGAATGACGAAATCGACAATGGGTACGCGCACGAATCACGCAGACGAAGAATGATGACAAATATGAATAGTAAAACACCATACGAAGTGCAATGGCGGATGATAGTTAGATTAGCGATTTTTTGCCAAATATAAAATTTCCCTATGCTTGTTAATTGCTTTTAGGGGCGGTAATATTGGTTTGTCCATAAGTTTAGCCAGTTAAATCGAATTAGTTTGCACAATCCAGCGAGTGGCGGATTTGAACCCAGAACTTTGCGGTAAAAGTCACTGCAATGACATCACGTGTTGTTCTGAGCCATCTTATTCGTCGAGATACCAAGGAGAAACACGAACATTTTTATAGGAATCCAGAAGGCGGTATACGAATGTCCAATAGAAAGATGACTAACAGAAACAAAGAGGAAAAAAGAATATGTTGACAAAGGGCAAAGAGGAAAATGAAGCACGAAATGAATGCAGACTTAAAAGACGAGGATACAAGATGAATAGTAACAAGAAAGGTACACTGTAATTACACGAATGGAGAAGGAGAAAGATCAAGACGAAAAACAGGAAGGAAAGATCAAGACGAAAGGTGAAGACAAAGTCGAAGTCGATCACGGCCAAAGACGGAGGCGAAGAATGGAACGTTACGTAACGTTGCGGGTTAACATGATCTTTTTTTCAATTAGAAACTAATACTCTCTTTAAACTAATGGTGCTACAACAGTATACCCTTTCAAATGTTATCGGAAGCAGCCGTTAACTCAAAGCGTCCAATTCAACCAAGATGGGAGCAACGCGGTGGCCAAGGCAGCGTTTTCAAATCTAGGTGTAATTGTTTAGCTAATAGTAACAATACTGTATTTAAAATATATGCAATTGACATCACATTAATTACGAACATTTGAGAGATGCCTTTCGTCGTAAGATAACAGTTCCTATAGTGTTTTACTACTTAGTGAGTATTGTATTGTGAGGTACTATTAATTTCATCAGCGACTTGTAACACGCACACTTCAGATACGATAAACACTATTACTTTTCAACAAAGAGAACGTCCATGGTTTCTAGGAAGAGAGAAGACGATATGAACAAAGTATGTGCTACTAAACGGCATCTCAATCGATGCGGCATTGTTGCGATATTTCTATTAAGCTTTGCAGATTGCTAAAAAGAAATACATCAATACCTTAATAATTCGCATTGAGTATAAAATAAAAAAAAATGAGAAAAGAAAAATATATCTAATATTAGTATTTTCGATAGAAAAGTATAATTAAAATTAAATTAATTATTTTTCGTACCATTCATTCAAATTTTCTCGTGGTTCGTAGTTGTTGTGAAAGCAGTAAATATTTAATTAATTTTAAGTATATATTTTGCAAAAACTACTTTTTTTCAAAAAATTGTAGTTGATTTTTTTTAAAGTTCTTATTTTGTATAACAAACTGTCTGAAGCAAAAATCTCTTATTTTCAATTTAGTAGTTTTGAAAAGTTTTTTGCAATTTTCGAAAACACCGAGCAAAACCTGGAAATTAGACTAGCGCCATATTTCTTACCGTTCCTTATTATACATATGAATAAATTTATTTTAAAAAATTGGAGTAATATAATAGACTTTGAGGCAAAAATCTTAATCTTCAAATTAGTAATTTTATTTTTTTTCAATTTTCAAAAAACTGAGCAATATTCAAAAATGATACTAGGACTATATTTTTATTGTCTCTTTTAACATGAGTGAAGAACATTTATAGAAACATTTTAGAGCGGTTTTTGTGATTTTCTTGTTGTAAATTTCAATCTCAAATTACGTGAAAACTATTGCTTTTTTCAAAACGTTATACCTGGCCTTTTTTATGTGCTAATTTTGTACAACAGACTTTGACGGTGATAAAAATCTCTATCTCCAATTTTGAAGTTTCAAATACTTTCTTCCAAATTTTGGAATACCAGAGATGTCTACGAAAATGAGACCTACATGTTTCTCTAAAACGTCCTTTGCACTATTCAGCAACAAAATTTAATCAAAAATTTGGAGCATTTGTTTGAAAATTTTGAAAAGGGTTTATGCGCTAGCGTTGTGTACAGACGGACAGATTGTTTTGCCGTCAATCGATTTTTCGGTATCAAGGACCCCCAAAACATGGATTGTTTACATCACGAGTTAGAGTTTTTTCTGTATTTAGCAACGGAATTTATCCACTTTTTCCTTACCAAGGCTCTGCAATAAGAGTTTTTGTGTCGAAAATTAGCCATTTTCCGTCGCACATTAAAATACTTTCTCTTCCTACGTTAGTAAGTACGAGAAAATTAAAAACCGTGTATTATTGTTTTTGGTTGTCTTGCCCTAACAAAGGGGGATTATAGTAGAAGTCCCTAAATAAGCAAGCAGAATGCTAAGCGTCGTCGTGGTGACAATTTCGAAAGCTTCTCTATTCCTCAGCAATCTCCCAACAGCCCTGACAAGCTCTAACCTTCCGACCAGGTAGTGTAGTGCATGTTAGTGTAAGTATGTGTAAATGATGAGGATATGACAAGGAAGAGGAAGGGAAGAGCGCGCGCTGTCCGTGTCCCGTTTTTGAGGGTACTGCGCCGGCATTCGCCTGGTGTTGATCGGAGAAACAACAGAAAACTAGCGAACAGAGCAGCCGGCCTCTATAGACAGGAACTGATTTCTTCCTGGCAGGAAAGTTCGACTTAGCTGACAAGGTAGACAAGAAAAACCTGTCACTGTCGGGACTTGAACCTAGGACCTCCCGGTCAGAGGCACTGCGTGTGACTAGTGGATACTCTGAGCCACATTTCGTTTTGTTCTTGTTTCATTTGTTGAGAAAGTCCGTCCTAAAATAAGAGATGTAATAAGAATTTCCTTGTTTCTTACAGCTGCACCGTGTGTGTATCACCCCCTCCCCTGAGCGTAAGGACCCGAGTGAAGGGGTGGGGGTGAGGTCGGGCAATACCGGCGGGGAGGGGGAGCAGCAGCCAATAATCGGCTCATATGGCGCCGCGAGCGTGAACGTAAGGGATCGAGTGGGGGCGGCTATTACGGAGGCCGTCGACCCGGGTAGGGGGGGGGGAGGGTCGTAGTGGCGACCAGCGGCGCTGTTAACTCCCAGAGGCAGCTCCAGGTCGCAGCCCATCGCCCGCCACGCCCCCTCCCTCCAACCCTCAGATCACTCCCTTGTGCGCCGAGCCGTCGACCATCGTCCTTATTTGCTTATTTTTATGATTTCATTCGTAATGAACATACACGGTTCTTGCAGCATACATTTCATGTGAGGAATTCTAATAAATTGTTTACATAAATGAAGAATGTCCATGATAATACCTAGCGCACAATCTAACATACATAACACAAGAAAATGTTTAATTGGAACAAAAAAGTGCTTCCTTAATTCTTCCAAATAGCACGATAGATTTGGGACAGAATTTAAAGACATAAAATGATGTTAAGATGATAATTCGTTTTGTTCGATTGATTGGTTCGAATGATTCCGGCAGCGTCAACTGCAAAAGTCATTGGTCCCGTAAGTGTGTAGCATGTTCTATCGCGGGGGGGGGCACCGGCCTACGTCTGCTTGCGGGGATTTTCCCCAACTTGGTTTCCCCACCAGTTCGGCGCGCCCCAGCAGGGCAAACTATTAACTCGCGACTAGTGTGGTAATGTAATGCATGTGTGGAAAGGAAGAGGAAGGACTATTCTCGCGCGGTCCATGGCCCGTTTGTTAGAGTGTTATTCCGGCATTCGCCGGGTGTTGATCGTCGAAAACACGAATAACTTCCGTTAAGAGTTCTCGAATTCTCCTCGAGACAGCGGTTGGATTCGACCTAGCTAACGAAATAATGTCGAAAATTGTGCCTCCGTTGGGACGTCGCTTGTTGTTCTGAGCCAACTTCGTTATGTTTGACGAATACACCTTGTCCATACATCTTTGAGAGTAGCGCTCAGATAGAGAATATTCATACTATAAGAAAATATATTTTCATCACTTAAAAACATTAAATATTTCCATAAATATGTTAATAATAAGCTTCGATATCACTTGACTTTCGTTCATTTACTCTCTTTGTTTACATTTGTTGATTGACGTTGGTCATTTTATACCCTCGATTGTTGATCGATATCTTTCCACAATGGGTTTTGGACACTCGTCTGTCGCCTTCCTTCTTTCCTTCTCTTCATCCGTATTTCTTCTTTTGTCTATCTCTTTCAAATTTGATCTTTCAGTTTTGTCTATGATATTTAGTATTTTAACGTACGTCATTAGACGTTAGTTTTTCAACACATATTTTCCTACTTTCGTTTTTTTAGAATAGTTTTTGTCTTTGTAAGTTTGAATTTTGTTTTTTTGTGGTTGTTCGTCATCCGCTTTTCGATCGATCTTACATGTTAGACGTTGCCCTTTAGAACGTTCATAGATGGACGTTTGATCTTGGCCCTTCATTGCTCGTCGTTCCAACTCCTGTGCATCTGGCTGGAGTTGAAGCATTGAGATTTTGAAAAACATTCTTTAAAATTTGGGGATACTTTATAAGAAGTCCTATGAACATTTTGAAAATTTTCTTAAAATCCGCTCAAAATTTTATTCTCAACATTTCTTTTGAGAATGAAGTAACGTACACTTATAAAAGAGGCATAGGTCTGATTTTCATTGTTAACTCTAAATTTTCTCAATTTTCAAAAGTATGAATATTTTCGTTGTTTTCTTACAACTACAAAATTAATGATAGAGATTTTTCATTCAAATAAAATTAGTTTTCTATGTTCTTTCATTAACGTAACATTCATCATATTGGCATTACAGTAAGCATTCAACATGTTGACTTAAGCGCCAGTTTCTTAAAAACGGAACCAATTTTTAAAAGACAGTGTTTCAATTTAGGAATTTGTTTAACTGTTCTTTATATCCATAAATAAATATTTTAGTTCTACAACTAAGAAACCGAAAAATTAAGAAAATTTAAAAAAAATTGTAGTTTGGGTGGCGACAGATGCACAAAGGATGGGGAATGCCGATAAAAGCCAACACAAAAGAATAGAACTAATTGTGGGGAAAGTGTTTCACCGCTTCTGAACTAACATAGTATTTTTGTCTTTCCTTGTTTCCATTCCGCATTATTTTTCCGTATTTATCTCTAAAATTTGTCTTACTTTTACTCATTTCTACTTATGTTTTTTGACTTGCAACTTTTTGGGTTTTCCACAGTAGAGATTTCAATTTTCGAGACGTTTCATCTTTTGAGCAATTGATCTTTCGTCTTAGATCTTTCGGAAATAATGCATTGGTCTTTTCGTTTCTCGTCTTTAGCGACCGTCTTTAATAGTGATCGTAAATATCGGATCCTCCATGCCCACGCTCTCACGAACACATCTGTATACACTACGTTACCATAATGTTGGGACCCCAGTGTTGGGGCTTTAGTTGATCCGCTATGCGCGGTATTCTCGTTGAGAAGAGACATAGAGGAAACGAAGGCCTTCGCAAGCCTTCGCTAAATCGGCGCTGGTCCTCACATTCTCGAGATTAATCTGTGGATTACATAATATATATCTTTTCGGTTAGATCAATACTAAGCTTACTGAAGTAATGAACGAATTTCTTTCATTGCGGCAGGAATCAATACATATCTACTCAAACAATTATCATACTCTGATGTCGCATTTAATGAAGTACCATCTTAAGTGACTCAGGGCATCAATTGATGTGACTGCCGTTCCTCTGACCGAGAAGTCGAGGGTTCGAGTGCCCTTGTTGGCAGGATTTTCGATAGCTAGGTCGAATTCAGCCGTTGTTTCGGGGAGAATTCTGACAGCCTGCTTCTTTGATCAGTAGTTGTTTCCGATTAGCACCAGACGAATGCCGAAGCAGTACCCCAACAAATGGGTCACGGACCACGCGCGATCTTTATTCCTCTTCCTTGTTCTATCCTCTCCCCTTACACACACACACACGCTACACAAGCACATACGCGGAGTGAACGGTCGGGAACTTAGAGCGTTTCCTGGCTGGGGCGGTGCCTCGCTGGTGGGAGATACCTGGTTTAGGAAAACCGCGCAAGCTGACGTTAGCTCGGCGAAGGATCTCGCCGTCCAGGAGAGAGAATCTCGCCACCTCCCACAAAAAAATCATGCACTACACTTCCGGGACAGCCGACACTCGCCGTGGCCGCGCCCGGCACCACTAATCAATCAATGAGAGGTGGCTTTGGGCGGGCGCGCGCGCGCCGAAGGGGCGAGGCCTCGCTGCGCGCCGCCCCGCGCCGCCGTTTCCGCGCGTAACGGAATCCCCGCCTATTATTCGCCGCGTAATGAAGTTACAGGGGCGCAATTATCTCGAGTGAGCTTCGGCGGCGGCAGGACGTGAGCGAAGAGAGGGGCAGGGAGGGGGTGGAGGGGAGGGAGAGGAAGTGGAGGCCGAGAAGCGTCTGTTGGTGCATCGCGAGGAAAAATGGGGAAAATGGGACGAGAATGGCTCTGAAAGACGCAAATAAGCGAAAGCAACAAAATTATCTGATGTAAATATAACAATAATTAAATACAATAATATAATTAAAAATAATTAATAATAATATTTTTATTGTATTATGTCACGTATACAATGATAAATTGCACAATATTAGTTACAATGTGTTGAATTTAAGAGATACTACGTCGCAGAGGTTAACACCTGTTTGAAAACCGGAAATCTCTTAAGTAATAGTTACTTTATTAATCAATCGAACAAACACTACAATCAAAAAGAAAAAGACAAAAACTTAAAACACGACTCACAATGTAAAATACAAACAAAAGCAAATTAATATACAAGAGTAACTCCTCAATAAATAATTATGCATGTCGTACTCTACAATACCTATGCATTAGATGATTACAACGAAGGGAAAATGATTTAACTATACAACTACACTTGTTTCAGTTTATTTTGTAGATGAATTTTCTCTAAAACTCAAATTATCTCCTATTAAGTTTCTATTGATTGTAATATTTATATTGACCCAAACAGTTCCATTTATTATAGACAATCAGGTCAAAGATTAGAATTCAGTAAATAAAATGAAGGAAATTGGTTTACCACGATTTTCAGGTACATTACTTTGGCTAAAATTAAAATTAATAAATATTAAAAATGAATTCAATCAGTGTTAACGAAAAAGTCAGTGTAAAACAAAACAATATTAGTGAAAGCTAACCTTTCATAGATATACTACATATTTATGCAAATATGGATATTAATGCCAAGTTCAGTTATTTCATTGAAAGTATGAAACACAAAACAATGAATTGGACATGTAGGGGGTCAGGTAAGCACAGGGAGGGAGGAATGGAGTCAAAAATAGAAGAGACGGTTTGGTTGAAGATCAAAGACAGAAATCGATACATTTAAAATATGATTTAATTCTGCGTAATCTATTATCTTTTGTATTGGTGAAGTTGTTACAATCTATCAGCGAATTCATGGATTTGTTTAATTTAATATGTAATGTTTCATGAATTGTTCTGGCGAATCTCTTGGTTTCATTATCCAGAATTTTGACATATAGCAAAATCCAATTTATGACCCGTTTGTATTCTACATTCGTTATCTGCCTATAAAGTGACTACCTAATGTTCCTTCCATGTTCTCTGATTATAGTTTCTAATTTTCTTTTAGTCTGACCAATGTGTATTTTGTCACAAGTTTTACAAGTTGTTTAATACACAGACACAGTATTTTTCTTAATATCAAATGTTTTCTGTCAAACGTTTTATCTCTGCATTGATTTTAGTCCTCGCCGCGTTCACCGTCATCGTTTCCGTTGTCACGAGGCCACGGTTCTCCCTGAAGCAGCTGCGTTGGCTTCTTCCGGGAAACGGCTGGCTCCCGACGGAAACCTCGCCTTCTGTTCTGGGACATCAGCACTGGCTGCACACCTGCAACAATTTCATAGTACATTGGAATTTCGTATTCAGTTTCAAGTGGGCAGCAAATTCACTATTCATTTAAACTTTGAACGTAAACCTTTAGTTTCAACTTTCTGATCGTACACCATCAATGCTCCGTATAAAAGAATATGCAGTCCGTTAAAATTATTGAGGTATATGGGTTAATATATTGAGGTAGTGATAGAGTTATCACAACTGAAAATTTTTCATCTTTGAAAATGACTATTTCAAAAAAAGTATCTTGGTTCTTTTCTCATTTTTATTCTAATTAATGAGTAACTTGCGAAAGCAAAGCGTTGAAAAATATGAAAGCGGGGAAAATATGAATATGAGAAAAATGAACATGTTGTTGATTAAATACAACTTCCTCGATATAAATGTAACGTGAGCGTACACAAACGTATTCTGTTAACTGATACGTACTAAAAAGTACTGTATTCTACAACATTTTTGTAGAAGTAGTTAATTTTAAGAACGTTCTTTATTAAGTGCGATGTACTAGGTAGATTTGGATGACCAAGTAACTTTGTTTGAATTGTTGCTATGGAAACGAATGGTGTTTAAGGGTAATAGTTGTTATGGAAAAGAAAGTAGTTCAGGCACAGATTGAATGCTGTAAAGAATATTAAAGGCCGGGTAAATATAAAAAGGACAGTTTAATATTAATTTTATCAAATAATTGTTGTTGCATAAACGTAAAATGTTTGTGAGTAGTAATATCGTGTGAGTTGGCTCCAGAGTCAGTGGTTAGGTCTAAAGGCCCTAAGTACGTGCATAGTGCGGCTGTGGTTTAAAAGGCGGGTGAAGCACGGGTGCTTTAATTGTATTCGTAGCGTGGGGGCATTGCGAGTCGCTCTTGCATTATACCCTTTAATTCTTCCTTTATCTCTGGGTCTGATAGGCAATTCTTTTGTGTAATTGAGAAACTGAATGCATATACCCAGAAGAATGATTCAAGTACCGCGATGGGGCTTAAGGAAACTGTGGGCAAATATGTAACGGAACTGGGCCGAGATAGCGATGCGACGTTTGGGGAGCGCGAAAGTGCTGGGAACGTCCAAGTAGTGGCAAATACCGCAAGAGGCGCTGATAAGTGTTTCAGGCGCCAAAGGGCAGCTTGGGAAGGGGGTGGGGCAAACCCAGAAACCTAGCTCTAACTCATGAGGATAGGAAACTAAAGCCTGTGCCACTGATTAGTACCTCTGTTTTTTCTTGCCACGTTCAACAAATAAGTAAAGGTTATTCCCTTTAAAACCAAATTAAAACCATGCCAGAGGTACTAAAACAAAATAAAAAAGGGGGAAGTAACCGATAGAAAGACCATGGTAAGTGAATACGATACACCTGAAGAAACCTCACAGGAAGAGCAGTATTGAGGAACGTATCCTTGATAGTCCAAAAGACGTTAAAATCAATATATAAATAAAGGAAAAGAAAACTATTTAAAACGGGCCTTAGAAGTAGAATAAGAAAGCCAATGTATGTGAAGGACTATTCAAAAGAAAGGAAGAAAACCAAGAATATAGAATTAAAATTAGCCTCATCTGGAAGAAGAAGAAACGAACACAACAGAGTGAATAAAATTTGAAGTAAACAAATAATTAAACAAACAAGTAAATAAATTATTTAATACATTCTCTTGAAGAATGTGGCACATCTTTTGAATAACAAATGGTTTCCATTCACATTTGCTTCCGTGCTGAGAACAAAAATCTGTACCTCTGGGTGTAAATGTATCCACTGAACATTTTTTCCCTGCAGATACCTTCTGAAAGGTGAGTTCGACTGCGGCGCGACTATCGATAAAGGTCGAGCGCGGAGGAAATCGATGGGCGACCTCGCTACAAGAGCCCGCCGGCGCCGTGTATCTCTTCCTCGAGGCCTTCGCGCCCCGCCGGGTGGATTCCGGCTCCTTTGATGTGCAGTGGGGAGGAAAGGGCGATACACGTCACGCCGCCCCGCGCCGCGTTCCCCTTCTAGGGCGAAAACGCGAGGAGTGACAGGGAACTAAAGGCGAGCGGTGTGGGTGTGGGCGGACGCGGACGCAGCTGCTTTAATCCAGGTTAAGTCAAGCCTCGTTCCCGTCACACTGGATACGACGATACACTGGATCGTATCCACCATGGGCGTGGATTTTGTTTATTTACGAATATTACCGTTAATATTTCTTTACCGTGCATTTAAGTCCTAACAAAATTATGATTTAAATGCACGGTAAAGAAAAACTAAATTTCATTTTTTCTTAAATTTAAATTTGAAGACTCCAATAAATTTATTCACTGTATATTTGTTATTTTTATTATTAAGATTTCTTATTATTATTATTTTATTGATGTATACCAATTTCTATAAGCACGGTAAAGAAAATGGACATGGATCAATCATGAGGTAAAACGCGTAGGTCCTTCAGTGTCTTCATTCGGCAATGGCTGCAGTGCTGCGTGTAAAATTAACTGCAAGAGCATTTGGGGGAAATTTGGGAAATTATTTTTGTGGAAATAATTTTGGAGGATTGTCTGGGGGAAAATATTCCCATTTATTCTTACATTCTACTTCTACAACTCTTACGGCATAGCTTAAAAACTAGGTACTTACAAACTAATCTAAATCTACTTTGTCATACTTCGTAACTTATTCTAATTTCTTACATGTCCTGGTCTAACACCGAACACTACCTTCATTTACACTGCCCATCTTAAAATTCACATATTGAATATTCTAGACGCTTCTGCTTATCTTGCTTTATATTTAGGCTCAAACACACAAATTCAAATACACATATTCACACATAAACTCGAATAAACACATCTGGGTAACATTTGGAAGTTCATATAGGAATATTTGGGGGATCATTTGGGGAGAATTTGAGTAACATTGGGAAGAGAGAGGAGAGGGAGAGGAAAGGAGAGATAGGGAGAGAGAGGACAGGAGAGGGAGAGAGGGAGGAAGGGAGAGAGGGAGACTGGGGAGAGATGAGGAGGGGATGGAGAGAGGAGAGCGGAGAGAGAGGAAGAGGGGGCAGAGAGAGAGGAGAGGGAGAGAGAGGAAGGAGAGGGAGAGAGAGGAGAGGTGGAGAAGAGAGGAGAGGGGAGAAGAGAGGAGAGTGGAGGAGAGAGAGAGAGGGGAGAGAGAGAGACAGAGGGGAGAAGAGAGGAGAGAGAGAAGTACAAAAAGCCGAAAACTGAAGGATTGCCTGGTAGATTAATGTGTAATTTGAATGAAATCCTCTTTTAGAGGATCCTAACTTAGAGACTGCTCGGCAACAATATTTTGATATAAAATATGTTGTGAAGGATATGCTTTCAATAAGAAGCATGGCTGCATTCCTCCGTTCTGAAGTGCCTATTTGCGCTTAATTGACATTCTGTTTAAAATTATGCTGTGCACATTTGTCAGTGTACCAACGTGTACATCTCTAATTTACCTGGTTATTTGCGAGTTTCCCTCCGAAATCACGTTTTCTCGAGATCAGGAAGATATCTAGTTGTTTAAAAGTGTTTTAAAAACAGCCCCTAATGAACAGGTTGTAAAAATTAAAACAAAGGAAGCGTTAGAAATTGCTCACAATTATTTTTTTTATTAATCATCGTTATATTCAATATTAATCGTTCAGAAAAGTGTTTGCATAGATTAAATTAAACGCGATTGAAAACATATCCAAAGCTGAAGAGGAGAAATGCGACAAAATTCTCATACTCCAATCTGGTGCGCCTTCTATTTGTATTCGAGTCGTTTGCAACAGTAAATTGACTCTTTCCACCCAACACACGTTCTAAAACCTCAAGCAGAATTTTAATTTCGTGGAAATTTCCGTGGATTTAATTCAAACTTTTACAGTGTCAGTGATCGTTTCGCGCAGTGTCAGCGATCGTGACAAAATATACTTTAATGAAATAAAAATGTTATATTAATAATACCATTTTTATCAAAATATCAAGTTTTATTGACTGTCTAATAAGAAGAAATTAAATGGTATTAACCGTGTGAACATATTCAAGGAACTCTTATTTTACTTTTTCGATAGTTCATAACAAATTGAATCACAAATTCATGAATGATGCGAATAAAACATAACAGAATAAAACACGAGAAGAACGAACAGTGATGAAGGTTCAAACATTTTTTGACTTGTAGAGCAGCTTTGACCGTTTCCATTTTGGCTAATTCATGCTGTTGTATAATTGACTATCTTACAATTATATTGGTTGGAATGGATGTAAAGGATGTAAAGGTGGGTGTAATGAAAATATGCCCAAAGTAACAACACGTTTTTAAAGTAGGGATATCGCAATTGTAAACGAGAAACGGCTGAAAAAGTTCACTTTAAGATCATATGAACATATTAGTTTCACTCTGTTAATGGTTTTAAGGTAGATACAACGTATCTTTGTTTTCCAACATAAAAAGGTTTTAAGATTAATAACGCGAAAATTACTCGGAACATGTGGATGCATATCGTTCCGTTTATTAGGCGCGTACTCGGAAGCGTGAAACAGGGAGTTCTTTATTAGGAATTTCCATCTCAATTACTGCGAGTCTCCATTAAGAGCGGTCACTGTCTTTCCAAATCGCTCTTTTGTGCGAGTTCTTTGTTTACGAAACGATGGCCTGTTAGTTGCAATGTAGCAGACTCATTACGCTGAGAGACTTTTCAGGAAGTCAAGTGTCAGCACGATATTTTCGTCGCCACAGCACGTTGTTCTCTTTAGCTCTTCAAACCGCCTCATGCAGTAAGTTTCCACTCTCAACGTTTTTAAATACACTTCTATGGTCTCAAAATATATGAATGGAATGAAATAAAAAGTACAAAATAAGTAAATCACTAGTAGGTACTAATTTTGTAGGACGCTTTGTAAATCGCAAACTTTTTTCTTGTTAGTTTGAATCAAAAGTAGAAAAAAGAAATTTTGATAATGTGTTGTATTTTTGTGATGTGTATTGTACTTTGCATTTTTATTTATAAGTTATATACATATTTATCAGTACTTTTTCATCAAAATTCATCTCATCAAAATATGAAAAAAACATTTTAAAAAATAGAAGAGGCGATAAGTTTTGTACCATACAAAATGTTCATCTAATATTTGTGTCTACAAACAATTTTGTAAGTACACACATTCGATATATGGTGGTAAAGATTCTCGGGGTATCGCGAATAATAGCTACAGAGTGTGTGCGTAGATTTGGGATTCGTTGCTAGAGATGCAAGGCGTCCACTCGACAAACACTTGAAACACTTCAATCAAGAAAGTGTTTTGCTTGCCAAAAGATCAAATAATTTTTACTCAGCAGCAATAAATAGGGTATCTATGCAAAACGTCTGCTGCAGTGATTTAAATTTTGGAAACAGTTGCTTACCACAACCGTTCATAGTCCACACTCAATTACACTACTTCTTGGAAAGACTTCCAATAGAATTGTAGAAGGCATTAGTTATCACCAGCGACTCCATGAGTAAACGCGTTGCTGAGTATGGTGACTGTAGAGTGTCTACATTGTGCTACAAAAATCAAATAAGTCTCATTGAACCACCATGAATGCTTAACGGCATATGCAATGCCAATGTAAGTTTTGTGAAACAGTTCGATAACTTAAACGTACGTAATTGAAACGAACTACAAGGTAATTCTTATTGAAGAGTTATATCTTTTTAAGGATTTGTGAAAATTAGGATTTGTGTAGATTTTCATTGAAATTTGTCGAAAACTCATAAGTTTTATGTGAAAATAAATTCAAAATTGTACAGTTTCAGAATCACTCAAACGACTTTTTTCCAAATATGGCTCCAATTTTTTCAACCAAAATATCCATATCCGTAAGACCAGGTTTTACTCTTCTATATTTAGAGTAGCGAAAAATTGAGAAAAGCATTGCCATTGTACAGCAATAGAAAACAGCTAGAAAGAGAGAGAGACAAAATAGAAAAGCTAGCCGATACCAAAGAAATTAGAAAATTACCTAGTACGAGAAACTCTGTGCTTTTGTATAGCATCATTATAATATTGAGTGAAATCGTGACAATTTAAAGTATACATAATTTCAATATTTTTTCAAACCTTATATATTATTTTCTTGACAATATTGAAGGTAGAGATTTGTTGAGGCTGCGAGGCTTTAGCGTTTTGGGAGAGCTTCTGAAATAGTTGGATGAAAAGAAACTGCGATCCGTACTTCTAACCTCTGAAACAACAGAAAATTCTGAAAAAAACTATAATAAAACTAAAACTTAAATATTGAAGAATATGTTAGTGTTATTTTTGCCTGGGCGAAAGGAAAACGTTTTCCTGACTGATTATATTTGTTTTGATATCTCATCGCTATTTCTCCTGCTCTACAAGTCACCGTGCACGGAGAATGCAAAACAATTCGTTTCGGAACAGTACCAAACTTGGGTTATAATTCACTTTCATTGCACTCGATATGAGATATGTAATTGGTTTTTTCATAAGCGATGCGATCCGCCATTAGCAGGCTAGACTGCAGACTTCAAACAACGCGGTATCTTTGCAACTGTGAAGGCGTTTGATTCTGGGAAACTGCCGACAATGTGCCATACGGCGCCCGGGACCTGACGCGATCTCTCGAGTGTTTTTGAAAGTCTGCCCACGCGAAATGAATGCTTCCTCTTTGTGAGAGAGCTCGCGAAATTATTTTTAGGGGGAGGATATTAAAACTATCTCGTGCACACGACGTTTGAAATGTGTGCTGTTCGCTAGTGATTTTCCCCAAAGACGGGTAATAATGGCTGTATTCGAATTACAGTGCCAAATTTCAATTTACTTGGCCGTGTATGTGCTAACAAGATTTCTTTTTGAATAAAAATATGTTAAAATAATTTTACACCCGGGTTTATAGTACATGCATAATATTAATAATTAACTCGTTTTCAGTAACGCTTGCAATTGTTTTTACAAATATGTATACAAGGTTTTATGTAAAGGTGCTCTTAAATTTATATTTACATATTTTTCTGCAACGGAACAAAGTGAATTCAATAATATAACACATTACGATTTTTATTAAAACTTCTGAAATTTCAAAGATTCAAATTTGATTTTCTAACTTTTATATATTTTGTACCCTGTCCTACATATTGGATATTTCAAGAGTTTTTTCTTTCATGTAAACTTCTCAATATTTAACTTTTATATTATTTTTGCAAGTACAAGTTTTTTAAATCTGAGTCACTTTGATAATATTTTGAGAAATATTTGAGAATTTTCTGAAGTGTCAAGGAGGAAAAACAACTAAGCTTGAGAAATCGAAGGTTGCGGTATGTGACCGCGCAAAATCGTTTTCCTACCTTGAACATTTCTTGAGCATTTCCTTACTTGAACACAGTACAAATTCAGAATTTCCATTTTCATTAAAACTTTTGAATTTAAAGAAATTAAGAACGAGGGTATACCTATCATTACGTAATCATTCAGATCCGTAAGATAAAAATCTTAATTCAAAATCTGTGAATATATTTTATACATTTTTTTACGAAAGGTGTTGCCAAATTCTTGCTTTTTTAATGCTTTCAAACTTTTCCCATGAACTTACAAAACGGGAATAAAATCAAGATAATGCCAATTCATTTTCTCTTAAATATTTATGTAACAATTCAAACTAGAATAATCTACGACATTCTGCTATTATTTCATCATTTTTGTAAGTATGCATTGTTCGGAAGATACGCACAAAATTACTTGCTGTCATAGAACGACAAAAACTATACCAGTAATTCGAAGAAGAGTTGCTGACACTACAGGTGCTTCTCTAGTTCGCGTGGGGCCGCGCAAATTACATAGAAAATGTCGGTGAATCGGTAGGAAGTGGATACGACTGTTAGCGAACGGGGGGATGGAAGTATAAAATTATGGCCAGAAAACGGAGACGGGATATGTGTTTTCCGTGAAGAGAGATAATACTGGACAAACATTGCCCTAAGACATGCAAAAAAATGTGGGGTAGTAGGTAGTTGAAGAAAACGTGAAAAACGAAACGCTGGAATTGAGGGTGCAAGAAAAAAGAATGTGCAGAATACGCCAGGTTGCCTCGCGTGTTATGGAAACAACTGAACATTGAACTCTAGGAATCGGAGGAAGCCTCTATATATTAAATTAGCAATAACACATGCTACAGCTGAGTTATTAATAATTTGTCAAGTAGGAAAAAATTAGGAGTAATTTGAATTAGTCATTATTATCAGTAATATATATTGTAAGTTTAATTGTAGAAACTCACGGGGAATTCGTAGAGTCCCTAAATTTATACCTATTGAATAAGTTCGATAATGTAGTATAATTAAAGGTTTACAATTAGTAGCTTCTTATGATTGTAAAACAGTAAATCGCCAAAAACGTTGCGGCCCGCTCCTGTATCTGTGACGAGAATGACGGTGCCGAAGGTTTAACCAGTGACCTCAGCGAGCAACGCAAATTTCGAAGAGGCCAGAGAACAGCTGCCGACGCTGTGCGCTTATTTAGTTTCTTTGTGTTAGGACGCGGCCTGACTGGTAGGTTGTTCTTCAAGATCGGGGAGCGGGGGCAGTTGCATAGGGGCGATCGTTCTCTCTGCCGCTTGGTCTGAATGCCAAGACGCAGCAAATAACGTATCAGAATGGAGGCGACGGGAATGGCACCTGGCCAGTCAAAATATGTGTTCTCCCTTTCAATACTAATAAGTATATTAACGTACGAGTAAATGTCTGTTAAATGTGACCATTTAATTTGATAATTTATTCAGGGATTTTAAATCCTTTACATAATTAGATCCGTAAATGAAGTGTACCGACGCAGCTAGTAAACAAATATCACTCACCCTGAGACAACAAACCTGTATATGAACACCTTTTTTTTTCCTTTACGAAATTCATGTCTAAAATGTAATATCACAACGTAAGTAAGTACATATGTGCCAAAGAACTTCACAATTTTAAAAACAAAGCAAACACTCAAAACATTATGATGCACACCCTCAGTCTTTGACCCCTTAGGGGTATTCCTTGTCTCTTAGAGTCTGCAAAATCCTGTTAATACTCCCAGTAAATGCATTAGAGTGGGAATCGAATAGTTTTTATACTAAAATTAATTTCTAAAATCCATCCCTTTTTGGTGGGGTTTTACGTGTCTTCTATAAGTTAAACCTTTATTGTTCTATCCTGTGTCTAGACATCGAGATATATTGGCTATTATATTTTTTGGGCGTTTATCTGATACTTCTGCACTCTTTCTATAGATGTTGTATAGATGTTTGTCCAACATAAAACTTATTACAATATTTACACGAAATCTTAGACAGTGTTTTATTGGTGAACTATACCTACCACATTTTTAATTTGTTAATTGAACTATTTTAGTTAGCAACTTTACCTATGAAGTTTACATAATATTTTTCTTTAAAAATCTTTGTAATCTTATTCTTTACCTTAGAAACATATGGTTTCACCGTACTTTCACAAACCTGGTTATCATTCTTATTAATTCTTGAAATAAGGTACAGTGACTTCAATTTTATTTCTATAGATGGAATATATACTACCAGGGTTTGCAGTAATTTTATACCAATTCCGCATATATCGTAAACGAAAAAATGCGTTCTAAGCTTCGCTTTATAATCCTACATTCACAGTATTTCTTTAAAAACGTATAAATCATAGCGCTGCTTCGTTCTCACTGTGATTACTTCCATTGAGTAGCACGAAGCTAAGACATATCATGAAATAGCGCTATCCAGCTGGGTGTATAAATGTCCGTTTCAGACACATCAAATTTATGTTCAATCACGACGTTGTAATGTGAATAGGAGCACATATGATTTACTACGCCACATCTTTCTAGTACAATTTCATTTATATGTCAGGATTTTAACAATCATACGATAATTTAGCAATCTAAAATGCTGATTAATTTTATTTCCTTCAAGTACAGTATCTCTAGAAAATAGACAAACTGAATTCTAAATGGAATAGTCAAGACCAGAGAAAAAGGCATATGCAACCTTTTTACACGGCAACAGTATTGAAACATCTATGTAAAATCTTCTAGAGAGTTTTTGTAATGCCGTATTTTTCGTTTCCATTTATTTTTTACTTTACATAGAGAGAAATATATGTAGAGGTAAAGGAAAGAAACATCGATATTTTAAAAGAAAAAGTCATTTTTGTAAGTCCCTAATAGCATAAACGGTTTTTATTATCTCGGTAATATATTTCTTTCTAGTGCACCTGATATAAACAAAATCGACACTTTGAAGCGGGTTAAAATTTGAAAGAGTAAAATTTTCAAAAACTTGATGATGCATGGATGAAAGATGTGAGTTTTAAACCTTCGTGAATGTTTTAAGTTGTTTTCGTAGCGTGAAGGAAATGCCATCACTACTTCTACGCTAACGCATATTACACTATTATTAACCAGCGCCAGAAGATGGAATCTGGGAAGAGAGTGGCGCAAAAATAAAAGGCTAGCCAGACTCAATAAAATAGGAGACTAATTATTCCAAAAGTACTTCGTATGAGAAAATCAGTCCACTAATAGTTAATGTTTATTTACTCATATTCAAATAATTTTTACTGATTTGTCTGTTCCAAAAATTAGCTACGCGGGCATGTGTAATGTTGTTCATTTCTTAATATCAACTTAGCAAACACTATTAGCAATACTAAGCAACATTAACAAAAAAATAAATACAAATTATTGTATTTAAAAACTGAAGTTCATTTCGATCTAATCAAGGCAAGCTTGTGTGAATTTTTTTTGTTATAATGCTCTACATAACTTCAACAGTTCAATTTAATTATTGTTTTGTTTATAAAACAAATGACTACATTGCTTCACTATCGAAATAAATGCAGACAGACTCCCCAGGCGCTTCATTTCAATTGATTGTAGTGGACTTTTGCAAGTTCTGGCTGAGATGATAGTACGAAAGAGAAAGCAATATTTTAATATTGTGATCGTTTCCAACAATGTCAGGAAATACGTGCTGTTGTAGAACAAAGTTGCCAATGTAGTGGGAAATTCCATATACGGAAGTAACACATGACACTTCCCCCCGGATTTGTAGGCAACTTCTTATGCTTTTACGATCGGCATGTCAGCTTGTAACGCAGGAAAGGAGATGTCATATACTTGCAGAACACCTGTGTGTTGGGTATTGCCTAGCTTTCAGGGGCAAAGTCATATGAAACTCGTAGAGCTTCGCTGCATGAAGTTTTCAATTGGAAAACGTTAACATTTTCGAGACAGATACATGAACTAGAAGTTGATAATCTTCATTCCGAGACACGTGTTTGGTAAAAAAAACCGCTCCACACATTTGATACGAATATCAAGTAGTGAGTGACTGCTCGCTCAATCCCGAGCAGTTAATGCGCTCGGCGAATGTTCGCTTCCTTTGATGTGTGCAAAAGACCGACACGCGGTGTGTAGGGCGAGCCCAAAATGTTCGTCTCTGGCAAATAACAAGCAAATACAAATAACAGGCTACTGTGGATTCGGCGAGCTGTCGCTAGCTAATTAGCAAATACCGAATTTGCGAAGCCACCCAAAGAGTAAGGACGAGAACATTTTTAAATTAAAGAAAACCGTAACAGATTATACAGTTACATGACGAAAAACAAATGAAGCAACAACAAAATATTAAGTGTCGCGCGCTTTGCGTCTCGCCGTCCGCGGCGCTGCAGCAGCAGCAGCTCCTCATCGACTGCGCGTTTGGCCGCCAGGCGCCTGCGCGGGCGGGCGGGCAGACGGGCGCCACCCTCGCCGCCGCCGGACGGGGCTCCCGCGGGCAGTGGGGCTTCGGGGTGCGTGGCAGCCACACGCACGCACAGGCGGCACCCGCACCAGCAGCACGGGCCCCGCGCCAGGCGACGGCAGCGCAGCGTAGCGGCTCGCGGCGCCACCCGGCAACAGGTAACACGCGCCGTCCTCGCCTGCGTGGCGTTGTGGAGCAGCCTCGCGCCGGGCCGTGGCCTGCAGCCTCGCGCGGTTTAGTGATGGACAGGCGCGCGCTGAAGGCGTTCCGGTACCCGGTAAACACCAAGAAGATGGGGGGGAGTAATGGCGGTCCCCGGAATAAATTGCGAAAAAATAAAACAAAACAGATTTATATTTTTAAGAACCAAACCTACATGTATTTAGGACTATATTACAATTATTTTTATACGTTCGTGCTAAAAGATTTGCAGTTTTTCGGTAGGATTGGGCATACATGATTTTAACATTTTACGGGATCTTTCCGCCAATGCACAGTTCGCCATGACTTTTCTAGAGACTAGTACAACATTCATTATCTTGCTCTGAATACACAACCGTTTTCTACAAACAGAAATACTGAAATAAGATTGCAATGCGTTTCTGAAAAGCTATGTAAGAACACCAGATTTTCCACGAAGATATTTCATATGGCTATTGTTTTCATTTCTTTTTAAATATCTAACAAGCTTTCAAGCTTACATTTTTGTTCGAGCTTACAATTATTATAATAATCAATGTTTTAAACAATAAATCAACTCTTTATCAAAAGAAAAAAAAGAAAGAGGGGAAAACCTTCGCTCTGGCCCGTCGTTCCTTTCCCCTCGAATGTTAATACTATTGAAATCGGCTGGAAACTGAATATACAAAAACTGAAACCTATTTTCTTTAAGAAAGTAAATTCAATTAATCCGTTTCAGTCACTCAGCTCATTCTAATATTGCTAAATGTTTATTAACAATCGATTGATTAGTGTCAACTTTTAAGGTCGTTAGTCTTATAAGTATAGTGTATGTTTTATCTCTTAAGTTGGCAGAGATTTTACTCTTCTGTTGACGAGATCCTACGTCGGCATGTATTTTTCCCTAACCAGGTATCTCCCATTAGCGGGAAGTTAGCGTCCCAGCCGGGACGAGCTCTAAGCTCACACTGGTGAACCCACGTCTCAGATAATGTAGTGCATGTAAGTGTAAATAAGGGTTGGAACAAGAAAGAGGAAGGAAAGATCGCGATCCGTGAACCCATTGTTTGGTGTACCGGCATCAACCTGGTGTTGATCGGAGAAGCTACTGAAAACTACCGATAGTTATAATTCTCTTCCACTCAGCAGCAGAATTCGACCTAGCTATGTAGCTAGCGTCGAAAATCCTGCCCCCGTCGGGACTTGAACACTAGGACCCCCGATAAGAGGCACCGCAGTGACATCAGTTGATGCCTAACAACCTAAAATAGTTATCGTAAAATCCGTGTAATTAAAAAGCAAATTATCACAAACATTAGACACTTTAATTTCACATAGATTTTGAATTTTGCACGTCTTTGATTATCCATGCCATGGAGCGGAGTAGTCTACAAAACTAAGCCTAAAAATGTAATTGATTTAAAATTATTTCATTTTGTAGGATATGGTCTCAGGAAAGTGACCCGGATCCCACATGTTATGGTTCTAAGACGGACTTTTTTCGAATTATGGGACATGATTGCTTGTTACAGAGTAATATGTGTGGCGGATTGCATTTGTAACAGCATAATTCTTCAATTCACTACCTAAAATATACTACATGCTTACTTTCTAAATATGTTTTATGGGTTCCTAGGGAATATATCAAAAACTCTCAGAAATATATCTCTTTTACGCGATTACGAGTAGAAAACGTATAATGAAAAGAACAACAGAGTCAATTTTTCTGAATGATTTATAGAAAGTGTGTGTGTGTGTGTGTATACGTATTTGCGCATACATACATATGCATTTGCAAGAGTTTGTTATTTTGGAAAATTTGAGATATTTTAGATATTTCCGGCACTTTATAATTAACTTGTGAAAAAGGGGTACAAGTTTTCACAATTTAATAATATTAATCTCTGCCAGCAAACAGATGAGTAGTTTCAGATTTTGGTTCTATACGAATAATTCATAAAATTAAAGTATGTGTAGGTAATCCTATATATGTGTATTACACGAGCTTACCTTTCTCTACTGTTAATAATTACTTCACGTGTGAATAATTACATTTATGAAAAGGCGATGACCAAACATTGGCAGGGCGATGATGGTTCTGAAATGAGAGTTAGCCGATCCGGAATAGCAACTCTTAATGCCGACTACAAATGTTAATAAAACATTATTATTTATGCGTAGAAAAACTAATGACATTGATCAAACATTTGTGGCTTTCATATACTAATTTTATTGTATGTAAAAGAAATCAAAAAAGAACTTATAAAACTTCAAGTGATTTTACAATACTTTGCGTAGAATTATATCAACTCATTAATATTTAATTTCTCTTTTTAACACAATTCAATAAAATATAAAATAATAATTAATTCAAAACGCAAAAATATTTTAAACTTTTCGTCATCTTAGCATGTAACTCACTTCAATGAAATGCATGTGGAAAAATGTTCATGTTAAAGTGGGAACATGCTTACATCATGGTTAGATATAATTCAATAACTTTGCGAGAGCGAATGAATGAATCTCGAAACAATAGAAAGTTCTCGAAAGAAAGTTACTCGGTTCCATTTTCTAGGTCTTCAGTACTTCCTTTCGTTTTCGTTAGTTTACAAGAAAAAGTTCAAACCATTAATTTCAATCTTCCTCAAACAAAAATGTTCATGAATCTTCAAAATCTCTTGCTATCACAGAGCGATGTAACTTATCTGTTTGTATAGCCCTTTCGTCCGTGTTTGTAAATTAAGGAAGGTTTAATTAGACTTTTATCTACATAGCGTAAAATCAACATACTAAGGATTAAATATAGTTCCTTAAAATATGTCTCAAACTTGAAGCTTGTTAAAATAAATTCAGTTGACTCCTTTATTAAAATATCTAAAACTGCCTTGAACTGTGATTCCAAACATTTATTCTGATAATTCCAAATGAAACAGACCGGCAACTAATTTTGTTATTGTATTGTGCTAATACAATTCCAGCTAGTACAAAAATTGGTATAAATTAGGAATTCTTGGTCCTATCAAAATGAAGTTAAATTGCATATTTCTAGAATACTTGCGCATTAGACATAGAATATAACCGTACTTAGGTCATTGAACGACTACATCTTTGAACACGGGTGATTTCTAGATAAGTTTAATGTTAGAGATTCAAGGTTTGGGAGAGTCATATTTCGAGAACTTAATAGACAATTGCAGATCTTATGGCTAAAACGTAAGTCTAGCTTATTTTGCACGGTAGTTATGGAGCAACAAAGACCTTCTGAGCAATATACCAAGTAGACGATTGAGCTGTAATAAACATTGAACTGTACTAATAGTTGTAGGCACGCGACATAGCAACATGGAATCATTATTCTATCTCTACAATTGACATATTATGTACAGCAAATGAAGTTTTAGCACGTGCAATAATTTTTTTCAAAATATCAGTTGTTTTTTAGATAATTCTACTGTTCATTAATTGTATTTACGGTCACAGTTTGGAGTATTAAAAATTACTATACCGTTTCTAATGTTATTTGTATTAATGAAGGCAGAAATAAAATTATCACGAGATAGGGCTTGTTGGCATGTGGTGTCATGGTCTCTTGATAACGATACTTTAATTTCTAGGGTTATCTCCGCATGAATCAGGTTTAGTGTAGTGGGGAAATCAAACACTGTGAAACAAACACAGTGTGTAACATTTTTGTTCGAAGAGGCTGTCCTTGGTTCGATTCGTGACGGTAGTGGATGTTCGACACCAGATCACTAGCAGGGACGATGCAGAACAACCTCTGAACGGCACTAGAGATTGTTTGCTCTAAACGGTTGCTTCCGTAATTTCCTCCCGTCAATTCGTGTTGGGTACTGGAGCAGTAGCTTAATAAAGAGACATGAGCCGCGCGCAGCCCTTCTGTAGGTATCGACCTCCATTCCTCGATTCGGATATTGGAGAGATTTTTTATTGACATTCGCTACGAACGAGTGAGTTATTTAGAGGAGATATGAGGATTTTTTCCTTTACGAATGATATCTAAGTCACATGCTCTTATAGAACGGTCCCAAAGATAAATTAAATGTTGGCGTACATTTTATACAAGTAGATTTACCATACGGCTCTTTGCCAGACCGATTTACAGATCACTTTTTTGGTACAACATCGTACGTCGTAAGTAAACGCGATACTCTCTTAAAAACTCAGCGGCATCTGAGAGCCATTAGGTCCAGCGATAAGCACAGCGCTCACTCTGAGATACGGCTAGCCATAAGTTGGTGTTCATTTCTGTCTAAATGTCTGTAACTGCTTCTAGCCACTACGTGAAATATTAATAATGAATGGAGCTGTATTATATTAACGATGCGAAAATTCAGTATGACTAAGTACCGAATGCAAAGTATAGAAAGTATCGAATCGAAGGTTGCAAAAGGTGTGAGCGACGCGCTCACCATCAACCTGCAGACAACGCGAGAAAGCTCGATTGACCGTGCATTAAAAAAATCACCCGGTTTCATCGTTTCTTTATTATACAGGGTGATTCATTCCTCGTTGATACAGGACCCGGTGATAGAGTACACTCCTTCAGTTATTCATCAATGGAAAACGAAATAGTATAAACCCTATTCCATTTTTTTTTTAAATTTCCATTGGTCGTTTTTTGTAAGAACGTTAGCCAAAATATTACATTGAATATTGTTTCCTATAGCTATTATTTCATACTTATCTCATGAATATGAAATGAAAGTGGAAATCATAGTTTATCATATTTGCGTAGGTAGTCAAAATTTCGCTTTTTCACCTCGTGTAACAAGGGTTCTACAAGTGTTCAAAAGATCTTGCTTCTGCATGAACTCAAGGTAGGCATCTATGCCGCACGGCCTCTGTGACGTGCAGAACCTCCCCGAGTTGTACCTTCATTTCTGCCGCAATGCTTTTAATGCGCCGAAGGTCCCCACGATCCTCGACCGCGGTAGCATAAACGCGGGCTTTCTTTGCGCCCCAACTCCAAACGCGTTGAGAGTTACTGAGTTATAAAATTCAAATATTGAACGCTTTTTAAACGCTTGGAAAAAGTGAGTACCGAGGATAAATTCATCCACAATGCCAACTGACACACACAGAGAATTGCTCTTGGTCAAATACATTACGTGGATATTCTCGACCCTCACATGCAAATTGTGCACATTAATTGTGACAGATTTTGTGAAACACGCTTCATCTGACCAATGAACAAAATTCCTGGTTTTGTTTTCATTTATACAGGAAATATCTCGAAAATTGAAAATGACGTTAAACATGTCTATTGAGCAAATGCGGCACGCGCTGGAAATGGAAAAGTCGTAATTTCTACATTCAGTTCTCAAAATGTTAAATATATTTTCTAAAAATTGTAAATGATTAGTCATCTTTTATTATAATTTGGTTGTTAAATCAAAAAAATATTCATGTTTTAATGATTTTTTGTTTTTCTTCTTGTGGTAGAAAACTGATGATGGTAGCGAAGCCATCAAAAGCTGCTATTGCAATAAATAATATTGTTGGCCATGACACAGTTATTTAATTGTAAATGCCGAAGAAAACTCCAATAGCAATACGTACCCTCTTTGAATGGATTGTTCGCTCGACGAGAGACTGATGGTTTGACCTCGCGCGAACGGTTTCAGATAAGTTTGGTTTTCTTTGCATTTGCGCAGGAAATGCCTCGATAATTCAGAACGACGTTGTAATTCTGTACTACGCAAATGCTGCACCCGCTATTGATAGATAGTATGCAATTTCTCCGCATGTGTTATTCGCCAGGTGACGGCGATCTTACACACTATTTGCCTTGCGCTCGCTTCCAGGGCTTACCTGAGAGTAGCAATAAGCAAGTTTTCCAGAGAAGAGGAGAGACGATGTGAAGCAGCTCGCTCACTTGCCGGAGCCCGGGTTACACAAGCACAAGCGCACAGTCCAAAGTTTAACTTTAATTATTAACAAACCTAAACGTAGAGGAGTATCCAATTTGGGCAAATTCAGTCTGTACATTACATGAGGGATAAGTTCCCGGCGAATTAGCAACGAGCACTGAATAACCTGTATAACTTATGTTACACAAAAAAATATTATTTAGATATTGTTGTATTTAATGTAATAAACTCTCGGCATGAACTCGCTTAACACGAATTTCGCCGTAACACGAACAAAACTTGGGTCCTGGCAAGAAATTACAGCAATACGAACATTTGTAATAATCGGATGACACGAGTTGTTACAACATGAACTGGTCATTAGAGATTACATCACAACTGGTCGAACATCATTTCGGTCCCTTGGAATTCACATTAATGAGGGTTTACTGTATTAAGCTTCGATATTATTAATTGATTAATTAGTGCTTCTGGGAGCGTCAGCTGTTAAGATTATTAGTGCCGCAGGAGTAGTGCACGTTTTCATCAAGAGAGATGGCTATAATTTTTCCTACTGGTTGTAAGTTCCGGCGCCAACCTACAGGTCTTGCTTTTTTTCTATCCTCGTATCTCCCACCAGCAGATCATCAACCAATTGGGCCATGCTCTAAGCTGCCGACTAGTCTCCCGGCGTATACTAGAGTAGAGTATGTTAAGGTAGAACAAGGAAGATCAATGAAAGATCGCGCGCGGGTCGTGTTCCATTTGTTAGGGTATTATTCCGGCATTCGCTTGCTGATAATCGGAGAGACTACGATAAAGTACGGATCAGCGTAGCCGGGCGTTGGAATTCTCCAGGCAGCAGATGAATTCGTTCTATCTATATTGAACAATGTTATTATATATTATGTATATTAATGTCAGCTATACAGCTACTGCCGAAAATCTTGCCGATCTTGAGATATTATTTTAATTATTATCATTATTATTTTATATACTTTATTTGAATATATTAACAAAAGTATTTAAAAGAACAGTTTGTGGATTGTAAAAAGAGGAAAAATCAATTCATAAAGTGAAAGAGCAGGTCTAATGGCTTGAGCCTCGCCATCAATATATAATAATAATAATAATAATAATAATAATAATAATAATTAATAATAATAATAAATTAATAATAATAATAATATAATAATAATAATTACTTATGTATTATTATTACAGTATAGGACCATTACCTGTGTACGCTACACGATTAACATGTGTACATTACTTTGGATCACTTTTCAGCTGTAATCCCTCATTACGACAAGTTGTTATGCTTGAAGTGAATTAGGAGATGATATGATGATGATGACGATGATGATGATGATGATGATGATGAGTGGTCAAGGGTCAATCACAACAACGATCAATTTTACGCAGGACTTCAACCTGCAGCCTCCTCGGCACAGAGGAGGCGCCTCAACCGTCTGCGCCCGGCGCGTTGACAATATAAGAACGTTATTGTTATTATATATTATATTATTATTATTATTATATTATATTATTATAATTATTGCAAACATTAACATCATTTAAAATACTTCAAAAGATGCGATTTTCGACAGGTCTTATATCTTAAACCCTTTGAGAGATTTCTTGGTTTGTATGGAAAGTAAAAAGCAAGGACCATATCTTCGATACTACAAACTTTTGTCAGAGTACGCGCAAAAATGCGTTTTACCTTCTTTTTTCGAATACGCACAGAGAAAACACATCAGTAATCCTATCTCTACATCTTCCACAGTTTCCTCTAAAAATATTGACCAGTTTGTCAGCATTAGAGGTTCCATTTCTAAAAATTTTAATTGGAACAAACCACATTATGTTCATTTCTTATCATTTTAAAAGGTTGGTTTCGTAAAACACCGATAAAGAATTTCAAAACCAAATAAATTATAGGCGAGGGTGAAGACGCCATTTTTTTCGCAATCTGACACAACACACACTCTTATGAATGCCTGCACAATACAATAGAATTTGTTTATTATTTGTATCTAAGAAAAACAGCTACAAGAGACTGCAGACTTTAGAATACTTGGAGGGAGCCTAATGGTTAGCAAAATTTGAATGCAAGTGCTAAGCTCATCATCGATCTATGGTGAGGTAAAAAATATTGCGCATCAAAATATCAGTCAATACATTGATTGCAGTCGCGTCTCAAACACGAACTAAGACCCAAGATCGACTATAATGATGAAATGTAGTTGTCTTGCAGTCCAATATTGTAGTTGGTCTTCACAATTACTTTATTATTATTTTAAGATATTGAAATTAGTGTTTTATATTATAAACCGATAACAAGAGCAACTGATTGAACTGCTCGACTTTAAATTCTCTTGTTTTTACATCACAAATTTGTTAAATGCAATGTCCTAATTTGTTCCAAAACCGAAACCTATTCTGTTTTATGTAGATGTATTGAGGGTAGTTCGAATTAGAAGAATACAGGCTTCGAACCAATTTCAAATGCAGCTTATTTTTATACGCCCTTCATCACGCAGTCCTGTCAATAAAAACGCATCAGGTATTTTTTGCCAGTTCAATCCCCCTCTGCTTCAATTATCGTTGAACCCTCTCCTCGAGAGCTGCTCTGGCGAGATGAAGCCGCTCGCTGAGCGTGGCGCGCGTGGGCGGGGCCATAGTGATTAGCGCGGCGCGTTGGCTCCGAACGATCCGCAAGCCAGAGAGCAGCAGCGGCGGCGGCGGATACCTGTTGCAGCCGCGCGCCTCCACGCCACTCGCGTGACCAGACGCTGCTCTCTCGTGGCTGAGCCGTGGGTTCTGTTTGATATAATGCTGATTTTGATGAGAATGATCGTTGCAAGGCTGCCTCTCGTCGTGGCTGAGCATGGTTCTGTGTTGATTATATGCTGTTATCTGAGAATGATGCTGATTGCAAGACAGCCTCTCGCTTGCTGGAGCGGGGTTCTGTGCTTTGATTATAATGCTGATTTTGATGAGAATGATGCGATTGCAAGGCTGCCTCTCGTCGGGCTGGAGCCGTGTTGTTCTGATTTTGCTGATTATGATGGGAATGCATTGAGAACCTCTGTGGAGTGGTTTTGATATTATGAGAATATGCTGATTGCAAGCAGCCTCTCGTCTGCTGGAGACGTGGTTCTGTTTGATTATAATGCATGATTTGATGAGAATGGATGCTGCATTTGCAAGGCTGCTCCTCTCGTCGTTGGCTGGGAGCCCCGTGGGTTCTGTTGTTGATTATAATGCTGATTATGATGAGAATGATGCTGATTGCAAGACAGCCTCTCGTCGTGTCTGGGGCTGTGGGTTCGGTTGTTGTTGATCATAATGCTGTTAACGATTATGATGCGTATGATGCTCATGGTAAGACTGACTCTCATCGTTAAATAATAAATGAGGAAATAGCAACCTGAAGAGTTTGCTTGAAAACATAATTACTATCGTTTAAAATATCAGACTTTGAAAGTCCAACTACAGTTTATTGTGTGTTAATTTATTGTAAACCCAAGTACGTGCAAGAATTATTTCCACTTTCAGATATTGTGCACAATAAGTTTTCAATCCAGTCTGGATTATAAGTTAAAAACACCCGTGTTATTTATAAACTACAACCTTTTTCCAGGAACATATCGTATGTCCATAAATGACTGATCTCGATTATTGAACTCCATATTTTGAGAACTTGTAACGTCAGACTTTTGCTGTCATATAGAAGTGAATATTACACCCAACGTGTCAACACGTTAAAAATTTATTCAGTTTCTCATTTTATATCGAGAAGGAGATGAATATTCGTTTTTTTTATTTTTTAAGCTCGGTTTAGTTTGTGAGACAATATACGCCTTTATCACTTTTTATTGATCTATGATAGAAGAAGTCGTTATTTTGGTTCGCATTTCATACCAAAAACAGATAGGACTCTATCAAATATGAATTCGCCTTCCTAACCTATACATGTTAGCACAAGACTTCTGATTAAACATTTATACTTTTTTATTGTGAATTTTTAACTTGTCTGTATTTTATTGTATTAGTGCATTTCAAAACTAAACTTGAATACATGTTCTTTTATTTCTTTATTGTTTTGTGTGCAAATGAATAGTTATTTCGTTTCCGCAACATTTAATGATTAGGCCCAATATTAATTTGCATTTGAAGTATTTGTCTATTACAATGCAGAGAGTTCTCTTATATCTTGAGCAGCATAAAACAATATTCCCTTTTACTGAAAAAACGTTATTTAATATTTTATATCAGAATTAGTTTCAATTGGAATTGAATTATATGATTATATTATATGAATTTGACAAGAATTTCAAAAGTCCTTCTCATCACTGTCCTTCTCAGCAAGTTACTGCAGATTAAATAATTGCGAGCTTTTGTACATGTCGCATCTTTGTTTTCGTTAACAGCTCCGAATTTAATTTCATACTTGATAATACATTATTAAATTTAATTAGCTACATCATATTAAAATAACTTCGTTTCACTTTTACTTTTAAGATATTTTAATCAGTAATCATTAGCTCAACACTATTATAAAATATCTTTCAATTTTACACATTTATTGTAGGTATTGCCTTGTTTTGAATTCAACCTCAAGGATTTGCACCGTTTAAAAAAGGCAGATTCATCTTCTCCCCATTTTTCCAACAAATTCGCAACCTCGTAAAGTTTGCTCATGTAGTAACGGTTTTAATCATTTTGTGATAGCAGCTAATACCATGATGAATCATTAAATGGTTTGGGTTTCAATTACTAAAATTTACTTTTAATAAAACAGCCACTGATTGGAATGTTTGAATCAACTTAAACATGTAATGTGATTTGTATTTGTGAAATTTAACCACGTTGTAAAATTAATTTATTTCTGTATGACCCTCGAAACATGGAAAAAAAGTATTTTGATTATTAATAACGTCCTCGATGACCAACTAATTTAAAATCAGTCGGAATATGAACTAAGGCAACACTCCCACGTAATCGCGAAACGTCAAACAGATTACTGGTTTTTGGAACGAGGATTTAATTGAATAAAAAACGCAAATGTATCAGGAACTGGCGGGCGATTTCGGACACCCCGAACTATGTGAATATTCATTTTAGAAATGAAATTCTATTTATAACCTAATTTACGGGCAGTGGTAGTTCGTAGAACTGCCAGGTAATAAGTTATTATTATAGTTATACCATTTGTGAACAATGTTTCCCTTCGAAAAACATTATGATATTGTTAAACATTTATTTAAACATAGATACAGACACGTGCGATTAAAACGCACGTATTATCAATTAGTCAATTTAATTTTGCCATCTTTCTGTATTCTGCACGTTTCTGATCACCTGTACTGAAGCGGGGATACCCTAAAATATTTTAGAAAACATTAGATTTGTTTTTAATTCTGCTAATAACTGTGGCAAATTGGTGTCAGAATATGTTAAATTTACTTTAATTTATCCTGCATTGCGTAAAAAAATAGTTTTCCACATCATCAAACCTCACTTCCTTACACTGGACTTAAATGCCTTTCTTACACATATTTTTACACTTCGCAACACAATACTGCACTTAAATATTATACGTATTATGTGCCATTTTAGGGACGGATTAATACTTTTGCCAGCTAACAGTGTTCTAGGTTTGGAGCCTCTTTTTAATTATTATCCACACCTGTAACTTAGGAAGACATGTAACAAGCACGACGTCTTCCCATCACCGTTCTCAGGTTGCTTGGTTTGTCTGAACATTTTCTTTCGACCCAGAGCTGTAGAAATGGAAACAATTTGTGTTACAAATCTACACCTTCATTCCTGCCCCGTCTGAGAATCCAACACGTGACCGCCTCAGAGAAAGCTCAGGCTTTGTCATGAGCCACTCGACGGCACATAAATGATAACAATAACAGCAATAAAAACAATTTCAATAACAACAATAACAATACAACTTATTCTGTAGTAAAGACTAGAAAATAGCAACATGAAAAAATCGGTAGTGTACATGTAAACATCTAGGAATTGTAATGCATTTTTAAACTTTGCCAAGCTTTAAGGAAAAGGTTGAATATTATTGCAGATAAACTGTTCTATCTCTAATAGTTTGATTCGCAAATGAACATTTTCCAGCGTCCGTTGTATGTATCCTTGCCTGAATTTTGTACTAGTGGCTCTGCCGAAGAATGGTTTCCCTCAACGACGTTTTCAAGTTACGTACGGTAGTGTGTGAAGCTGCTTAACGTGTATTATGTGATGAAAAGAATCCAAAATTGTGTTATTGTGTGGTCGTGTTTTTCATGGAGAGGGGTTTGCACCCATTGTGGTTTAGTGAGGAACTATCACGGCACAGGCCCACGTTCATGTTTTAAACACCTTCTTACTTGCCACTTTTAGAGAGCATTTCGGGGATGGCGATTGCATACCGATTCTTTCAACACGATCGAATACCTATTCATTCTGCACGGCATGTGGCGCAGTGGTTCTACGACAATAACATCCCTGTAAAGGACTGATCTGAACAGAGTTCTGACTTGAATCCTATCGAACCCCTTTGGAATGTTTTGGTGCGCCGACTTAATGCCAGGCCGCACCGACCTACATCGATACCTCTTTCTCACTGCAGCACTCCGTGAATAATGAGCTGCCATTCCCCAAGAAACCTTCCAGCACCTACCCCAAGAAACCTTCCAAACTATGCCTGCGGAGTGGAAGATGTCATCAAGCCAAAGGATGGGCCAATATCCTATTGATATCCAGCATTGCCGATGGAGGGCGCCACGAAGTGGAAATCATTTTCAGCCACGTGTCCAGATACTTTTTATCACATAGTGTATATTACGAAGAGCATTTGCGCCTATTTTCTTCGTAGCGTATTGTACAAATTCTATATTTTTGTCGCATAGCTGTGTGATACACCCTATGAGGAATTTCTTATCCAGCTGTATAACATGGATTTTAATGACGTTGCTGTCATAATTTGTACAAGTAATCTTTACATAGGGTATTAAGCCGTGTGATTCTAAATATAAGAATTGGTTAGACAAAAAGTTATATCAAAATAAAGTTTCAACCGCTAATAAAAACTCGTCTATTTGGTTTATTTTTTGAAAGCCTTCTAATAAGCAAAAATGACTAAATATATCTTGAAGTTCCTAATAAATTAGAGCCAGCGATGTTTATTATCATATTTTAAAAAATCTACTAAATTGTTCAGCTATCTTTATAGTTGTCATTAACAAATATATTGGCGTAAAACTTTAAAACCTTATTGCATGACACTTCACCCAATAAAATCTGAATGGAACTGAAGGAGGTATGGTTTTGCAGAGACTCTTGACGTATTAAATACATTATAGGAATTATGAATGATGCATAATAGCTTGGACGAAGAATTAAGCATTCGCTTTTGGTCCTCATTCCTTGGAAAAAAGATACTGTGGTGGATTGATGGAAGGAAATTTCTACTCGAAAGACGATGGCAGAGATAAATGATGATTAATTATGATAAATCATAATTAATATGTTGAAAGTACAGGTGCTATACGTGCTGTTTGTTTTTCAGTGTATCCAGGAGTCATGAGATTAGTTAGCTTATCACACACTCTGCGACTGAAAAATATCTCCATTTAAAGGGAGAGACAATTTGGTTTTTAAGCGTCGGACGAACTGAGAACGTGAGAGCGACTAGGTGACGTAGCGCTAAAGAGCACGGCGAATTAACTTAATGGCTCTGAGTAGAAAGTCTCAGATTGGAAATAAATGATGCTTGAAAATGCTTTTGCAGGATTCACGAAACAGTTTAATATTGCGGAGCCGCTACAAATAATGTGTGAAAGTACGAACTGTTGTAGAAAGACTAGTTAAATTCAAATTTAGTTTAGAAATGATGTATTTTGTGAAAATGCATGGTCTCTAACTACAATGTTTTTGCAATTCAAGCAAGAGGATTTACATAAATTGCAATATAGTAATATTCTCGTATTTTGAGAAGTAACCATATGGAATTTGTTTTCATTTTTATTATCATCCTATTATACTAAGATGGAATTATTAAACATTATCAAAAACTCCAATGTTTTTCTACATGCTTTCAGACGAGAAAAGTGATATTATCGTTTTCTTTTACAAAAAATATTTGTAACAAAAATCTTTTATAACATAAAAAACTGGTAATAACTGTAATTTCTTTTGTGTTCCAATTTATTATAGTCGTTCACCCTTTCAATATTTTTGTCAATTTTTTTGGTCCTTTAAAAGCTCTCCTGAATTAATCTCCTCCAAAATGCCAATTTTTGAGACATCACTAGAATTCGTATCGGTCCGTATGGATTACTCCAAACAACAATGACGGTTTTACGAATTTCCGCCATTTCAGCCGCACGCACGCACGCACGCACGCACCATTTGCGGCAGACGGCAAGTTCAGCGGGTGCCCGCAGGCGCGCAAACATCCGAGGCGTGAGCGCGCGCGTGCGTGCGTATGCGTGCGTGCGTGTGTGTGTGTGTGTGCGGAACACAGGCGCTCGTAAATCCCGGCCGCCTCGGTGACCTCGACACCCCAAGCGCGCGCAAAACACAGTGTTATCGATTCTCGAAATCGCTCGCCTTCCGGGGGCGGGGGCGGGGGCGGCGACTCGCTCGTTGGCTTCGCTTCGCGTCATAAAGGACGCCTCTTCGGCGCCGCACGCGCGGCAGCGGACGTTGTGGCCGAGCTAAGCTGCTTTTGATTTGTTTCGTCGTCTTCTCAAACGTGTTCGTCGCCACGTTCACACAGCGTCGGCGCTAAATTCACGGCAAATATTAGGCCAATTATGTTGCGGGCCAGGTAAGATATTTTCAGATATATTGTGGAAAGGTTGCAATGTTTGCTGACGTTTAATGTTTCAAATTTCGAAATGAAAAATTTGGATTTGGAACACAATAAAGAGGAAAAGAAACATAATTTCGTCAATGATCCCATTAAATTTTAAGACAGTTGTTGTTAATGGAATCATTTACGAATAACAAGATTTTTTTAGACAATTACATCCAATAAACAAAAGAAAAGATCATGTGTTCATGTAATACTTGTTCCTCTAGAACCAACATTTAGTTAAATAACAAGTATATTGTAACGTACCCCAACTTATGAGCCATAGAGAAACAACTAGTAGTAGTGCGAGAATATTACACATTTTTCCGTTGTATGTGTAACAAATATATAGGAATGATATTGTAATTCTAATTTAGCCAGCCAAAGGTCCTTTGATGTGATAGTGGAAAAAATTAAAGAAACAATTAGCTTCATTTCACACTTTTAATTATAAACTGCGTTAACGTAAAGCATAAATTACTCAAACACTTCTTGTTTTTTCGAAACATTTTATATGACCTTTTCTAAGATGGATTTTTGAGAACATATTTCATTTGAGACAAAAATTGCTTTCTTCAATATTGTCATCTTTAATTTTAACTATTTTCGGAAATCCAGAGAATTAGCCACTTATTATGAATTATAATATAACCACCACTCTTTTACCGTCCTTTGTTGCATACGAAGAGAAATTTACAGACACAAATTGAAGCCATCTGTTAGAGAATAATCGTTAAAAAATGTCTACTACATTTCACCCAAAATTTTGCAAATTCTACTAATATTTTTGAAAAATTGAATACAGTCTTATTTATAGATGTCTTTGAACAACAGATTTCATCAGTATACACTATTTGAATGAAACTCTTAAGTGTTCAGATGTGTGGATGTGTGAGATTTCGTCACTGGCGGCAAGACAACTTTCCGTGCGCCAATCCAGACGTATGAAATGTCATTCGACGCGTATTGGTCTTCTAATGAGGGAACTGATATTTGTTTCAGGATCCCGCTAGAATATTTAAAGATATTTCCAAAACGTGTTTTTTCGTGCTTTGTGCTCCGATCTTAATGATAATACCAGGAATTAAACCAACGCCTCCTAAATCCATCTATGTAGGTGCCGTACCAGAACCCAAAGGCATTTTTTGCTTATTAGGCCATAATTTTCTTTCACGAACTTGGCAACACTGATGTTGACATCTATAAGAGAACAATTGAATTACCAAGTAAATCGCGCTGCAGTTTGATTTCAATTCAGAGTCGAATTATTATCGCATTTAAAAAAATACATTTTATTATACCTACGAACAGTATTTCCTCTTAACTTATTGAGCTTGAAGAATTTCAAGTGAATATGGAGAAAATAAAACGAGTAAGGCTAAAGAATTAATCAACGTTATGTTCGATTTCGCACTTTCACGTTCTTACATAAGTGTACAAATACCGCTTTCAAGTGAATATGACCCACAACGTATTCTTCTTCAAATTAACTAACACCTTATTCAGATAAACATATAAATCAGAGGCCTTTTAATGTTAGATTTGCATTCAACGCCAGATGTGCATACAAAATGATTAATAGAGCAATTGCAAAAGTAGAGGTGAACACAAATTAGAGTGAGTTTGTGACGTTTTAATCTTTTCAAAAATTAGGGGGGAAATATTAAAGTGTTGAAGTCAAATGCAGTTGTAAAATATGTTGCGATAGAATTTTTGAAACTATTTTGTATTGATCTGTATCTTCGCATTTATTATGTGTGCTAGCAAATGTGCTATGTGCATTTTTGTGCATATTACCATAAAAGCGTAAAAATGTAGCTGTACTAAAATTTAACTATTAGCATCAAGACCTGCAAGTATTTGTTACGGTGATTATAATTTTGAAATTGCATTAAAACCAGCTCGTATCCCGTGTGGAGATAACACACAAGGCATTGGGTGTTGGGAACTTTTGAACGGAAGTATACCATTATCAGCTACTATCATGCATTGGTAAATCCAATGCCAGATACTGAAATAACATATATAAACAAAGCTGGGCATGAAAGAAATTTTCAAATAAAAACTATTTTTGAAAGAGTTTAGTTACAGAGTGCTAGTTAAAGTAAATATCTTCAATAATATAGCTGAACAAAGACGACAAAAATTGTAAACTTTTGCTATTTTCAAAAAATCAAGGGTATTTGCGTAAATGCGACCTGCGCCATCTTTTTCTTGCATTAAAGTTTAGGACATAGTTTAATTGACAAAAATCTAAGCGACTTGGAGAACATTTTGAAAATGTCGAAGCTTCAAGTTAAGTACCCTCAAAATTAAAATATCCGTTTCAAGCTTGCAGAGCTTTAGGTCGTTTATGTCCATCAAAACACTCAAATTTAAAAGAAAATTGTCTGAATGGTTTATATGGGTTTATATGGTGGCCTTGACAAAAAAGACACAAACACTTTACCATCAACCAATTTTTTGGTATCGAGGCCTTACAAAACAAATTCTGACTACGCAACGTGTTACAGGAAGTAATGTACTACTTTTAGTAACAAGATTTATCCACTTTTTTGTTACCAAGGCCGACAGTAAAGAGTTTTCTCTGGAAAAATCTTTACTCTATCTAGTAAGCTGAAAAAGTAAAAAATGAGACTAATAATATTATTACATTAAGGTTTATAAAAATGTTTGCTCTTACAATTATTGAATATTAAGAGGCTGAGAATGAGCTGAGAAGAAAATTGTTTGCTCTTACAGTTATTGAAACTTGAGAGGCTTTAGAGTGATCGACCATGAGACATTTTAATAAGGCTACTTTGCTGTATTCAAACAAAAAATTAAAAGAAAACCTATGGATGTAGCAATCAGCTACTAAAGTTCTTCTCGAAACATTGGTTGAATTCGACCTAGCTAATGTCAAAAATCCGCCTTCGTTGGGACTCAAACCACAGTTTCTACAGTCAAACACGGGAATAGCACAACTATTGCCGCGAGCCATTTCTGCTGGTAATTTCAGCTCAAAATCATGCGCGAACACCTAATATTATCGGAAAATTGTACGCATAAGATTCTAAAATCTAATATTGAGAGAATTCTTTTTATTTTTTAAAGACATCTTCCAATTAAAAATGGAAGCAATATATCAAGATAACGCAGCAAGATACGTTAAGAAAAAAGTAATTTTCATATTTCTAGTGTGTTAAATGTAAAAAGGACCTAGTCCATATTGTTAGGTAAAGTTTACTCCAATTGAGTAAAGAAACTTTTTTTCCATCCGTGCACGACAACACTGTAACTGCAACTCTTCAATTTTCAGAGAACGTGCAAGACAAAGAAACTAATTTGACCTTTTGTGTGACAAGTGTTTGGCAAAAGTAGGAAGGGGTGGTCAAATAAAAGTTAATGCACATTCAAGATGTTTACTTATAAAAGAAATTGCACAATTACAAGAACATCTTACAACTGTAGAATGTACTTTTTTACCAATATCAAAATACTAATGATGTCACAGTTACTGATAAAAATTTAATGATCTATTTTTGTTTTTGAATTGACTATTCATGAATTACTGATTGAAAACAATGCAATGTAATCACAGTAACTGAGTTTTTAATTAATATTTGTCCTTAGCAAATACCTTACTCCTTGGGCGAGTGGCTGTGATGTCTTGAAGAACCGTTGATTCGGGTAATCACACCATAGCAAGGCGAAAAATCCTTTGATGATCTGAAGACACTTGTTTGACGTAAGCGTTGCACATTATGTGATGAATCACTTCACACACCGAATCAAATCTAGATATATGGCATGATAAAATTGAATTGGAGTTGGAACACTATTCAAACACACAAGGACACTTGCTTACACCAAATGTACTTCCATTAAAACGAAAACACTTTTAACTGCGTAACTTGAAACTAGAAATTGTACCGAGAACAATGATTTCGGGCGGGCAGTCACATGGCAGTACTCGGAGCACAATTGAAACAAGATTTGTTTAAAACCAATAGCAACGACCGTTATAGCAATGGTGACACTTTGCCCTCGGGCAGACAACTGACTAACGGCCACACGATAAGCGGCAGGTTGTGCAACGTTGCGTAAGTGAAACTGCTGGTAGCACGTGCGTTCGGAAGAACATGAATCAAACAAAGTATGTAAGAAAATTAAAGAAAAATTCATTCCATTTTTGAAAATTTGAAAATGTTGAGAAAGCTTCATGTAAATTACCCTAAAAAATTAAAAAGAGCTTATTAAATTTTGTGGGGCTACGTCATCAGACTTCGTCGATCAGAAAACGTCAATTTGTATGAAAAATATGTGCACTGTTTAAACGTTAGTGTTGACAGCCATTGACAGGTGAAATTCCCATTTTTAATGTGTATTAAATAATTTAAATTCCTAACGTTTCACCAGTAACAGAAAAACTAGTGCTTCAATAGACTGAGTTCTACAATGAAAAAAAATATAAAATGCGATAGAATAGGTTAAAAAAGGTGAAATTTTTTTAATTTTCGAAAATTCTGAAAACAGGATTTTAACGCACATTGGCCCACTTTTATATATTTTAGCAAACAATACAAAATATACTTCAGTTTTTGAAAAATTGATAATGTAGCATTAACGGAATACACAATTTTTCGCAAAATGAAATTATTCGTTTCAAATTGGTGGGGCATTTGATCCATCGGAAAATATCAATATCGCAGGAGACATAAATATGCATAATGAAAAGCCCGCTAGGATTATTTTCACGATTAAAGCATTGTACTTTAGTAATTATTTTATCTCTCAACTGAATGATTGGTTGAATCAATTGGTTGAATGAATCAATAAATTGCCACCAGGTACTATGGAGAGATTGCAATTTTGTAAGTAAAGTGAAAACATGGAATTTGTTTGTAAACATTTTAACAGGAGAACATTTGTATACTTTATGACTAAAGAGCACAAAAATATACGTGGATAATTGTTTAGCCGGCTATGATTTCTGAATGTGGATGAATATATAGGTGATTAGTAAGAATATATGTGTAAAAAGTAGAAAATGAAATTTCAGGTATTGGTTTCAAGCATAATATAGCTCTATTTCATTTTTACTTTCATGAAATTCTGAAACAATAAAAATGTTGTAAACAATAATTTTATAAAAAGCAGAAAATCAAGTTTCAAGCCTGGATTTGAAGCATAAAATAGCTAGAAATCATTTTGTTTTTTATTGAAATTCTGAGGCAATAAAAATGATTTCAATCACACAAAATTACACGAATTACTTGAAAACGTTTATTATTACCATTTAGTTTAAAAAAGTATTTATTACTCCTGACACACGCGCGTGGGCGATGTTTCAGACCGCACTTTTAACACTTTTGTGTGCAAAATATGAAGTCAGGGAAAAGATTCAAGGAGAGATCAGATCCTTAGTGTGATATACCTACTCTTTCTAGTGATATTATTATTATCAATAAATCGTTATACTATTTTCTTAAAATTATATAATTATTATGAAGGGATTACTTCCTCTCCTATTATCAATTTTATTACTATTTTCGTTACTCTGATATGCTTATAAATTTGGTCAATAACAAAATATTATTATATTAACTTCAGTTTTAAAGGGTATGGACGAATAAGGAGATGAAAAGTGCTCCCGAACCAAATCGATAATCACGATACTCATATGAAAGAGAATAAAAAATGTCGTACATTGTAAAATATCGCTCTTCTAGGTCGATAAATTACATACATACAATGAGAAGCGTTTTTTATGTTTAATTTTCTCCCCATCTCTCATTACATGTATCAGGCTGAAAAGAATGGAGAGACGGAGAAAAATAGTTGAATTATAAGGTATTATTGTTAACCAATTTTGACGCCAAATTCACATTGAAAACAAACTGTTGAAATTGATTTTTGACGTGATAAGTTTGGAGTACTGTCTCAGTTATTTCATGTGTCATTTCAATGTATCTCATAACATTAATAATTTTTTAACATAACATTTTTAAACAATTTAGACGATAGTGAATAATAATTCAAATCAATATTATCAGTACAAAAATTTAGAATTCCTCCAAAATTTGATTACAATTTCATTTGTACAAATAATTAAACACAGGTTTACACAATTACAACATATGAACTAGAATTATTACAGGTCTTACATTGATTATGTACGAAAATCAATTGGAATATCTATGATGGAAAAAGATGGGTGGCCTCCTGCCCATCGTAGCCAAAATCTGCCAATGAGCATCAGGTATCGATTTGGGTCACAATTTTAAATGCCAAATTTACACAATAGAGTAGCAATTTGTTCACATTAATGAATTTACGATCCCATGTGCTTTAAGCAATGCCAGGTAACATTTTTCAGTAACTCATGTTTCCTTTAAAAATGAGCTCAAAGTTCCGCATTTTCAGAAACATTAAAACACCGTTTTCTAAAAAATTGTTTCAAATTTTGCTTTCACTTTTTTTCCAACGGATAGTGCTAATTGCACTGTTTAAGATGACATGTAATTAATTTTGCTGTTTTTTTAAATACACTATTATGATTGTTTTGAAATATCTCTGATGTATTTAATATACATATTTTCAGCAATTTCTAAACACTATTGCAATTGGAGATGGAAGTGCTCAAAATGATTTCAAATGATGTTTTTGGAAAACTCAATATTCCCACAGAATCGCGGTCTTCAATGCCATCACCGGGCCGTGCGTCGCCATATGAACAGCGCTATGACACCAAGCATGGAATATACTACACTTTGTTTATTCATTGTCTTAACAACGTGTATTTTGTGATTCCCAAGCATACAATTGCACCGTATTACACTCATGAAATGCTGTTGTCCCCATTATAATTATACATCCAGGGGTTTCTGGACTACACATTAAGAACACATTTACTCATCAGATAATGATGACTAGTGTTTTTTTCAAGCCTAGTGTACGAAACGTGATTTCGTTCAAATATGAAGGACTTGAGTAAGCGGCCTTAACTCTCCTCGTGGCTACTTCATGAAACAAAATCTAACGCACTAACCAAATTAAAGTACTTTGCAATTTACAATATTTTAATGACCTTTCTACTTTTATTTCTTCCACTGCGATATACATTTATTAATTTCTTTGTTTCGCGAATAGACCATCTGTGGGGTCACGTGATACATGTATCACATCGGGGCTCAGTATTGAATATCGGGGTAGGTGAACGCTACTTTCTATTGGAGGAACAGCATTTTAAAGCTTATTTCATTTTTACACCTTAGAGTAGTTAGCCCTGGGAGATGGGATGAATTTCTAATGATGGTGATGATGATGATGATGATGAATGATGAAATCGGCATTCACAAACATACTGAGACTCACACACAACACAATCATGCCAGACGCGAGGCTCGAACCCGTGATCTCGGCCACGGATCTGCATTATTATTATTAATAATATTTAACTATTGTCTTTGATACGATGCTCATTTTTGTAAGCAGCTGGCATTGAATTGTTGCAGGTGTTAAAGTATTCTGAAGAAATCTGAGAAATCTTTCGTTGCTCGAAAAAGTGTTGTTACCTTTGCAACTTGCCACCTGAATGTGTGCCGAAAACATTCATAGCAGAATTTCATGTGATTTATGTAGTAACCTTTTTTGAGGATAAAAACATTTTGAGCTGTTTGTTTAGATTAATTTCTACATATTTTATATGTTCAGGGTTAGTTTTTTTTCAGTTTTTCTGTTTACTTTAAATAAAAACTACTATCTTATTATGTTGTGTCATTTATAATAAAAACAATATTTCATTCAAAAATCTTTAAAACACGAAAACAACATAACTCAAAACCCCCGAAAAGAATTCTAATCCCACGCTACAGTAGCAGTGCCAAAATATGAGATCGCGCGTTTATGAAAAAGTATCTACGCCAAGTCCCGCCACATTCATCAGAGCATAGACGAATGGCTTGCTTTCGTAGAACGGCGAACGAGTGTGGTGCTGGCAGAAGGAATTCATGCGCGTTATCTACGTGCGTTGAAAATGCCAATAGTTCTGATATAGTATATGAAGAATTTTTTTTCTGAACAGCACAAGTATCGCAGCGTTAAGTGTTGCCTGAAATGTGATAATATTAAAGTACTACGTATTTCAAATGTTCCATGTTAATTTTAGTACTTTGTATCCTGAATTTGTAAATGAAAACATTTATTTTTTATATTATTTAGATAATTTTGGTCATATATGGTAAAATACTTAAGAGATCTCCAAAAAACCAATTGGCAGTCCAAACACGTGCGATTTTAATCGTTATGGTTGGATAGCAAGAAATAGAATTGAGGTAATTCATTTAAATTCATAATATCAATATAACGGTGCATTTATAAGAATTTTTTAGTTATTTAAGATAACTTTTCAACCCATATGATCATTTAGCAACCATTAATTTAACATTGTTTTCGTAACTCAAGGATAACGGAGGCGGATTACAATTACTGGCAAATACAAACATCTGTGCCCGGGACGGGATTCGAAGACGTGACCGCCTAGCCTGCCACGGTCCTTCATCCTTCCGACCTTCGCAATCCAGGCCGGTCTATAAGCTCTTTGTTGCATTGAGAATTATAGTCGAGAATAACTCATGGAAATGTTTCATTGCATTCAATCTGTGACTGCAGAATGTGTTGGCAAGAAAACATTTATGGATGTTTATGAAATAAATTCTAACGGATTCTAAAACTTGCAAATGCATTTAATAAACATACACTACTGCGCATCACTTTGTTTGATAACAATACCAATGACCTTTCTCTTTCTATGCCAATGAGAACGGTCCAATTGGAGTTGTTCATTAAATGATCAAATTGAAATTTGCATCCATAGATTAGTTTGTGGACTAAGCATAGATCAATGAATACATTTGCAGAAACATGTAATTAAATGACCAAATTAAACAAAGAAAACACAATCATATGAATTTATAAGCTCAGCTAAAGATATCGGAAATAGATTTCTTATGCTATTTTGTGTTAATATATAGATAACAACTGCATTCACGTTTAATTCTCATTTTCCATTGGTGCAAATGACGAAGCGAGTAATTTCACACAGCCATAGTAACAGGCTCTTTTGTCCTGTCCTTTGGCTCGACAGACAACTTCGGGCGTTGGCTGACCAGCGGTGGCCCAGCCTTTCGGCCATGGGAAAAGGGGTTCGTGTGGTTAGCACAAAGACATTCCTTCACCGTATATTGTGGTCTTCATAACCTTATAAAGAGCTTTTTAATCGTCACCCAGCAATATATTTTGGAATAGTTGTAAGTAAATCGCACGTTTATAGTTTTTTCCGGGAATTCCTGCGGCAACAATCCCTTTCACGTATAGGAATCGGAACACAATGTTAATTAACAAGGAGACGACCCATTACCACGGAAAATCACCTATCAGAGCAGCCGGTTGCTATAATTCTCCTCCAAAAACGGCTGAATTCGATCTAGCTATGTAGCTAGTGCCGAAAATGCCACCGTCGAGTCTCGATCTCCAGACCTTCCCGGTTAGAGGCAGCGTAATGACATCACCTAATGCTCTGAGCTACCAAAGCCAGTCAGGTACCGGGGAGTATTCAGCTATTTTAAAATAATTACTTTTCATCTATGGGCGCAAACTAAACGACTCCTCGCAGCGTAGAACCGTGACCCAGCAAAACAATTTTTCAGCTACACCCACGATATCTTCCTCCTTCAAAAAGTACAATATTTTTTCTCTGCCGACTCGTGACTTCATCTTTGGCCTCCGCCCGCGCTGCCCGCACTTTCTCTTACGCTTGCCCCGTGCGTAGGTGGGGCGCGAAGACAAGGGCGGTAAGGTGCGATTGGATCGCAGCGGGGCGCTGACCCTGCGACAGAGTCAGCTTATCGGAAATCGTTGCTCGTTTTCGATGGATGCATCTCATCCTTGACCCACCACCCATTCTACCTCACCCCACCCTGACAAACCGTTAACCCACTCACACAGTTATGGAGTTATTCGTATTACAAAGGTCGCACAAAAGTATTTTGTGTAGTAGCATCAAATTAAGCTCGTAGTTAGCTCTTGGTCAGCGTGCTCGCTTTCTCCACTACGCTGCCACGGGTTCGATTCCCGGACAGGAAAGATTATAGTACCCATGCAATGGCCCAGTATATGTTGCTGTGTGACGATGAAAAAATGCACTTCTCAGCTTAACCCATGGCTGTGAGGCAGGGACGTCGCCGATAGGCCTGAGCCCGTTCACAGGCTGTTGCGCCAAGTACATATATACACAGGATCAAATTGAACAATAATACAAAAAAATTAAACGGAATATATTTGCAGTATACGGAATACCTTTATTCGTGAACGTCAACATTTCTCCCGGAATTTTTAAACATCAACATCACATCTACCGTGGACTTTGTAAATTCTATTCCAAGCTTTTTGACAGGCAAAGTGGTCGGTAATAGATCACCGTGGTGCATGCATGTCGTACCATCGCGGCGTTTATGTCGCAGGCACTCACTATGGGATAGTTGAAGGGACTGTTGTGAAAATTCCAACTGACCACGAACTAATTCATTACCTTAAGTACGAGAATTGGCATTTGGCTCAGAAACGTCACATTTAATGCGCTTTCATAAACTACGATTATACGTGTATGTCCGGAGATGGATTGTTCTACTTGATTAAAAGAAGTCTACTAAAAAAGGTATACCAATTCATGTATGACAAGGGTAACTCTACACATTTCTTGTGTAGAGTGAACACTATGATGATTCATTTGTCTCTGCAAAAAATGTGTCGCGACCATAATACAGCGACTGGCAGCCTGGCAGGGGAATCAAACGCCGGCCAGTGCCGGCTACCTTTCACGAAAGCCCATCCAGAAGTGAAAATTCGGGATTTGAAGAAGTAATATGTATACTGTATGGCTACAAAAGGAAGTACGAATATTCCTGAATTCCGTTTGAATGTTTAAAAATAAACTGGCAATAAATAATGTAAATGTAAATTTTTAAGTTGTAAAAGTCATTAGCGACTTTTAACTCTACTTATAACCCACTTTGTAAACGATGTAGTTTTTTAGCTAGTGAAAGTATTTTAATTTATATTAAAACATTACTTTACCGATTTATTATACATTATTGCATGTTATATTAATTTACAAGTTCGTTGAATTGTGGTTTCAAGTTATTGGATGATTTGGTCATTGGATGGAAGAAAATGGACTAATTTTAGTGAATTGTTGGAACCAGTAACAGTTTCCGTCAAGTTTCCTGGCGCGAAGTCTCACTAATGTAGTATGTAGAACTAAAGCGTAGAGTAACGGTAACAAAAAAATATTCATTTACGGGTGACGAGGAGAGCACAGTCTACCTCTTCCGCAACTTCGCATGTCGGTGCCTTCCTGGGAACTTCTTATAAAGGCACCGTCTCAGGTCCATCATTATTATTCACCCCCCCCCGGAGTCGCATGCTCGCTTAATAGTTGCCGGTTAACACTTGCGCTAGGCTAGTGGTTTGCCGAGGTTTCGTCCAGACCTGCCTGCCTAACTGCGTGATGCAGGATGTTTAAAAAAAGCCTACAAACACAAGGCAGGTATAACAGAGCAAGGGGGCCAGTTTTTCGTCAATGATCCGTGGGTCTAACAGGTCGGAGCTAAGCAGTGTTAAAAATCTTATATGCTCCTGTGAGGTAGGCTTAGCGAGATGCACTTGCGTTGTGCGGGTGGTCAGTTCTTCAGGATGAGTGTTGTCAAAGTTATGGCCAATAATATGGCAATATGAATTACTTAAGATCAACAAATTTCAGAATGAGAATTTCAGAATGGCACATAAGTTTTAGAAATAAATTCAGCGTCACACTGGACTATTCAATTCAATTCGCATTATTCGCGATTATTTTTATTGCGAATGATAAAATGTTAAAATTCATTTATATTCATTTCCCAGCTCTTCAATGGTCTACCGATTGATTAATTTATTGATTAGTGATTCGGGTTACATCAACTACTAAGGTCGTTAGTCCCGTAAGTGAAGTGCACGTTGTTTCTCGGGAGCTGGCGGTTGTATTTTCCCTGCTGTATGGCGAGATCCGGCGTTGACCTACTGTCGGCTAGCGCGGTTTTCCCTCAACCAGGTATCTCCCATCACCGAGGCAAACTAAGCTTCCTACCGGTTTCCCGGCATGTGTGGTAGTATAGTCGATGTATGTATATGTGTGTGCAAGTAAGGGGTGAGAAGAGGTTAACGACGATGAAGGTCAAGGACGAAGAGGTCAAGAACGAAGAAAAGATTGTGCGCGGCCCGTGGCCCGTTTATAAATGTACTGCTCCGGCATTCGCCTGGTATTGATCGGAGAAATCGCGGAAAATACCTATTAGAGCAGCCTGCTGCCATGATTCTCCCTAGTTCCTTTCCTGAAATGAGACACTCTTTGGCGACTCCTCCTTCATTGCTAATAATCTAAGCTCTACTTTATTTCACTCCACCTAAACTAGTGGTCACACGCTTAAGACGAGTGCGTATTAGAATGCTGATTTCATAGGGGCACAGGCGGCCTAACCATGAGAGCCAACCTCTTAGTCCATGATTTCAATGACTCAAAGTGCTTCTCATAAGCTCTTAATTTCCCACTATCAACACCAGGCAAATGGGTACCTGTAACTTAACAAACAGGCGACAACCGCGCGCGATTTTTTCTTTCCTTTTCCTTGTCCTTCTCCCTACTAACACACACACATATGTGCACTACTTTATCACACTTGGAAGGTCAGTCTAATTGTTAGAGCTTGTCCTGACTGGGGCGGTGCTCTACTGCTGGTAGATACCTTGTGGGGAAACCTTGCAAATAGAAGATGTGGGTCGGCGCCAGATATCGCCACCCAGTCACCGGGAAACCAACACAACATGCCACAATCAAAACATACACTACGCTTACGGGACGAACGACTTTAGCAGTTCACGCACCGAGGAACACTAATCAATCACAAAATTGAGCCCTTAAGCTATTCCTTGAATTTGTTCACTTATTTTCAAACGTCCTGTACACCTTAACTACCTGGCCTCTTTTCGTAAAAACTACAACAGTCGTTCCCTCACGAATCACACCACCTTACAGCGTTCGGACGGTCTGGTACTGCATAGGTGAGTGTTTCAAATAACTATGGATCTCCGGACATCTGGTAATATATCAAAGTGAATGGCGAGGGAGCGTGTATGAATTAACCGGTCACGACGTCCTTCACGACTACCTTTTCATCTTTTTGGAAGCTCTCCGCTGTCATACAATGGCCACGTTTCCCTCTCTCAAGGAGAAAATCCGTAAATTTTCTTGAGTGCTTCTTGTAAGTTTTCCTGAGCTATCGTTTTACAGGACTGGGGACGGGTTGACTCGACCGTCACTAGAATTTCTACATTTCCTTCATACTGTACCAACGACAACTGAAAAATCAAATCAAAATTTGCTACAACATTTATACAAATTTTGTGTAGCAACGAAATATTGCTAACTTAGCACTTTGCAACCAATATCCTTGAAGTAACTTCTTACAATAAAATAGGTGAAAGGGTTTTGGAGTTTAAGAACCTTGCACAAAACTTAAATCGCATGATAACTGTAGTTCGTGCATCGCTACCTAGATTACCTTACCAGCACTTCTCCCTCGTAAACCGCGTGCCTACATTGTATAAAGCATAAATTGTAGTAAGAGTAAGATGCACCGACTTCGTTGTCAGTCAACGAAAAACACTCAATAGGCAAGGAATGGGAAAACGACTTTGGCAATAATAATGAAGTATTATAATAATAATAGTCTTTAAACAATTTAACCGTCCTCAAAGTAAGTTTTCTATTACAGCCGTATATAAGTTGCGTTCATTTAAATTTATTACATTTATTATTAATTCTTCAGTTCAGTGAGTAATTTTGTGGAATGATAAAGTAACTTTACATTGTTTCTCATACACTGACCAACAATAAAATTAAATAACTTATACTCCCAACATTTCGGATATTGCGTTCATGATGCTACCCTACGTGCTGGCAAGTACACTACCATCAGAAGTCTCATCAGTGAGGACGTGCCTACTGACAATTAAATATTGTGTGGGATTTGATTTTAGTGATACTACATGCTTATCATCTTCCTCGTGCGTACACACAATAATGAACACAATCAATGAAAGCCATGTCGTGCATATCCAATGAAGTATCCCTTGATTCACAATCATCTATGTTTCTGAACCCCTATTATGAATTTCTTTAAACTTTTCCTAAGTAAACTAGAACTATATAAAACTACAACAAAGATTTCGTAGATCGTGTTTCAAAATACAGTGCATTATCACTTAATTCTTACTTCAAATCAAATAGTGCATCCTCACATTGAAGTAGAATGTTAATTTGTACTATTAAAATAACTTTATAACTGAATCATGTTTTGAAGTCAGCGATTGAGCGAACGGCCTACTTGGTCAGTGCCTCGCAAATTTTAAAAGCACATTAACAAGGACATTAAACGCAATGAATTGCCTGAAGATAAATATGACCATACATCTAAGTAAAGCAGTTAAAGTCTCATCTTTTCACGATATTGTTTTTCTTGTGTTGATCATTTCCGACAATTCTTTAAAACACCGAAACTGCATTCGTACGTTTGTACCTACACGTGATCATCACCCCCTTTCCGTTCGCCCCTGGCGCTCTCCTTCTACGCTCGTCTCTTCGTCAGCGAGATCGTTGCCTGTGAGGCTCCTCTCGGCTTCGCGGACGAGAAGTGCTGAGCAGTGCAAAACTTCATATCGTTCGTTTTCTCGGCTCCTGGAGCTAAATATATGGTTGAATGCACTGAATTTGCTTCGAATATTTGGTTAATTTTTTGGATAAAGCTGAGTTTACATAAATTACGTTAATGGATCTACAACTGAAATTTTCGCGTATTATTTGTTACGGTTACATAATATTAATGAAGATATATTCGTCAGATTAATAATTTGTTCTCAAACGTTTTCTATGACTTGTATGCAAGTAAGGAAAAATTTATTATTTGGAAACTATGACAACGAATGTTTTTGTTAAAATGTCAATGTTATTGTGGATGTACCGCATTTTATGCGTTCACATACGTAATAAGCTCAACCACTTACCAAAAATATAATATTAGTTAAATTCTCAAAAGAGTTTCAAAGTATTTTTTACCGATGCTGTGGTTTGTCAAGTAAATATTGTGAAATGTAGAAATACGTATCAACCATTTTTTCTGAGCACAGAATTCGATGGTAGGTCGTTATTTGTCTGACAGCCTCGTATATTCTCACCTATTAGATACCGTTGGGAAGGGAACGAAATTAGGGTAATCTAATAGAAAAATAAATGAAAAAGTAATTGATATCTTTGTATCTTTACAGATATGAAACCGGCACTTACGCGAGTTTTCAAGAGACTCGAAATAAATTCAATCGCAGAGAAACGTTGATCAGTAAAGAGGCCATAAATCGTGTATTTTGAGCGTAGTTTTACGACGTGTAGAACGGGCAGGCACGTTCCCTGCAGCGAAATAAATAGCACGACCGCAAGTGGACTCCAGATGTTTGCAGGTGACGACGGCGGTTCTGCGCCCGCGAAAGAGGTGGAGACCGCCGCCCCGCAGGTCGTGGCGAGCGGCGCCTCCGCAACCGCTGGTTCCATTCGTTCTTGCTGATTGATTGTCAAGGATTCCAGGCTCGTACACTACTAAAGTCATTATTACCATTAGCGCAGAAAATGTTTTTGGTCGAACTATGGTGGTGGTCTCCCCCAATGTATGGCGAGATCCGTCGCTGCCCTATCGGATAGGGATGTAGGTCCCTAACCACATATCTCCCACCGGCGTGCCCCATCTAGAACAAGCTCTAAGCACCCGACCGGTCTCCCAGTATATGTGTTATTGTAATGCATGGTAGTGTAAGTCTGTGTACAGGGTGAGGATAGGACAAAGAAGATGAAGAAAATACCGTGGCCCGTGGTTTTTAAGGGTACTGCATTCGCCTGGTGTGGATCCACGAAAGGAGAAATAACGAGAATGTACCGATCAGAGCAGCCAGTCACAAGAATTCTCCTCCAGACAGCGACTGAATTAGACCTAGCTGACAAGTGTAGTGTCGAAAATCCTGCCCCCGTCAGGACTCGAAACTAGGTCATTCCGGTCAGAGGGACTGCAGTGCTCGTAATTGCACTGATATCAGTCGCTGCTCTGAGGCGTCTCTCTGTTTCTTGTTGCTGAAAAGATTGATATTTCCATGCTCGTCATCTGCTAAGATCATGAGTTCTGTAAGTTTAGTGATTGTATTTATCACGAGAGATCGCAGTGATCGCTGTTGGATGGCGAGATCCACGCTAACCTTCATAGGATTACCCACAGGGATCGCACGCTTGCAGGATTTTCTCCTATCTAGTATTCCACTAGGATGGCACCGTCCCAGAAGGAACATGCTCTAAGCTCCCGACTGGTATCCAGTAGTGTGTGTGTGTGTGTGTGTGTGTGTGTGTGTGTGTAGTGCATGCAAGTGTAAGGGGTAATAATGGCGAAAGGAAGAGGAAGAAAATATCGCACGCATTCGTTAGCTTGTTTTCTTAGCTCCTGTATACTCCTGATGTTGATTTTTCAAATATTGCTCATCATTCGATTTTTAAAATTTATTTCTTTTATTAATTTATTTATTTATTATGTTAAACATTTACTCACCATTCAACTATTTATAGTTAAAGTGACGGGAAGTGATTTTGGAACTCAAGAAAACGTGCGCAGATAATCTTTTCCCCCGTACGCCACATTTTTACTTTTTTTTTTGACTGAATAAATCTAAATATAAGTGTCCAAAATATTTTCACAAACGACGGCATAAAACCATTACTCTTTTTGAAAGGTAAAAACCATGTTACAGAGTCAAAGGTCTCAACTAATCCGTGTTTTTCTCGATGGCCACGTAGTTGTCGTTATGTGTGTTGCGGGTTGCGTTCTTGTTGCGATCTATTGAATTTGAAATTGTTCGTCTTATTTGTAATTGAAGCACCTCTGATATATGTTAATTCTCAATAGTATAAATCGTAAAAACCCGTCCTATTTTTAGCATATTATACAGTGAAGGGTTACTTTATTATGTCAAAAAATGGAATATTACGTTAGGGATTCTTTTTGGTTTATTCATCGGGATTTACAGGAAATTTCCAAGAACATATGAAAATTTAGAATCGACTGGATATCTTGCCTTCTGACTCACAAACAGAGGTGAACCCAGTGAATATGACGAGTTCGCCTGCCTTTTTTAGATGATAAACTTGATGGAAATGTTGAAAGATGAGCATGCGCATTCACAACAATGACGGGTTAATTTAAAGTTACTAATCCATAGTGGATACAGACGTAATGAAGATGCGAATCTGCATTTAATAAAAAAGAAGTAAAATAGACGTCAGATTGAAATAATGTCAGTGGTTACGGATTAATGTGTATTATAGTAATAAACAGCAACATTTCAGTCGCTTAATATAAGATTGTTAATGATTAATAAAATAGCGACAGTTTTATATTACTATATTATATATTTTTATGCTTGGGGATAGGATAGCATGAGCAAACACTTTCAAATATACCCTTACTGGACTCTTTTGGAAGGCAGAGGTCGGGACGTAACTAGATTTGTATTCACCCGGGGCAAGAGCTCTAGGGATGGGATTTGAAAAGTAAAGGGATTCATTTTCGCGCCCTCCATACCCAGCGCCCGAGGCATCCACCCCGTCTGCTCCCTCCTAGTTTCGTACGCTCCTGGGGAAAGAGGACTGAGCCTCCTCTCCGGCGGGTGAGGCTACGAAAGCGGGGCGGCGGTGACGGTGTGGGAAGAGTTCTGGCGCTTATCGGAAGCGCGCCGCTGTGGCGACGTTGGAAGGCGCCTTTACCCTCTCATCCCAACTAATCTCTTAACACTTTTCGTTACCTAAGCAGGCACAGCCCTACTACATCTCGTTTCGTGAATTCCGTGTTTCAGGAGTAAAAATGTTAGTCAACTTTGCATTCATAAGTTGCGCAAAAATGTGTTCTCGCATTAATCCAAAGAAAACTTCAAACACAGGTAAACACGGCACCATTTTGGGAACTATGAATGTTAAGTCGGCGAGGTAAAAAGATTCTCTTGTTAGGTGATTTAATGTTTTATTTTCACAAACGTTTAAGCGTCAGTTTTCAACGTAGGCAGTGCTCTAAAACGACATGGAAATAATTATTGAAAATGTACAAAAGTGGATGAATTATAATTGATGAGTGTGATTCTATTCAAACCACAGGCAACGTAGAAATTAATCCTCATACCAAGAAGTAAAATAGAACGGAATGGAGTCGTGGAGTGCCTTTGTGAAGAGATAGGTAAACAGCAAGCCGAAACGAACCTAAGCACTGAGATCTGAAGCAAGGCGAGTTGGCGGTTGCTTCGTGGACCGCGGGGAGGTATGCGCCCCAGGGGTAGGGCGTGGGCGGTGGTGGCGGCGGGGAAGCAGGGGCGGAAAGGAGGCAGCGGACCAGGAGCGGCCGTGTATCAGGCGCTCGGCGTCCACCCTTCTGCCCTGGACAGAAGCCAACCTCCCCCTCGCCCTGGCTTCGGATCGCAAGCCTCCACCCTTCCGCCCAGCTTCGCCTCCCGTGCGCCTGCCTCTCTTTCTACACTTTGCTAACAGCTCTGCCCGAAGTTTATTTCACTTCTCTTTTCCCCTGTTTCATGCCCAGCAACTTTTCAATATCGTACTTTAGTCGTTATTCTCAATACTTCATTATTTTCCTCCTATTTCCAATTGGCTCATCCTTTACCAGCCCCTTTTTCTCTTCTTAAGTCACTTTTCTATTGTTGCTTACTTCACACCCCGCTTTTATTGCTTGTCTTTGTTCTTCATCTTCATATATTTTACATTATGACATCGTTGTTTCGGTAATAATACATTGATAGAATGTTTAGTCTTTCGATTGCTTTACTATTTAACCACTTACATGTACGTACTGTTGTAAGGTCTGATTGTTCTGTGTACTTGCCTTTCATACTACAACCTCACCTTATTCTTAAAATGAATACCATTATTTTACGTCTGTTGTGCCTAACGGTGAGAATGCATAAAAGGGTAGTGTGTTTGGCGGTGGGTTTTGTATGTTTTGTTCGTTACTATCTAGCGCTCTAAATACTTGACCGGTTTTTAACTCGGTGGAGTAAAAAAACTCAATACCGCCTAAGAAGTTACTTGCGCTCCATCGCTTCTTTGAAAATAATTTTCATTAGAAAAATTAGTTGAAAATTTTATACATTTTAAGCAAGATTTGCATATCACCGATATATCTCCGATGCTGGACAATAAATACTAACTTCCCTTAAATTTAGTTTTAATATTAACAAGTAGCATGAAGGCCGAACCTTTAAAATGACCAAAATGTTAGTCTCTGAAAGCGGTGAACTTTTCTTGGAAAGTGTTAACCCTTTCAGTACAAACGGTATACGACTGTTTCATAGACCTACTTGTAAATATCGCAGAAATACAGATGTGCAGAGACGTCCTACGGGTCTGTTGTACTGATGTATAGATATCTTACTTCTTAAAGCTTCAAACAGATTGATGGAGCGCCGCCAAAATTGGATCTAATTTCAAACCAGAAAAAGTAGCAGTCAATGAGATACAGAGTTTACGAACTCTGGAGTAGTTCTATTAAAAGTTTATTAAATTCTCTAGTTCATATGCACGCATAGCACTAACTCATATAAAATATTGATTAGAATAGTCAGATTCTTCATTACCATACGATAATTTTGTTACCGAATATATACGAATATTTTGTATTCCTTCCATATCTCGTAAGAAGGAACCTTCCAAAACATGGTTCTTCATCACATGAATGACCTTCCTTCACTCACTCACAGTCCAGGCAAGACGCCAACGGGGTCTTACGGGCAAACAAACAGTCTCCGGTTTCTTCCTTCTCCCCCTCCCCCGCCCTTTCGACGGTGCTTTACCCGGAAATTTACGGCGCTCGAGACATGGCGCCTTCGGATTTTCTAAGAGACATTTTGCGACTTTACGACATTTTAGGCCGATCGTATTTCTATTCCATCGTAAATTCGTTTCATCCAGAAATGTATCTTTAGAGCTATTTGCGTAAAATACTCATTTCAACTATTTATATTCAACTTTGCAAAGAGAGAAGAATTATTTTTACCTAATGTTGACTTGTTAAGTGTCTCTCCGCCGTCATAACTGCATTAAATCAACGAATGGATGTTAGTGATGGAAAAGATATAGACATGGAAGTTATATAGATTTATTAAAAATATGTGGTACGTTTACCAAAACTTTACGTCTAGTTGTCATTTTCAAAGGCATTTAAGGGAATAAAATATGGAGCCTTCGGATTTTCTAAGAGAGAGAGTAAAGTTACGACATATGAGGGCAAAAGTATTTCATTCCATCGTCGCTCTACGTTTACATACGTTTAATCCGAAAATATATCTATTGAGATATTTGCGTGAAATACTCTGTATTTTTTATTCGTCTTTGCAAAGCGAGGAGAACTGGACTTTTTTGTTTCTTTTTGCCATCAAAACTATATTAAATCAACCAATGGATGATGGTGATGGAAGAGATATCGACATGGAAGTTATTTAGATTTAACTTTAAAAAATCTTATGCCTACCAAAACTATTACTTTAACCAGTTAGGTTCACTAAAGACGATATTACTAAGGTCACAAGAGTACATATAAGATAAATATAGTAGATACTATCAGAAAAACACATTTGGTTGCTCTATGCGAATTTATTCAATTACGCGGTTGTCAGAACGAAGTGTGGAGTAATATATGTGGGTGTATGTGCAATTTGTATGCATGTACAGCAACTGTGGGATTTCTTATTACACGATACTGTATAAATAGTGAGATCGAGTTTTGAATAAACAGAAATCTCAAAACTAATAGTAGCTACATTGAAAATGTAAACATTGACTTACAGGCTTACCTAGCCACGAAGTTACTGATCAACTATTATGCTGATGAATTTCATTTGAGATATAATTTTTTATTAACTTACTTTCTGTGCTCTGCTAAAAAGCTTCTAATGTATCCAGAATACGCTTTAATTTCTCGAATCAAATAATATACTTAAAGACTATATGCATTAGAATTACAAACACGTTTTATCAAACTATTATCATGACACGTTATTCTGCAATAGAGTATTGAAACATCACATGCTTTTGAATTTTCAATTTACTTAATGCGCTTACCATATTTTGCTGTTATTTTCCAGTACAATATATTTGTAGCCATATTTACATGGAAAGTGTGTTTTCCCATAAAAAAATTTAATCGTACATAAAATATTGTTAAGTGAGGTTTAATTTTGTTTGAAACACGACCTTATTTTTCTCTCTTCCTTTTAATGGTGTACACGCGCAATAATAAATGTCAACCAGATTATTTTCTCACATTTTATTTTTGCATATATGTAGTGTATGTACGGGTACTCGTATTCTTAAAAAAAAATGAGTAATCTGCACCAGTCCGTCCGTCTGTTCGTCTGTCTGTCCGTCTGTTCGTCTGACTGTCCGTACTTTCGTCCCTATGTCTGTCTGTGCGTCCGATCTACCAATCAAGACAAATGACCTGTATTTCAAGGCGTCTCATCCTGGTGGTTTCATACTCCATCCTCCAGCTGAGGAACTGATTCTTTTGGCAAATCCATCCAGAATATTCTAAGAAATGTCTCTTAACACTTTTTTGTTCTTTGTTTCTTAAGCAAATTATTAAGTGTCTTGGGTGATTCCTATAGAGATGATCAATAGCTCATTCGATTTCTCTCAATGAGATAAATTGATTGGCACATTCTTAAATGGTTCCCCGAGATAGATTTTGGAAGAAATCTAGAAAAGAATGTTTTAATAGCTATGGCAGCCACAATAGCACATATGAACATATTGAAAAAATATTGTAAATGTCTGTACTCTCTTTTAGGCATTTGTATAAATCTTTATTTGATTCACCTCATTATACCTAATTTTGGTGTGAAACAAAAATATAAATATATTCATCAATCGAAAATTTTTCATGTAGTTTTCTATGCCCAAAGTTAAACAAACAACGAAACTGTAGTATGTTGAAAGTGTAGTTTTATTATGAACTTGGAAAATACAAATTAAACTTTTCCCTTGCAAATGTCTGCCGGACAATATGCTAGTAAACAACTATAGTGTCAGCAATGATGGCGTATCTTATGCCTTTGCTCTACGCTGGAATTTTACTTATGCTACCCTTACTGTTACCAATGGTTATGATCGTATACTATGTGAAGACGGGAAGGTACAGTAATGTTGATGACGTAATGAAGTTGTAATTGAGGACGGAATTGTAATGAAGACGTCGGTTCTGTGTGATTTATATGTCGCCATTTGGATAAAAGTAATTATTACGCTTATGAATGATAGTGAATTACCGACAGGAAAGCATACAATAGAATTAAGACTAACATGTATAACTTTGCAGATTATGACACGAAGATTTCAGCATTCGTTCATGCAATCTGAACAATCATTCGCACAAGTGTTTTCATATAATGTCTAGAGAGTCTTAGATGTTTAGAATAATGATTTTGATCACGTTTAGAAGACCACAAAACTTTTCTTCGATTGTGACGTAAAAGCCGATATCTTTCTAGGCCTGATATTTACTCTTTTGCAGTTTCTCGACAATAATGACTGGGCCTCGTAAGATAACTGTAACGTGGTTTTAAATTGCCGATACGCATGTAATAATGATAATAATAATAATAATAATAATAATAATAATAATAATAATAATAATAATAATAATA
>BOPP01000208.1:941776-968089 GCA_017312745.1 Gryllus bimaculatus
GTAATACCCGGTTATCTCCAATACCGTAAGGAAAGCTGAGGAACATAAATGTATATAATATTTTATCCTTACTAGGCATTCTCATAGAATATTGGAGACCTAATTAAATAAATATATTTAAGTTATAAAAAAATATGAATAAGTCCCGGAAACATTTTTAAAAATACTTTTCTTCATACGATGACTTATTTTCATTATATCTGATAACTCAAACTTACAAATGAACGGTGAAGTCAATACATATAAAAGGTTCAAACAAAAATTATATAACCAATAACAACCATAGTTAAAGAGTGAGCAGTATAGAATCGCCACTAAACCTTTTTTTAAAATATTTGTAACGGATGACAATGATGAAGATTTATTAGTTACAACAAAACCAAATTCACGTATAACAATAATAATCACCGTAAATAATACAAATAAAGCCATCTAAACAATACAAAGCTTAGCTGAGAGATGTCCAGATTATAAAATCAAAAATTCACGATACCTTGCAACAGCATGCCAAAGACAACCGAAAGTTTGGGCAAAAATACAAGCTAGGGCTGTCACGTCAATTACACGCAACAACTGATACACGTCGCAGAATAATACTTAGTAATTTTATATAATGGTAAATGTTAACGGTCGGAGAGAACCAGAGCGTGAAAAAAGTCCTTCCCAGGACCGTCGATATGCGGTCGTAACGTCTTCGCTTTAAACCACGTTTACTCCAGTGCGACTCGATGCGTTGCACGTATGACGCGGCCGTCTCGAGCGAGACCCCACCCCCGTTCCCCTTACACCATGGCCCACAGTTGCCTCTGCTCGGGGACCGCCCGCTGCCGCCCCCCCCCCTCACCCTCGCTCCCGCACGTCAGCACCAGGCCCAACATGTCAGGCGTCAGGCGCCGTCTTCTGGAATTGATATGCGCCTGCCGGCAGACATCGCGCCCCCACGCACCGCTCCGCAGCAAATCACCACCCCCAGCACCTCTCCCCCTCCCACTGACCCCCACAGAACCAACCCACGCATTCCGACTGCAAACGAATCACAGACATCCACGGCCACCAATCGCTGCTCAGACCAACCCCGCCGCCATACACCCTCTCCACTGCCACGCCGACTACCCAAACTTATAGGATGACACATACAACTACCACACATATCCCGAGACCGGTCGGAAAGATATATTCACTGGCTGGGCAGCGAACAGAAAAAAAAATGTGCCCGCTTCGGTCTGCGGAGTGGCTTCGTGGCCTTCGCGATTATGTGATAGGTCACGCGAAGCGACGATCCCAAGCACACCATAAACCCGACACAAAGAATAGGCAATACACTAATTATGCGGACTCTTGACAGTTCGACACACCAAATCTCTACAGGGTCAAGCAAGAATAATCTTCTCAGTCATCACATTGATGTATTCACTAGACGCCAAATGCTCTACGAAGAGTGCCACAGAAACATCGCACCAAGTAGCGCACTAACCAGTGAGATTTATTAGTCACTTGAAAATTTAATTTCTCGCGGTTGTCGTCACAATTCCATCGTACATAGTAGTCTCCAAAGTATGCCATTAATCAATAATACAATCTACCACACAATACAACCCCACCAACCCACAAACAATCGAACCTACCCCCGGGACTAGCCGTCACGCGCTTACCCAAACTAAAAAACTTAATAACACAACAGTAGCCACAAATTCAATGCCACCTCGTGCCAACGAAATGACTCTAAAAATTATCTGATGCCGCCTGAACGACGGATCAAAAACCTACCTATTTACATACACTCAAAGCACATCCCGGCGTCCCTTCGAATTCATCACTGCTCCTCTCCAATTTATGGCTAAACGCGTCAGTTCACACCCCTACTTATGCTAACCTCTCCGACTGTGCACCCACTCCCATTTCACTTGATCTTCACATAAAGCTCATCGGACACGCTCACAGGAACAACTGTTCATCGGCCATCTTTTCCCCGCTCACTCCAATCCACTCGTTCCTGCTTCCATCAACTTATGGCCCAGGATCCTACGGCAAAACACAATTCTTTACACACTCCCACTCCTAGCCCTATCCGACCTCCCAGATCCGCTCCAATCACAGGCCATGAAGCGCCCACTTCACCCTCCACCCCCTACTCACTGTGGGCCCTCGTACGACGGAACCAGGCTTCGAGACGCGGACTACTCCTGCCCCACCCCAACTCCAGTCGCCTCGCGCCAAACGCAGGGGAACTTGGTGACGTAAAGGAATGACCGCTCTCGTCCCCCCAGCGCCCCGAAAACCCCGGCCGTGGCGAGCCCCGCTAGACCGCCAAGCACTAATCTCGGAAGAAACCGAGCAAAGCACCGAACATGAAGAACGCCTAAATATAGGAACGACATACTCCAATTCGCCTTCCTCTTGTGGAACCACCACGCCAGCACACGGTGCTACAAGTGACAGGACAAAGGAACTAAACTCGGCAGTCCCGTGTGGCATCACCAGACCAACGTCTACAACTTAGGCCAGACCTCGAAAAGAAAAGTTGATTTCAGTATTTTCATGAATTAAAGCGGTGATTATAAAGTAAGAGAACCGAAAAATGAAGTGTGCCACTGCGTACATGTAGTCTCAGCACGTAAAAAGCTAACATCCATATTGCAATAATCTGGTTATGAGCGCATACACCTCCTCCATTGTCCAATAAATTACTAACGGATTAATGCGGAGACGTCCGTCGGCGATTAATTGGCGCACGCGGGAAAAGTGTTAGTGGATATTGTGCCGCGGAACGTTACTACCTTGGTGAGCGAGCAAGCGCCCCTGCCAGGGGAACGATGGAGGGGCGCAGGAACGATGGAGACGGCGGGCACGGCAGGAACGGCGAGGACGTCGGAGATCGGCGGGGACCGCGGGGACGGCAGAGGGACAAGTGAGAAAGGACAGTGAGGCCGCAAACACGGTAACGGCGGAGGGCCGCGTGAGAGGCAGGTGCGAGACAGTGGCGGGGACCGGTGGGAAGACCAGGTGGCAGGACTAAAGCTATTGTTTTCGAAATCGTGATCCAGGATTACTCAAAGATGATCTTAATTCGCAATGAAAAAAGTCCTGTCCCTTCAAATAAATTTCAATTTGACAAGTACTCTTTCTGCACAATCATCAATCATCGGATAAACCTCCATCATCGCCGTTTTATTTATCATTTTCTCCTTCTTGAAGAGTTTACTTTTCATGTATATTGTGACCGTAGTGACACATCAGAAAAGACATAATCTTCCCACATAACAAAGAAAAAAATGAATATATTCAAAGATTATGTACAAGGTTACACATGAATGCTAATATGTTTACAAATACCTCCGGCAACCTTTCCTTTCTGAACACTGACTTCTACCGCAGAAACACAAAGCCACGCGTAGTATGCGCGCCTATCGGACCTCCGGTCCCGTGACAACCTTACACGTCACATGCGAAGCCATGACGCCAAAATTTTAACCCCGGTCGTGCGCGACCGCCTTGCCTTAACAGCAACGTAGAAAGATTGATCTCCAGGCCCTTCACCTCCCGGACATCTCGCCATCACTACCATAACACCTACGTACAAATACGCGTACAAGCTACCCGATGCAAAAAGCTCGAATGAGGAGCGACGGGTGCAGATGGCGCAAGCGCGTGTAATAGTTGAGCTGACACCCCCCACCACTGTTCCATAGATTAGGACGCCGAGCTGGCGCGAGACTCGCTGGCCAGCCTTGGCGTTAGCCCCCACACTGATTCTCAGGGTTGGCTCGCCTGCTTCCGGTGAAGGCACGTAGCTAGCCTCTCGAGCTCGGAGTTTACAGCCAACGGTATTTTTGTGGCTCTGCGGCTCTACATGAGTCAACCGCCAGAGCGGATGTTCAGGCTTAACCCCTTCCTCCCCCACCGCGTACTTTCACCAACCTAACGGTTCTGGCCCTCGTGTTAACGACGCCACAATATTTATAAAGGGGGAGATGAAATTTATTGAGATCTCCAGATAACGAAATAAATGTAATTACGATCCTGAAATATGTCTTCTTTCATCTAAAATTTCAAGTACCTACATTGAAAACACATATAATGAAAACCGTCTATAATTTTTTTAGGAGACTAATATTGATTAAATTTATATTGATCGACTTTCGTTACGACTTGGAGACACATAATATAAATCCAAATCTACCTGATTAAATTAATTATTACCTGGACTGTGAAACCTGAAGTAAGTCTGATATGAAACAAAAGTGTGGGATAATTTCAACTCAGAACCTACCAAACTTCACCGTGTTGGTGTAGAATGTTAAATAAATGAAGGTTCATAAAAACGTCTCTTTAGTTTAATTTAGAATTTTTTTACCCGAATGCTGATTTGTACATTTATTATATGACCGCATGCAGTAATAGTGCACCGACCGCAATAACGCATGGACGATCTAAACGGAGATAAACATGCAGCCTTTGTTTACGTAGTGTGGTTTGGTGGTTGCATATGACCTTTTTAAACTGGGATAAAATTGTCACAGAGAAATCAAACATATATTTATATAACATAATCTATTAATGTTAATAAAGTCTTGTATTAATTGAAAAATATGTTTTCAGTGGCTAGATAAAGGTAATTGTTAGTATCTGATTTCAACAGTTTGTTTCAATACGGATATAAAGTAGAGAAATAATGTTGAGAATTTTACAAAAATAAACTTAATTTTCTTTAGCACAATCGTAATGAAATGTTTTCAACTTTTAGGTAAAATAATTCAGCTATATTTTTGGTATCTGGTTTTAGAAGTGAAACATCTATATTACCTCACCATCTATCAACTAAGGGAACAAAATATAAACTTTTTTGTGTCCGAAAGAAAAAGATATGATTCTAATATTATGATTTCTCCAAGATTCAAATTTGGTATCGGTTTTCCACCATCACGAGGTTTTGGAAAGACAGGCATTTATAATTTCAAACATTTTAATACTTTTTGCATTCTTAACTACATAATATTCAAACATACTGACTGACCTAGAAAGTAAGAAATAACTATTTTCTGCTAATTTCGCTTGTGGAGCATCGCTCTTAATGGTTAAAAAATCAGCAGTTTAGTGAGTTTTCACTTACCTCAATACATTTTTTCCATAGCTAAAATCTCTTAATGAATGTGTTCCCCGTGCTCATCACTCGATGTGCCAAGATTTTCTGGTAAGTAATCTAGGTGCATGTTCAGGAACTATACGTTTAAAGGCATATTAAAACCACATTCTTAAATGAAGCTATCAGAGAGTTGACTATATTTTGGAAACTTTCCGCTTTTCGCTTTCCCAAAAAACTGCAACATTTTTACATGCTTGCCAAGCTGCTTTCTCCAGTGGAAACAATAGGTCTTCAATCGTTTCATAATGCATTAATGATCGTATTTAGGGACTTACAAATATTCCTTCTTTAAATGTTGCATCCCTATTATAGGAAATGTCTGTACATAAAATCAGGAGCTTTGACGAAGTTCTGTGGAGGCTTTGTGAGGAAATTCGTGCTCCTTGACCTTAGCATTGGCAATTCTTCGCAGTCTGCATCTGGTCTCTTCGAAGATTTGAGGTTACGCAGTCAGAGGAGTGATCTTTGGGGTTCCTCAAAATCATTTGGATATCAAATATAGCGGACTCCTTTTTTTCCATTCTGTGAGAAACCTTCAACACGATATACCCCGGACATAGGGGGAGGAATACAGGACCCTGTTTGGCCATCTACTTTACACTCATAATAAAGTTCAGAACACTTTTTCACTGATTGAGTAAGGTTTCCGCCTTTGTGACTTGAGTGTCACTTCACTACCTACATAACTAGAATTGTTTAGATATTCAAACAAAATCTAGGTATTTTACCTAATGGCAGACTAACGACTTATGGAAATAAATAAATATGTAAATATGAAATACACAATAATTCAGGCCCACAAAACCACTCAGAATGAGTGTTTACTGATTCACAACTGGCGTAGTTCTGATGAGTGTGTGCTACTCAATGTCACGCTCGAACATGTCTGAACCCGCCCAACACTAGCAACTCTCCCGTTTGAATTAGCTCATTTGATTCCACCATATTTACAATACTCCAATATATTTTTCTTAACATTAGACAAATGGACGAAAAAATGTTTTCAGATATAAAAAAGTACCAAAATCTGGGGGTGATGGAAAAATTCCGAATACAAATTTAAACACCACAAAAAAATCTGTATTGGGTCCATCTATAGGTTCTCGAGAAACAAAAATTGTGTCGATCAATGTTATTAATGCAGTGCAGTGATAAGCTCGTGGTTTTAAATTCCTGGAAGGCCAAGAAAATTTCAGTCAATATTAATCGAACAAACAAATCAAGCCATTTGATATTGTTGTATTATTAATTATATCATATTAATGATTAATGTACCATGAACATTGAAATCAGGAGAGAAACCTTAGGGCTTCAACTGAAATCACTGCAGTCCCTCTGACCGAGAGGTGCTTGATTCGAATCCCGACGGTGGCAAAATTTTCGACGCTAGCTTGTTAGCTAAGCCGAATTCAGCCTCTGTCTGTAGTAGAATTCTAGAACCCGGTTGCTCTGATCGGTAATCGGTAGTTTTCCGTGGAATCTCCGATCAACACCAGGCGAGTGCCGGAGCAGCACCCTAACAAAAGGAGCCACGGGTCACGCGTGATCTCACCTTTCTATCTATCCTCACTCCTTACACACACACACACACACACACACACACACACACTTACACTACATGCATAACACTACCACGCATGCCGGAAGACCCGTCAGGAGCTAACAGCTTGTCGCGGCTGGATCGGGGAGATACCTGGTTGAGGGAAAACCCTGCTAACCCACGGTAGGTTGCCACAGGATCTCGCCATCCAGCGGTGGAAAGATAACTGCCACTTCCCGAGCAAAAACAGGCATTAGACTTACGCGACTAATGACGGGTAGTTGACGTGCCCAGAATCAGTAAACTATCAATCAAAAACGAACATTGAAATGATTGACCAAACATTTCAATATATCGGTCCCATTCAATTCGTTTTTATCTCAAGACCACGAAAGAAATATTTTAAAATTAATAAATGTTGTTCTTTAATGCTTAAACATAAATATGTGTACGCAATAACGAGTTCGATTCACTGTCACTTGAAATTAATGTTGTTCTTTTATTTATAGCAGATATAACCTGTGATCAATTGCGATGTGATTCAGTGATTAAAACTGCAATGGGACAGTGTGTAATGTGTTTTCATGTCGATGTAGAAAAAAATTATTTGTTCTATATTCAAACAACCTAGTTTACTAAGAAATGTTATGCCAAGCGAAGAACCAAATTAAGGTGAATGTTCCAGGGTGTGGAAAAGTAATATTTCTTAATGAAGTCCATACCAAATATGCCAAAAGTACTTACCAAAATACCATATCAAAAATATTGCATTCAAAATAGCAAAATTTGAAATTTCCTTTCTTTTTCATTTAATTCAAAAATATTAATGTAAAAATATATCATAAACGAGCATTTTCAAGATAATTACATGAACATGAAAATGAAAGTCTTTCATCTAGCATTTATAGCGGTAATATGATAATATTACTTGAATTCCTATCAAAGGAGGTCGAGCTCTGACTGTTTTGAAATCTGCCGAAAAATAACATAATAGTACGTAATAACAGTTTATTTATTCTATCTAAATATTTTACTAAAATTTTATAAAATATCGCTCAACAGTTGAGCAGATTTAGTGCTACCTTTTGTTAAAATCAGATAGAACACAACTCTGACAAATAATATGTCCAGTGAATCTTGAATGTTTCCACCATTTCTATGTGTTACAAACTCATAGTAATTAAACATTTAAATCAAAATCTCTTATTGTTTTTTGTTTGTCTTTTCAGATTCGAGCAACCCAACTATTTCGAAAAAAATCTTTCCAAGTTGAGGTGAGTATTATTTTTAAAATAGCTGTTTCCAACAAATTAATCGTGGAAGGGAACATCTTTTCCCGTTTTCGTTGTAAATTACTTGACACGGTGTGAAAATGAAATGCTCATAAAATTGCTTCGACATAATTGAACATGTATAATATTTGACAAGTCAACCTGCAACCGCTGTTTATAACATCTGCTAAGAACAGTGCATATACTACATTGACATTCTGTTCTACTTTGGTTGCGGCTACCTTTCAAATGTTCCAAGAACGTGCAAAACTATTAAGAAATAACCAATGTTCACATACGGACATTACATTGTTTTATTCAAACCCCCAATGAATTTCATAATAATTCTGAAAATTGATGAAATCAGTAGTAGATCTCAGACGGTATCCTCTGGTGACGCACAACTAAACTATTGACATTGATGCGCTTTTGAATCTATGATATAAAGCTAGGCACATAATGTCCAGAAAAGTAATTATTTTTTAAAATGTTGTAGTTTGTGGTTATAAATCATAATATATAGTTCTCAAGATCTATAAAGAAAGCTATCACAAACGTTTCATCGGTTTTGGCTCAGTAGATTCAGAGATTATCACGTTGTAAGTCAAGGCACGTCAGTCTTTATGCTCGTAACATTAGTATTTTTTCGTTTTCTGATTATATTAATTGCAATAAATGCATTCAATTGAAAAATAAGAAAACATTTATTGATTACAACCCAAAAATTTGGTGTGTTATGCTTTATGGCAATGCAGATACATACGGACATTTGTAAGGAGATCAATGCAAGAAAAAATCAAAGAATTATCTTACACTGACAAAAAAATTTCAATTTCGATTTCTATTTAGAGAGCGGAACGCCAGCAAAGAACATTCATTTTTCTTTCAGGAAAACTGTTTTTTAATATGTGTCAATACTAAAATTTAATAGTAAAGGAAATTAAATATGTTATTTCACAATCGCCCCTACAACTTCAGCACACCACATCCTAGTAACTCAAACTGTTTCAAAGGTACTCGCTGCATTAAATCTACTCTATAGTAGGCTATTTACTTTATAGTATTTGACAAGCCTATCAACGTAGGAGACAAACAGATATCTTACGAAAACAGAATCAGATGACTCCATCCACAGATAGAAATGTATTTTATAAAATCCACGTAATAAAAAACTGTTGAAATAAACCCTATTCAGAAACATCCGCGCACGCTCTGAACAAAATGTCCGCCGTGAAAATAAACCGACCGCAGCAGTTTTTAACGTGCTGTCGGAAGGCGATTCCAGGGCGTTGACACCGGGAAAGCACTTCCTCTCAGGCACAAACACGCGATGAAATATCGTCCCGAAGCGCACTCAATAAATAAGCAACGAAATTAAATTTATAAATAAATCACGCATGAGGGGAGCGAAATTCGATAATGGCGGCCGCGGCGCGTAATAAATCAAGATGGAACCTAATAGTCGTCGGTTGTCCACGGGCGCCGAGGCAGGCAACCAGCCATTTGCAGCGCGAAGGAAGGCTCGAATTGATGGCAGAACACACGGCTCTCATTTGACGCCCACAAACCGTCACCCCGCCCGCTTCCATGCGCTCATACGTTTACATAGCTGTCACCACAATCATGCCAATTATGCAATTATAATGTTGTAGTTTAGTAGTAGAGAGAACGATGTTAACATTTGACTCCTGAGGTACGAAATATGCACTTATTACTAAATGTAAAGCCTAAGAGACTCCACAAGCTTAGTTGTAAATATTGACCAATTGTAAGCCTAATCACATGTTTAGGTAAAATGGACAAAAAATACAATTTATGTAAAGTAGAGAAATATGCATTATTCGAAATTATCCAAAAACGTATTTTTATTTGGTAGGAATTACTTTATGTTCAACAAAAGAAGGAATTAATGAGTGAATGGAATTAATGAAGGATTAATGAGTAAAATTCATTTAAGTAGCTCGTGAATGAAAATATATAAAAATCAATATAGTCCTATAACAGATTTTATTTAATTTTGTATGCAATGATATAGCTTAACATCGATTCATTTACAGGACAATCTAAAACAATATCCATACGAATAAAAAATGATATCCAAGCGAGTTGAATTAAGAAAAGCGATTACTATATTTAGGTTTTAGAAATTTTTGAATATTTTTAAGAAAAAGAAAAAGCAGTGAGTCAGGAAAACATTTTGAAACGTAAGTTATACAAATTATATCTATTTATTTTCCCAACAAGAACAACACCAACAAATATGTTCTGCTGGACCGCACGGGATGAATGATAGAAAATATGCCATAAACCACATTAAACTAGTGGAGCTTAAAACAGCACTACTTTCTCGCCTTTAGTAATAGTTATGTAATACTAATTATGCTAGTTATGTAATTCAATTTTTTAAACAAATTATAAAAATGAATGCATTTTAATAACTTTAAATTTTATCTATGAAATAGCTGTTTGAAAAGACGGTATTCCTTTACCTTTACATGAAGCTCCTGGGACATTTACAAAACAAAAAAGAACAACGTTTTTATTAAATTTTGTTGTTCGACAACACACTACATCACTGCGACTGCACACGATATCACTGCAAAATACAAATAAATTGTTGTGTTTACATTAGACAGGAATTAATGCTGCTTCTAAATGGATAAATAGCTATTCATCATCATAGCTAATGAATCGGTCCGTAGAATCATTCGTAGCGTTAATGGCATTAAAAACAATCATCATTCCGTTGCAATTTGTGTCCATTTGACTTCGGTCGTGTTTAGTATTTACGTTTTATTATATTGTTAGTAACCAGGTTGCTGTGAACAACATAAATGTTGCTAAAACAAGAATAATTATATTCGAAGTCCGAAATACAACACGCTTTTAATACTGACTTACTCACTGAGTGAGAGTTATTTCATTTAATATTAATGAAATAAAACAGTCCATTTGGTAGTGTTCGACTGTATGTAGAATTTCTGTGCAGACTTTTCATTGAACTGATATCAATGTCGATTACGTTCACGGTGATTGTGAATGGTACGTTCATGTTTGTGTTAAATGTACATGATTATGCGCTCAGCTACGGTCTACTCGTACGTTAACGTTCTCATTTCGAATGGCCCTTCATTCCCTTCTTCTTCAGGAAATGCGTACACAAGCACTCTAGGCTACCCCCAACACGAGCGTCTGTAGCCACAACCCGACGAGTATAAGTGCAGAGACGAGACCGTCGGTTCCTAGTTTTGTTCAGAGCACGTGTTTGTGGTTGGCGGAGTGCTGTAGGCCTGTGTGGGTAACCTCGTTCCGGATATAGTTCTCTAGCGCCGCGTCTCCTCGGACAGACAAACGGCGGCCCTCGCTGGGACATAAGGCAACCAACAGAGGGTGGAGGGGGCGAGGCCCAGTTGGACGCCCGCGCCTTGAGGATACGATTAAGGTAGTATGTTTGTTCGATTGACCACGGCGAAGTACCCCCCAAAATACTTCAAATGAAAGTAAAATCTCTGTTCCTGAAGATTTGAGAAGAAATTTGGCCCAAACTGACCTATTGTTTAATATAATAAGTTTAAATTAGTTCAAGCTCTTGTGGAAAAACCTTTGAGGGCATAGGTATTTTAGTTACCTTGAGATACCTTTTTCTTTTGTTCAATACAAAGTAATATTTTGATAAATCAGATGATATGAAGTGAAACATACCTCATCGGGTATTCTGAGGAGTATTTGATAAAAAACGAATGTGAAGTTCATCTCTGGTTCTCGGCCTGTTTCTTTTGGTGCATGAGAAGAAACCGCACTAAATTAAAACTTTGTACCACACACAACCACTGTCTGTTTAACGATCGTTCATTTTCGATATAAACAATGTTGGCTAATAATGAACGTAAAAAGAAAGAAAGAAAGAAAAGTACGGATGCCAAAGCAACGTAATTTATATTAGATCTCCAATGTATGAAAAGAAAACGCATTCGAGAGACTAAATTTAATAATAAACATTGTTTTTCTTCAGCTATTCAATACTTCCCTTTTAACCTCTTACACATAATTATTTAAATGCTCCATTAACGTTTACAAGCAGCTATTTTTAATCCATAGATGTAATAAATGATTGAGTATTTGATTAGCGACTGTGGCACGAACATACTATCTTAATCATGAATTAAACGCAAAAACACCCGTGGAAAATTGTCACGTTTACCGAGCGTATGTGAGTACCTTTAGCTCATAATTTAATTTATTTTTGTTATTATTACAAAAGCCGCTCGAAGTTCCAAGACCAGGGGGTCACGAGTGTCCTAAGTTGTTTTTTTTCTTTGAGCTCTAAGTACATATTGCACCCTTGCCACAAAAGTGGCATCACTCAAAAATATTCACTTTTGAGTTGTTATTATGACACAGTTACAGAAACGATACAGCAAAAGTGTGATTCCATAACTTCACAATAAGGCCAGTAGTGGGCGGTTGTGTCACCGGTAGTGGGCAGCTATGTGACTATTCAAGACTCCAAAAGTGACATAACTAAAATAAAGGTCAGTTCTTTGGGGTTAATGCTAGAATTATCTAAACCTACATTTAGTCCTAGTTTTATATCCATTTCCATTAGTGCGAATAAATTTGTTTGTCTTAGTAATGTTTCATTATTGCAACAAATGTTTTCATGATTTATGAAAAAAAACTGACATTTTGAGTTTTGTCACTTTTGTATCCGGTGTGCAAAATCTCTGTACAAAGTACACCACGTAGGTTGGTCATTACAAATATCTTCGAAAGAAGAAAACGAAATATGTTTTCCCCATCATCTTTAACAACTGGGCGCAAATCGCATTCCGACATATCAAACCGATTGAAAAACTGGTCAACTACGGAGTTCCAACTTGAGGAAGTGTGATTTTACGTTGATATATATATTTTAGATGTAATTATTTTTACAAACACTTTCTACAGTAATATTCTATTTACTTGCATTCACTCCATCGAGACCTCAGGTTCCTCTCCATCACTGCATTCGGAACTTGTGTGGACCACGTACATAGGTCACGACAAAAATCTTCGAAAGAAGAAAACGAAATATGGTGTCCTCCATTAACTATATCAGCTACATTGAAACAGCATACCCACGTCTGAAACCGTTTGGAAGATATTTCGTATGGCCAACATAAAGTAGTGTGCCTTTACCTATATATACAAATTCAGCTGTATTTATTTTCACAATTGTACAAACACTTAATTAGTTACGAATGTCGTTGGACCCTATTACCAATTTCAAAATTCATTTAGAAAGAAGTTTAATAAAATGAGTATTTCAGGAAATTTGAAAATATTAAAATTATTCGAAAACCCGATTGTTTTAATAAACAATCACAAGTAAAATTTATCCCCATATTAAAACTCTTAATTGACTAATTTACCCATTCTCGCATTTCCCTCCTCAACTTTCCTTATTCACTAAGTCACAGTTCTGCACAGACAAGATGGCGAGTTAAGTCCCACGTGCTTAATACATGATACTTGGGTACATATCATATTTCTATGGATATTATATTGTTCATTTGTATCTCGTCTATTTCTGTTTGTTTATTTCTTTCCAATTAATGTGTTAATTATATTTTTTACCTATTTTCATTTCTGTAGATCCCATGTAAAATGGGATAAAATTATTCCCGAAACACGTGAATGGCTAATAATGTTTAATATCAAATTATGTTTTATACATACCTTGCGGCCTTTATACATACAGAAATACATACCTTTATGCATACAAAGCTTGATGCTTGCTCTATCCTTGATCACGCGAGAGAACCTTTAGTTGCGTTCCCTCCGTCGTGCCCTCTGTTCGCGCCATCTCCGCCACGCGGTGCCAACGCGCCAACGCGCCATCGAGGTCGTGTGGCGTCGCGCGCCGCCCGATGGAAAATTCCGCCATTCTTTCATAACGTCCGACACCACGCCAGGCCGCTCTGCGGTCCTCCCCCCCCCCCCTGCTTCCTGCCACGCGCCGCCACGCCCCTGACCGCGCGGGGCGCGTTCGGCACGTGTTTTTCTACGCGTAAACAGGAAGAAATCCGCGCAACGCTCTCCCTTGTTTGTGTGCAGTTGCATCTAAGATGAGTTCCGTTGGGGCGCATTTTATTAGGAATTAAACGTGTCCGGTGGAATTTAGCGTAGGATTTGACTGAGAGTGCAATGTGTTTAAAGGCAGACCCCTTACTGAGCTGTGTGAATGGCGACCCCGGTGTAGAACGTTCTTCTTGTTTGTGAAGTGCTATTAAAGAAGACATTTAACATCTCCTTCAGTGGTGAAGAAAATTGTTGTAATCGGCATTTAAAGAGTCATAATGATTTAGGACATTCAAACGTTAGTATTCTTTACACGTTGTGCTCCAAAGATTTATTTTATATGTTTACATGCAATGAAATATTTAATATGTGACATATTTTCAAGACCCAAAGCAAAATTTTATTTACACTAGTAAAAATACCTACTACTAATATCGTTGTAACTATTAAATTGGATATGTATTATAATTTAATACACTCAGTTACCTCCAAAATTACAAGAGACAATATCACTTTTTGAAGTTTTTTTTGGAGGTTATACAACAATTTTATTTCAATATCCCCATAACAGGCGTTACAATAAATATATGACTGACCAAAAGTAAAATTTTTCAAAGGTCAACAAAATAAAATTCTGGTTGATAACCCTAGTAGAATGGTTTCAAATTCAGTCCCTCTGTATATGTGAGAATGTTATTATGATGTGTTTTTTTTAAATATTTCACTTTTAATTATTGGGTGGGTGTTCATTGTGAAAACCAAGTTTTACTGTTCTACTTACACTGTAAGGGTTCACAAAGTATAGACCTTACAACTCTGGAACACACAATTCACACCCATAAAGAAAATATTTAATAATAATAATAATAATAATAATAATAATAATAATAATATCTCGAAGTACTTTTGTTAAATTGTAACGATTTGAAATAATGTAAATGTTACAGAATGAATGAGTAATAGAATAAATGTTTCCACAATGACAAATGTTTTATTTTAATAAATCAACCCTATTAGTAGTTCCGTTGAAGTTTTCTTGTAGACAAGGTTGTGTATTTTAGAACGCGAATGTCTCCATTAACGTATATGTATTAACGAATGAACATTGAAAACCTTTTTCGATTAGGAAATCGCCATAATGACGTCTGTGTTTTCCCCGTTCGAGCTAATTCATCTCGTCTTTTTCAATTCCATCCATTTAACAGAGACGATTCCTTCATTCCGTATTTGGATAAGGTTCAAAGAAAACTTCATGGGGAATATATTTGCATAAAAAAGTCATACGTTTACCAAACCTGTCATTCTGATTCCTTGTGTAGTTGAATTCCAACAAGGAGCTTAAAGTTTTTACGTAAAAATGTGTCTATTCTAAGATTCCTAGAAGTTTCAAATAATATATTACAAAAGTTGGGTTTGTGACGCATTTTGTAGAATTCAAGAAGCGTTAAAGATTTTAAACATGGCTTTTAAATCGACTTTAACACTTAAAGATGCTTTGCAAGCTTCAGTGACTTACAAAATGTCGCCAAGAACAAACAAATAATATCATACCAACAATGATGGCTTATGTGACAACAATGCGACTGCAATTGTGTTTACACGCTTGTCACTTGCAGGGGAGCCACGAAACATTAATGTGTACCTTCCGCAGCCAATTGGCTTATTCCAGTGTACAGTTACATTTGCAAATAAGAGAGTATATTGTCTCCGTTGCCATGTCCCAGCAACAACCCATTATGGCGACCGCATCCATCATTTGCAATGCAAACTGGCTGACTTTGTTGAGGGTCATTGTGCGATGTTGCATTACGGACAATTTCCATCTCCCTCATTAGCGTAATATCACATTCAATCTTGCTAATTTAATCTGATTTTTATCACCATTACTCGTAAAATGTTGAAGAAGGACATTTCGAGGCACCTGGATAAATTCTACAGGTTTGCAATATTTTCTATATCCTTCCACCCAGTCACATAAAAATACAGAGAGCATATACTATGTAATATATATTCAATTGAAAACAACTTTTTTTATCTAAAGTTTTAATTTGAGGTTATTGTAGAAATAATAATTTGTTTTCATACTTTTACGACATAGCCTCACTATGCGCGCGTTTTGTTGAACTCTCCTATTGCTTGTAGTGGTATGAGTAGAGGTAAGGGCGAGATACTATTTTGTTAGCAATGCAGAAAATAAAATCTGCAGTTCGTTGACCGTGGCAAATACGTTTTCTGTAACTCGGGAAGAAAAATGTCAAGTTTTTTAAATGTTGCCAATCTCGTGATTTTTTAATTTTTTTAAAATGTATTTATCTTTAACTTTTACTCATCCTTCAACTATTTATAGTTAAAATGATAGGAAGGGATTCTAAAACTCAAGAGAAGGTGCGCAGATGATCTTCTCCCCCATACGTCACCCTTTTTTTTGACTAAATAATTGAACAAAACAAATGACTAAACAAATTGACTAAACAAATGACTTGAACAATTTGGAAACATTGGAGAACTACAATATTGTATTATTAGTGTTTTCACCTTCCTGACCAAAACCAAGGAACTTAGCAATAATTACCAATCTAGAGTCCTGATTATGGGATAATTTCTATAAACCACGAAGAAAAAATCGTGGAGAGGGAGGAGGGAAGGTGTGAGTGACCCGTTCGACGCCCCGGCCGCTGCGCCTCCGGCGCGGCCGGCGTAGGCCGAGGAGAGCGGTGGCTTCCCGCTAGGCGGGGCGTGGGCGGGGGCTGGCGCAGCGCTGCCCCCGTCGGGGCTATTTTGTAATGATAAATATGCCCGCGGTAGTGAGGTGTGCGGGGCGGGCGCCCCGTTAGAGTCTTCCCTGCGGCTCTCCCCAACCCTCGCTCCCCCGCCCTCCCCTCCTGCCCGCCAAACGCGCGAACGCACGAAGCGCTCCACCGCCACCTCCCCGCCTCTCCGCCACGCCCCTCCCACACAAAAACGTCCAACAATCCGAACTTCCTCCCCCTCCCCCCCGGCCCCTGCCCAGACCCCCAGCCTTGCCAACGCCTTCCTCCTCCGCCAAAAACACCCAATCCTATTCAACCCGTTGCAACATTTTGCTCCGCATAAACCGACCCCCACACCCTCCCCCCTCGCCAACCGCCACTGTCACCCCGCATCGCAAACCACATCCCTACCACCCCAAAAAACCCACTACCAAACACTCCCGGCATAACGCAACCGCGCACCGCCTCTCATCACAACCACCGCACGCTCTGCTGCCCAAAACAACTACCCCCCGTTCTCTAACACACCCTGCCACCCCATCCGTCTTTCCCCCCCCCGTCCAACGCTCCCGTGGGCTCAACGACCTCGAAGGCCTGCGCCTGACGACGCTCCGCCCCCCCCCAGACTGGCTCAGTTGGCACCCCGCCATCGCCCACCACCACCCCTGCCCCCACTCGCCCACAGCCACGTCCACATTCTACGCGCTCGCTCACTCCTCTACACCGTTCTCGCCGGGGCCACCGCTCTTCAGCCCTCAACCTCCCCTCTCCTCTCTCCTTTCCAGCCGCCATCCGCTATCGCCTACAGGGCATGCCTACAGGGCAAAGCGGCGGGGTCTGAAAGACCGAAATTGTTTATCAACACAAGCAAGAAGATAGATTGATTACTGGCAGCAACAGCAAAGCTCATTAGTACCGTAAGTGTAGTGCCTGCTTCCTCCTCAGATCGTGGCGTTGATCTTTTCCCTCTGGCGCCCACCTGCCATCGGCCAGTGGGGTTTTCCCAATCCGACTGAGGGGCACCGCCCCAGCCGGGACTAGCTCTAAGCTCCCGAACGGTCCCCCGGCATCTGTGGTAGTGCAGTGCATGCTAGTGTGTTAGGACAAGGAAGAGGAATACAGATCGAGCGTGGCCCGGGGCCTGTTTGTTAAGGCATTGCTTCGGCAATCATCTGGTATTGATCGGAGAAACCACGGTAAAATGCCGATCAGAGCAGCTGGCCGCTGGAATTTACCTCCAGACGGCGACTGACCTCGGCCTAGGTATGTAGGTGGTGTCAAAAATCTTGCCATCGTCGGAGCACGAACCTAGGACCTCGCGATCAAAGGTCCTGCAGTAACACCAAAGCAAGAAGAACATTGCTGGGAGAGGATCATTTACGATCATGTTTTTTGGAAGTTTTAAGGAACTTTCTTTTTATTTATATACGATTATATTTTAATTTAAATAAATTAAGCGTTTATTTCAAAATGTGTATTTTCCCATTCTTTTGTAAATTTTAAAATATTTGGACATCTCTAATCGCGAATAATTCTTATCTCTCGTATTGTGACCTCTGCAAAATCAAAACAAGTGTAATGTAAACAAAATGTATACAGATTAATCAAATATAAACAGAAATCGAAGATAAAAGAGAGGTTTTATAATGCAGTATTGTAATAATAGATGTTTTACAATATAGCATATTCCGTTAGCCCTACACTACTAGACGCAGAGCAGAAATCAACCTTCTCTGTGCTTAAAAAGAGTTGATAATTTGAATTTAAATGTTTCAAAAATACAGATTTTTTCACTTCAATTATTGAAAGATGTAGCTTTAAAGAACAGATTACATTAATGATAAAGTGCTCTACCATCATTTTTGCAGTTTTGCGATATTAAGGTTTATGCATGTAATTTTCAAAAATTACAATGAGGGAGAGTTCGCCGCAAATGAGCGTAGGATATTTTTTATTCGTCTATCTATATCGTCTATGACCATGCAAAAATTAACACAAAAAGTTTCGAACCATTTTTGTTAAATTAATAAACCATTTTTGTTAAATAGCCTATATATCACGCATAATTAGGTGAAAACTACTCATATTTTTTGAAGAATTGTACATTAACTTTTCAAAAATTGTCTGTGAAGAACAGATTTTATTCAGACAGAACAGATAACAGACGTTTTGCCGACTACCGATTTTCGGTGACAAAGACTCTCAAAATGAGTAGAAGAGAGAAAGTAATTTACGAGATACCGGAACAATATTTATATGCTTTTCGACACCAAGGCCACACAATACGAGTTTTTCTGTCGAAAATTAACTGATTTATGCCACATAATTACATCGCTTTTCCTTTTCTACGTAAGTGAAAAGGTAAACATCCTGATATATCCTTATAAGGATATATCCATGATAACCCTACGTCATTAGATTGAAATATTGTCAATCTTATGAATCATGACCTAAGGCTTCGCATTTTGTCAGTATGTATAATAAATAATTTCGTTTCACCACTGTAGGTGCTTCGAAACCTACTGAAATTTGTTTCTATTATATTTGAGAATATTCTAGAAGGATATCACTAAAAGCAATACCAATGCATTTAACTAGATAAAAGGATTCAAAGAAGCTAATTATCACCTTTCATCACATTCTCCACCACGTGACCACGAGCTGTCGAATGACACTTCATTTGATTTGATTTGTGGACAGGAAGGGGACTTGCTCTAAGCAACGGCTGGTTAGACGATTATTATAAAGCTATTTGGTCCAAAATGGCAAACAATTACGATCATCGCCGGTATCAACAAAATTCCTATTTCTCCTTATGAAAATCCAGCAAGCCAAATCGATTCTTTGGGAAACACTGCCAAGCTACCTCTCAGCTTATTTTCTTTAATGGCTACATTCCTTCCAATTATTTTTTTTCTTCCTAAATTTTGATTTTAAAGAGAATTAAAAGGAAAATAGTACAATATGGAAATGCAGTCTTATTGGACATTTTAGGTCAATTATATTGCCTACAATATCCTACACATTTCTACTTACTCGCCCACTTCGTACTTTGTAAATTGATTACGTAGTAAGGAGAAAATATTGAACTTCTGAGACATATATCGGCAATTTTGGGCAGAAAAACATATGCTGTGGGACCCTGATAATGAGAAAGTGGATGAACCACGTTCTAATATGAAGTAAGTTTCTTCCTCTAAGGCGTCGTCTAGTCAGAATCCTCGTTTTATGGATCCTTGACACCGCAAATTGATTCACAGCAGCACGTCTGTCTGTCCGTCCGTCTGTGGTCAATGCTAGTGCCTAAACCATCCAGACGTGTTCTCCAAAATTGATATTCACAAGGCCCCGCGAATTAGAGACGAATATTTTGTTTATAGAGGTACTTTACATGAAGATTTTATTACAAATCAAAATATTCTGAAAAATGGCTCGAAATCTTTTGGTTGCGTTTATCGTCTGATAGCAAAAGAAGCTTAACAATGGCTCAAATCTCATGTTTTGGGGACTTCCTATTAATTGATCTTAGATCGATAAATCGAGATATTTTTAATGTTAATTGTTATTCAAATATACATCTTGAAATAATGTCATGTACAATTTTGGATAATATGCGTAGTTTTTGTGTACTTTGCGTGAGATAAGGAACATTTTTAAGCAATTTTTTTCAAAAAAGATTTCAAATTGATTTCTTAATTTGTTCCTCGAAACGATAAGTAAAAATGTTGCTGGTCCCATTTTCGGCAAGCTCAGTTTTATCGAAAATTTGAAAAAAATAAAATGACCAAGTAAAATAGGGATTTTTTTCTTAAATAAATGATATTGAAATAGGTCATATATAATTTTTGAAAAAAGCTAGCAGTTTTATCGTAATTTTTACTTTAAGCCAATGGAATTGATGTTTTTCTCAATAACGGCTCCATTTCTTTCATCGGATAGAGAAAAGTGCTATTACAATATGGCACAGGTCTCATTTTCATCAACTCCGGTTTTTCGAAAATTACAAAAGTGAGATATGCACCGTGAAAGTATGCGTTGTTGTAGCATCACTAGTTTCAATTGATATGTCATGTAGATGTAGTAGAAAGAAAAGTTTTTACGAAGAAAGGTGATTGAGAAAATCCCAGATGTCTTTTCGGCTATGAAATATGATCGGACCTAGCGCTTTGGCGGATGTCCTTTGTCGCCAGACAGTTTATTCCGATCAGAGATTTCCCCTTTAGCAACATTTCCGATAGACAGTTGACGTTCAGCTTGATCTTCAAATATCCAATTTGAGTAGTAGGGCTCAATTTGGGAGAACTGTCCTTAAGGTTCAATTTCATGTATGGGCAGTTCAGTAGTTACAATGTTTTGTAAAAAGGTAACATAGTAAAGTCGTTTTAGTCATAAAGTGTAACAAAAACGCCTGATTAATTTCTTTATTCTCCTCATTAAGATAGGCTGACTCCCTAGACCCCTCTCTGCCCAAGGAACATCTGCGTGATCCTCCTTCAGCATCGGGGTAGGCAAACTTTTGCAAAAAGACAAATGTTAATATTTTTAGTTCTTATTGATAAGAGGAAAATTTAAGAGATTTTTGTAGAAATACCTACTTAAATAATTAGCAAAAAACGAACTCTTGCAAAATTTCTGGAGAATAAACTTTTAAAAAATCAATATTCCTTGTGTTAAATTTTCTGTCAGAAGTATTGAATCCATATAAACAGTATCACTATAAAAGGAACTACTATATCACTAGTGATACTGTATAACTACAACAGCAGTTTGTGGAAATTTAGATGAAATTTGAAATATCATTTCTTAAATGTTACACAAACATTAATGTGAACTTATTCTAAAATAACACATTTCTTGCTCCGATACTTTTGGATCTGCTTTCTTGAGTATTAGCAAAGCACTGCTCTTAGGTCTCCATGGAGAGCAAAGGACATCAGCACGTCTTAACTCGCGAGCCACCTTTGACCCTCCTGTGGGGGGGGGGGCATGTCGGGCCGCCGGCTGTCGTTTGTCGCCCCCTGCTCCGTGCATTTTGTCCCCTCGTCACCGCACCGCAGCCGTAATGAGAGCTCTCCTCCAAAGCTCAGCTACGCCAGCGCTCCCCGCGGCCGAGCGCAGACCCTCATTAACGTAGCGACAGACAGAAACGACCTCTCGTCCCATTCAAGCGGCAGCGTCGACGATGCTTTCAGAGATTCGAGGCAAATTGGTGGGCGCAGTGAATGCAATCTAAAATCAATACAATGTGTTTATTTTGGACGAGATGAAGTTGCTAATTTTTGTTTGTATGTTAAAGTTGGTGCTGTGAGGAATGTTATATTTTTGCGTGTCAAATATGAACATGTATACGGAACTGTAATTACGTGGAAATAAAAACCTGCCACCTCATCTCTTGTATGAAGCGATTAAATCCTCCTGATAATGGAGGAGGGCCTTGCCCTCAACCGGGTGTACTAGGCTAATAATAATAATAATAATAATAATAATAATAATAATAATAATACATTGGCCAATTTAATGATAAAATGTGAGTTACTTTTTTCACTGCACACTTCTTGTGTATCTTGGGAACCAATATCAAATACATTATATACTAGTCTGATGTGACGTCACCGAAGCAGCAAACTATTTTAAAAGTTTTTTTTTCATGTAATGATAATTTCTAAATGTCATATATACCTTTGACCAAATACTTTCTTTCAGCATCTGGCTTTGGACATACTAACGAATCGTAGTAGTTGATAATGTTATAATTCCGTTCAAAACTTCCTAACAGCCACCTCCCATGTTACCTCCATATGAGATATGTACTGATAATATACCAATTTCAAAATTTTAATCGCCGTAAAAATGCTTGCAGGTATGAATTATGTGAATAGTCCAGCTACATTTCGTTCGATTTTTTGCTATTATGCACATAAAAGATAGCATTTAAGATTCTTCTTCAGCATTATTCTTAAATCCTAATGTAAGATAGTTCCCAATTATTTCCGAAAATTCTGTCACAAAATATTCTTCAACTACATTTTATTCTTCCCCCGCATTTGCACTCTAAAGAACGTAAATGTGCAAATTCGAATACACATGTGCTTCCGTTCTTTAACAATACTTACAGTTCTGGTTTTCTTCGTATTTACTTGGCGGTATTCAAATTTAATAAGTTCCTAGTACTGTACGTTCTAGGTGTTTGTAAATTTATTAATAAAAATAAGGTAATACGGTAATCAATAGCATCACTATTGACAGTTTTGTCGCATATTTCACATGTTCCTGAACAACCAGAGCTGCCAACCTCGTAGAAGAAAATTATGGCATTGTGGAGCAAAACGATCTTCTTGATACTAGAGTTTAATCAATGCCACCTACATAGATCTATTTAGGTACGTTGGTTTAATTCTCCTTCAGTAGTCCTGAATAGGGATGATATAGGCTAAATATCAAATATCAATATAGCGAACACTAACAAGAAAAGCATTCAAGAGATTATATTTTCCTGATTTTATGTTAGAATCTACAATCTGATTTGTATAACTAATTTTATTATGTAAAAGTCACTGATATGGTATGCCACTTGTGACCCTATATTTTTCAAATCCAATAAAACCAATGTTATGTCACTGCATTCCTAAATTATATCATCGATTTATTGCTTTACAATGTTTTCTTTTTTCACTTAGTAAAATTATATGTATCGTTTGCAATGAACAAGTATGTAATATTTAGAGAGGAAATGAAAATGAGGCAAGACTGTATCTTACAGAAAATACTAATACCTTTCCTCTTAGGACATACTTTCTTACATATGCTATGTAAGAGGACTTCCTGAATAATGAATTGATAGCGTGAAATTGATACAAATCGTAATTGATAACACTATATTCTTGTAATATTGTATTACTAATGGTGATAACATGTTGTGATAATACTAGATAATTCCATTTTTTCAACATATTATACGAAATGACTCACTGTTACTTGCACAATCTACTTCTCTGGTTCGCTTGAAAATTTCGGACCTTATTATTCGAGCGCACCTAAGAGAAAGTCGCCACTACAAAATTTTATCTCGTTTTCATGTTTCAGCAACAATTTTTTCCTGCATTGTATGGGAAAGAATTTAACAACTAAAAATTGATTCACAAGTTAAATAGTGAGTAGTATCATACATAAGCGTGTCTCAAAAATGGAAATAAATCCAGTCAATATATTTGAAAAAGTAATTTACTCGATCGTAGTGTTGAATTAATACCCAATACGTCGAGATTCACACAGTACTTTTTCCACGATTAATAATGACTATTATTAGTTAAATTTTACACTGAAGTGTAATGCTTCAGATGGCAGGCAGTGTTCAAACACCTAGCACAGCGCGAATTTAAACTATCAGTACAGGAGTCATATTAGAATTCAAAGAAATGTCATTAAAATTCACTGTCTGTTCTTATATCCTATCAGCTTAATAAATGATACAGCCCCCTTAGGGGGCTTCAATATTCTGATATTCTGCTGAGTTGTGGAAAGAGGGTTTGTCGTGATCTCTTGTCTTTACATGGAGTTCCACTTAAAACTAGTTTTAGGAATATCTCGAAAAGTGCGTATTGGAACATGAAAAGTTGGTAATGAAAGTTGATCTTATAGACACACCCTTTCCAATCATACCAAACTCGATCCTCACTCCTAACCCCACAGATGGAAGGGGGGGGGTAAAAAATGGAAACTCCATTTTATTAGCAGATTCGTATTCTCCGAAGAAAACAAAACTTTTGTGAGAGCGTAGGCTTCCGCGGTCGGAGTCAGTATTTTCTAGGCTGTCCGGGTGACGACGCGTCCATGGCGAAGATGTCGACGTTTCGGTCGCCATTCTGTGACCTTCCTCACGCATTACGCCCTGAGGAAGGTCGCATAGACGCGGCGTCACCCGGACAGCGAAGTAAGTACATAACTTTTGTATTTAATTTTTTTTCATTCCGTGATAGAAGGCGCTGTAATCGACAAAAAAACAAGCAAAAAATAAAAAATTCTCAACAATTACACATTAGATGGAAAAAATAAAAAATACGTATTCAATAATGGGCAAGAAGCTACTCAATGATTTAATTTTTTTTACAAACTTCCTTTAAGCCTGACTCGAAAAATCAAAGCAACGATATCAATTTTTTCTGCAATGGTCAACATTTCAGATTTGTTGTGTAATAATGGCCCTTGTTGGAATACAATTTTCTCCCCCGTACGTCATATACAGTTTTTACTGTTGTTTGACTAAATAAATCAAAATCTAATCTGAATAACGATAGTCAAGTGACAACTGAACACGCTGCTCGAAGTTTTATAAACCTCTAGTTAGTCAAATGGCCGGAGCAGCGCTGCTGTTGGCGCTTCCCATTCTTCCATTCTGGAGAGAGGGATCCTAGAGAAGACACGCTACCACCCTTGGTATCACTGAGAAGTGTAACGCATCAAGGTGCCGTGGAGTTTTAACATCAAGAAAAAACCCTTGTGATCAACCTGCTTAGGACTGGAATACAGGCTGGTATGGTCGGACAGTATTGTGACATTCAACATACACCGATATGCTCAATCAACAACCAGAACAAAGGTTGACGTCTTACTGAGTGGACAGAGATTTATAGTCTTGGTAGATGAACGAAAAGTTTCATGTAGTTAAAAAAAACGAGTGTGTGTTAAAACATGAAGAAGAATTAAATATCTTAAAGTATTGGTAGAGAATATATGAATTAGCATGTTGAAGAAATTTGATGAATATTTGAAAATAATAGTTTATGTAATAAGTTTATGATGTTAATATTTGTTGCATGACTACATGTTTTGAACTCGCAGCGTTAGGAGCGAGTTTTCAAATTTGTACCGATGCATTAAAGCAACATTATAAACAAATTGCATAAGCATTTTTTTGTATAACAACATTATATATTTATAAGAGAACAAAACTTAATTTTTCGAAACGACTCTCTTATGACGTATCGGGTATTTGACATCTGTGCGAGAAAACGGTATTTGGCAGTTCCGTTTCCACTACCACCCCCGAATCTCTCGCTGCAATTGGTTGAATGTGTGATGACACAATCATTCGCGCCGTAAAATGTTAAAATGGCATCATTTGTGCCATAAAAGGCCCTTTAATGAACGATTTGTTGCGACAGAAAAGATCATTTATAAAACTGGTATACAAAAAAATTGGGTTTAAAAATAATAGTGGGTCCAAAATATAGCGAGTGAGTAAAACTTGAAAAATGTTTCGCTTAGGAAACGAAGGGCCAGTCGAGCGCAAACGCGCCAGTCGTCGCGCGCAGGCAGGTTTCCGCTCCCGGAGGGGCGTGGCGCATGGAATCCTCCGCGGCGCCTGTGCGCTTCCGGAGACGGCGGCGGCGGCGTCAGTGGCGACAAGCCCTTCGTTAGCGCTGTTTCCCCAAAGGGCACCGCCGCCTGTGATGGATGCCTTTCATTACGTCGCGGCTTCGTAGCCTCAGACGGCGGATCGGGTGCACATGCTCACACGCCGCCCACGCCCGCCCACGCCCGCCCACGCCC
>BOPP01000208.1:974208-987622 GCA_017312745.1 Gryllus bimaculatus
CCCCCGCCCCCGCAGCCCCCCGAGCTCTCAGCCGCTCTCAACACGTGGCTTCCCCAAGCCTACCTCACGGCCACCGCTTCCCGTCCCAACTTCCGTCACCGCCACTTCCCCTTATCGCCATTACCTACAAGTAAATGCACACATAGAACCAAGCGAGGCTTTTCTGGCTGCCAACAACCTAAAAACAAACACTAAATTAAAGTAGTAATATTTAATGGACAATTCCATTATTGGGCATTGAACTGAAAATATTTTTTGTCGATTGATTGATTAATTCATTATTTCGTGTATCAGGCTGCGTCAATTGCTAAGGTCATCCATACCATGTCTTTTTCGGGAGGTGGCTTCGATGAAATCCGACGTCGACGTACACGTCAGCTTGTGGAGGTTTTCCTCAAACAGGTATCTCCCACCAGCAGTGCACCGTCACAGCCGGGAAAAAGTCCCCTACTGGTCTTCCGGTATCGGAGAAAAGAGGGAGAACATTGTAACTTTGTGTCTTTATTGTCCACATATTTCAACGGGAGAAATACGTTCCTTTGTACTCATGTATCTAAAAGAAACATCAAAAGTATAACTCATTCTACGAAGATCTAAAATAATAAATAGTTTTAATATTTTTATCTGTCAATTTATAATTCAATAATAATTAAGTTCTTGATGATTCTCAGTCGTAAATAGTAAAAACGTTTAAAGCACAATTTACGTGAATGGACAAGAAAGCAAAATTATTAATAAACATTTTCACAAAGTCGAAGAAACAAATTAATTTGAAGAAATGGCATTTCTACCCAGTGTTACCCTTGTCACCCATCCTACATGTTTTCCTTATCTCTTATCCGCCAACGCCTCCAGCGCCCTGGCCCTCTTTTGCATTTTTCTCAATCCCGCCACCACCTTCCCCAATTCCACCGCAGCGACCCCGGCTCCCACCCGTCGTCCCCTCGCGTCTCCGCCCCGGTTACTGCCAGCACCTCCATTTCCTCCCCGCCCCCGCCCCCGGAAGGGAATCCGATCCGCGGCAGGAGCGCTGCGACGCCGGCGTCGGCGTCGCAGAGACACCCTGTGATTGATTTCCTCGCCCCGACAGCTCCGTTTGACTTGCCGCGGGCGAGGCACCGCGACGCCCCGCCCCGCACCGCGCCACTAGAGCGTCGCAGCCCCGTGATCCTTTGCCTGTCACCTCGCGTTCAGTTTAACCCACAGATACCTAGTCTCCGGCGGCAAATGCAGCAAGAGCTCTATTTGGGAAGAAGTGTAATCTGCGCACGTTTTCTTGAGTTTCGCGATCACTCAAGCAGTAACTCTGCGATAACTTTGCCATATCAAAGAAAATGGTGTGTCTGTGGTAGTTTTTTTCTTCAGACATCAGTGAATCCTGGGGCGTCAGCTAACCATGTTCAACAATACTCATGTTTGTATGAGAGGGTTTTCTTTTCGTTCCTGAGAGACTTGGCTCCTTCGGCTTCTGATCGTTGCCACGTCTTCTGAACGTAGTAATGGTCGTATATTTTTCTCACTCTTGTATGAAATATTTTACTCTGGAATGTTTTGTTTAGTTATCACTATGTGGATGTCAAAGATTTAAAAGATATAAATATTTTTTTGTAAGTCGGGAATGAAAATATCTAGTGTTTCAAATGTTGCTAATCTCGCAGCGTTCTTAAAATTTTATTATTTATTTTGTTTGTTTTGTTTTCTAAACCTTTCCTCATATTTCAACTATTTGCAGTTAAAGTGTTGAGATAGGATTTTAGAGCTCTAGCAAACGTGCGCAGATTATCTTCTTCGCCATACATCACACAGTTGTTACTGTTTTTGACTAAATACATCAAATCAAAGAATTAGGTGTAGGTAATGTAGGTAATCTAAGACGAAAGGTATCTTTCAGAGATTTAGAGATATTTTGACCAAAGACAAATAGAGCCAATTAATACTTCCAAATTGTATTGGAAAATGAATATAATAATCAACCTAAAATTTGAAGTTTTATATTCACTATAAAATAAAATCTTTGTTGATTTTACGAAGAACAATTAAGTCAATTCTAGTATACATACCCGTGATGAATACCAAAATTATTAAACAACTGATATTTCACAAATGAAACAAAATATTCTTGTTTTTTGTTTGGGCAAATGTAAGCAAAATTTTATATTTTGCGTCCTTCCTTAGTGATATTGTCTCATTCAGTTACGTTGTCATACGTTTTAATTGCAAAGAGAGATGTAAAATCCTTCCAAATATTAGTTTTGAAGAAATTGTCAGATTTAAAATGCAACATATGCTTTATTAAAACAATATTCTCGACAGCCTCGAGAGCTGAGTTATACACTCAAAAACAAATTTATTTCCAACCACTTGATATTCCCACCACAAACTACAATTAAGTGAATCTGTAAAATGTATTTGAACACAATTTGTGTCTTCAAAAACATCAACGTTTTGAGTCGACATATTTACACTCAAAGGCCTTGGTTTCAATGACAGCGAGGCATAAGTTTGTATGCAGCAAAACACAAAATACTACTCGAAAAAACACAAAATAATAAAACAAAGTATATACGTATGGCAGTTGGCAGTAAAGTATTTTTATAAGCGATTATACAATTTTTTAATCACAGTTAATAACAAAAAATAACATTTAATAAATATTCGCTCCCTAAAATTTAATTAGTAGGATATTAAAGTATGTTCAGAGAATTAATATTATAAATAGATATGCATAATCAGATCAGTGGAATATGATGAGAAATTAACGTATTTAAAGCAACACAGTTCTACACAAATGTTTGATATTTTACTTACATGGCTATTTTTTATTTACTATCGTTCCAGATAACGGTTGGAGTGACAATTGAATGACATTTAAAAACTCTACAACCCATATTTATTACATTACAAATTAATTAATTTGATTATGACGTATTGACATATTGCAGCGATGAAATACGATGGCATTCATACAATATGTTTCGGCAATTTGTTCGTGAAGTGATATCGACAAAACGACTATATGAAAGCAAGTTCTCTCAGAAAAAGAAGAATAGTCACCCTATATCACTGTCTGAGGAAAGAAAAAGGACGGAATAGTAAAACTCTTTCAAGAAAAACGATATCGAAGGATTTTTTTAAGATCGAGGTACAGTCGTTTCACACCGACTCTTATCGTATTCTTTCGGGACCAGCTTCTAACCGAAGATCGATGAAAAGAAATCAGTAGAACTACGAAAATATGGTTTATAAGGGTAACATATTTCTCTGGATAAATTAACGATTTCTCCGATTTTTACAACAAACTATTAGAAATATCGTATTGTGTATTGATGATGTACTGTTGTAATACAATATTTACTAGTTAATGCAATATAGATAGATTCCCTTGAAGCCTGTTGATTCTAGAAACTACAAAACTGTATGCTTATTTTTTCATTTATCATGTTGATTTTAGTTAATGCTGGAATTATTCATAATATAAAAATTGTATGAGCTCTGTCTTATATTTAAAACATTAATATCTTACCATTGCTTCGTTATATTTGGAGCAATTTCTGTATGATGAATCGAGAAATAATTTGCTCTGAAAGAAGTTTTAATTATTCTGATCTGATCCGTTCTTAATAGTAGAAAGTAATAATTTTACACAATGCACTTTACACCCATTGTGAACTGTATGGTACCGGTGTTGCTAAATATGATGGATTCTAACTCTCCTAGTTTTTAATGGTTATTATATGCTTTGCACTTTTCTCCTATAAACAAGATTATTCATATTTGTTTTCAAAGACAATAAAAGTAAAAATGTTTATAGGTAGTACGCATTTGACCCATCCGAACTTTTCAAAAACTTCAATCTCAATAGTTTTTCAAAATTTTCGAATCATTCTAATGTAACAATATTTGTACACTTAAGCAATACTGTTCAAGAAAAAGAAGTTGCTCAAAATTTATTTTGAATGAATCTATGTTTTTTACATGGAATATCTATCTTAGGTGACGCAATACCTAAGGGATTTTGGCCTGTAGATCGTCAAAATAAATAGAGGTTTGTTACTCCTTAATTTTAATAAATCGTAGAGTAGCCAGTAAGGCATCAAAAACGCAGACGATGTAAACATATTGAATAAGAAACTGCTCAATAAATTGAGGGATTTTACAGCCGAAATAAGAGTAACTTATATTTTTGGATAAAATTGTAGTGTTGGAAATTGAAAGTTATTTAAAAGTTCAAATTCATGTGTCGATCTCAACAACCAGTGTGTGTTGGGGCTATTCAGGGGCTGAACGAGAGTGGCCGGGCGGCGGGAAGTGTTTGTTGGCCACGTTTACACAGGCGAGGGATCCGCGTCGGTCCCAGTGCGAAGTGCGGCGAAAAGCCCGTGTGGGGCGGGGGAGGCGCGGCAACATGTCGGCCAATTAACCTCCGCCCTCCAGCGCGCCCGGCTCTCCTTATCACCGTGTTGCGCGTCGCCCATCACATCCACGCGTTTGCGCGCCCAGCTTCCAGCTCGCTCGTATCGCAACGCTAACAGTCTAGCCGTTTTGCGCCACACTCGCGCACACACTCGCACACACCTCGCACAGCACTCCCACATACCCTCCCACCCCCACACACCCCAACACTCTCCCACACACACTCCACACACACTCCCACAACATTTCTCCGAGCACACACACTCAGCACACACACACTCACACATCACATCTCACACACACACTCTCACATCTCTCAAACAACTCTTCTCACACACTTCTCACACACTCCACACACACTTCGTCACACACTGCGCACACTCCAACACACTCCACACCCTCACACACACTCTCACACACACACTCCAATCACACACACACTCTCACACACACACTCCCACACACTCCTCACACACACTCTCACACACACTCTCAACACACACTCTCACACACACTTTCACACACAGCACTTCACACACACACTCTCACACATGTCACACCACTCTCAACACCTCCACACTCACTCTCACACACACTTTCACATACATCTCACACACATTCTCGCACACACGCAGGCCACACACCACACACAACCACACACACACACTCGCACACCTAGCCGTCCATCCGGTTGCTCACCCAGCAGATCACTAAATAGCAATTTCAGTCAACCAACCAGCCTCCCACCCGGTCCTATATGAAGTCGCACACACAGTCGTATACCCAATTACCCACAACTCGCCCGCCCACTTACCCCACAATTCGCCCACTCACCCGCTTTCCCTCCCGGACTTCGCTAGGCCATTCGCCGAATCCACAGCCTCCTGCCCGCCCGTCACCTCACACTATCCCTCTCGTCCGCCCCACACACGCTCTTCTGGTTCTCACATTTGACCCACAATGTGTTTCTGGTGCGTTTCGCAGTTATCTCGTTACATAAAAATGGCTTCGAAGTGTTTTTGTCGTTAGATGGGAAAGTAGCACTCATTTTTTTGACGTGCTAATACAAGGGATAACGAAGTTACGGCGCGCATAGCGGAATTTAGGTCAACACGAAAAACCGCCTCTCCTACAATTTCTTTTAAAGAATATTTACAAAAATTATTTTCACTTTTCCATTAAGCCTTATTTGTGTCGTTACTACGCTGTGCTATAAAACATGCTAAAGACTAACTTTCTCAATATTTTCTCAAGATTTCTAAGGAAATAGAAATGCTTCAATTATATATACCACAATGCATCACGTGAAATACCTTATATTTATTTAGAAATAACGTTTTTATCTTTTCACAATAATCATGGCAACTTAAAATTTCAGGTTTCCTTTTTCAAAACTATATACCTTGTCATTATCTGATCATAAACTCACTAAACACCTTTTATAGTATTGGATGAAACAGATGCACTTATTGTCGATGATGATAAGTTCCGCTTTTTCAGTTTCTCAAATATGTTTGATAACATTTTAAAGTTCACCAAAATCACAGAGCCAAACGTTAATATGTTTCCATATCCTGTAATTGCAAATAAATATCTAACTCATAAAGTGGGATAAAAATTGAATGCGTTGTCATTTCTTGACTGAATGACCTAAATTTTACTCAGAGATTTCTTTTTCCAGTTTCTGTTGCCCATTACTTGCAACAGTTGTAAATTATGGGCATCAGAACTCTCCCAATTTTTAATATTCCAATAATTATTATTAGATAATCAATTGTTTAATATTTCAATAGTGGAAAATGAAAATGTAATACTTAATTACTACACAATAGTTAATAGATGAGCGTAGAAGAAGAATTGTAATTGTAGTGTAGAAAGAAAAAAAAGCAAAAATAAAACATAATGCAGTTGAAGATCACTAGTATTTGATTATAAACTAGTACTCATTGTACTAATTCATTAGTTCTTCAAATTTTTCTCTTCATCGTTTCCATTTCCCCTCTCACTCTCCTTAGATTCCTTTCTCGTTCTTCTTATTTCATGAATACCCCTGCCGGTTCTCATTTCTCTTCTCAATATGTCATAGCTTCCCTAGGTATTTTGCCGCACTAACACATTGAAGCCACCTGTACTAGAGATTTGCTTAATAAGCGAGAGTCCGAAGCCAGAGCATAGCTCGTTTCAAACTTTCCGCGCACGTTCCCCAGTATATTTCGGTTCTAGACACAGAGAAGTCACCATTTATTGACCAATTCAAAAACTAATTTGCAAACGTAAAAAACGAAGAAAGATCTATGAAAGATCAGTTTAGGAGATAGACGGGAAACAAAAAGGATCCCGGAATGATCAAGTTTAAAATACCCCCACATTACGTGACAAATTTGCAAAAATATTAATTTTCGCCCTCCGTTTTGATATTCTGTGTACTAATAGATAATACAACCATCTAAACGTTAGGCGAAAGTAAATTTTGTGCAAAGTTGTCACGTAAATGGGGTATTTTAAACTGATTCCATTCCGGATCCTTTTTGTTTCCCGTCTATCTCCTAAACTATTGTCTGATGAATTTTCGTTGCACCATTGTCAATTTTCTTCGTAAAGAGTTCTTTAGTACACAAAAATATCAAAACGGAGGGCGAAAAAATATTGGAAAGTTTGTCACGTTAATTGGGGGTGTTTTAAAACTTGATCATTCCGGATCCTTTTTGTTTTCCCTTCTATCTCCTAAACTATTCGTCTGATTGAATCTCGGTGCACCAATCAATTTCTCGTAAAGAGTTCTATTAGTACACGGAATATTCAAAAGGAGGGCGAAAATAATATTTTGCAAATTTGTCACGTAAATGGGGGGGTCATTTAAACTTGATCAATGTCCGGGAATCTTTTTGTTTTCGTCTATTCCCTAACTATATGGTCTATGAATTCTCGTTTGCACCATTCAATTTCTCGTAGAAGAGTTTCTATACATACACAGAATATCAAAACGGAGTGAAATTATTTGGTGCAAATTGTCACGTAATGGGGGTATTTTAAACTTGTCATTCCGCGGATCCTTTTTTGTTTCCGTCTATCTCCTACAACTATTTGGGTTCTGATTGATTCTCTGTTTGCACCATCAATTTCTTCGTAAAAGAGTTCTATTAAGCTACACGGAAATATCAAACGTGAGGCGAAAATTATTATTTTGTGCAAATTGTCACGTAATGGGGGGGTAGTTTAAACTTGATTCATTCCGGGTCCTTTTAGTTTCGCCGTCTATCTCCTAACTATTGGTCTGATTTGATTCTGGTTTGCACATTCAATTCCGTAAAGAGTTCTAAGTACACAGAATAATCAAAACGGAGGGCGAAAATTAATATTTTTGGCAAATTTGTCACGTATTGAGGGGTATTTTAACTTGAATCATTCCGAGGATCCTTGTTTGTTTCCCGTCTATTCTCCTAAACTAATTGGTCGATTGAATTCTGTTTTGCACCATATCAATTTCTCGCAAACGAGTTCTATGCAGTACACAAGAGAATATCAAAACGGAAAGGCCGAAAATAAATATTTTTGCAAATTTGTCACGTAATGGGGGGTATTTTTAAACTTGATCATTCGCGGGGATCTTTTTGGTTTCCCGTCTATCCTAAAACATTGTCTGATTGAATTCTGTTTTGCACAATTCAATTTCTCGTAAAAGTTCTATTAATGTACACAGAATATCAAAACGGAGGCGCAAAATAAATATTTTTTGCTAAATTTTCACGTAAGGGGGATTTTAAATCTTGATCATTCGGGTCTTTTTGTTTCCCGTCTATCTCTCTAAACTATTGTCTGATGAATTCGGTTTGCACCATTCAATTTCTCGTAAAGATTCTATTAGTACACAAATATCAAACGGAGGGCGAAATAATATTTTGCAAATTTGTCACGTAATGGGGGGGTATTTTAAACTTAATCAATTCCGGTCCTTTTTTGTTATTCCGTCTATCTCCTAAAACTATTGGTCTGCATTGAATTCTCGTTTGCAACCAAATTTTTTCCCCCAATTTCTCCCGGTAAATGAGGTTTTTTATACGTACACAGAATATCAACGGAGGTGCGAAAAAAAATATTTTTGCAACTTGTTCATCGTAATGGAGGGGGTATTTTAAACTTGATCATTCCGGGTCCTTTTTGTATTCTGCTATCTCCTAAACTATTTGGTCTGCATGTGAATTCTGGTTTGCACAATTAATTTCTCGCGTAAAGAGTTCTATAATACACAGAATACAAAACGATGGGCGAAAATAAATAATATTTTTGGAAGTTTGTCCAGTATGGGGGGTATTTTAAACTTGCATCATTCCGGATCTTTTGTCTTTCCCTCTGATCTCCTAAACTATTGGTCTAGTTGAATCTCGTGTTTTGCAACCAATTTCCAAATTTTCTCGGAAAATAACGAGTTCTATTCAGTACACAAGAATATCAAACACGGAGGGCGAAAATTCAATATTTTTGCAATTTTCCAACGTATATGGGTATTTTTAAACTTGATCATTCCGGATCCTTTTTGTTTCCCGTCTACTCTCCTAAACTATTGGTTCTGATTGAATTCTGTTTGACACATTCCAATTTCTCGTAAAGAGTTCTATAGTAAACAGAATATCAAAACGGAGGGCGAAAATAATATTTTTGTGAATTGTCACGTAATGGGGGGTATTTTAAACTTTGATCATTCGGATCCTTTTTGTTTCCCGTCTATCTCCTAAACTATTGGTCTGATTAATTCTCGTTTGCACCATTCAATTTCTCGTAAAGAGTTCTATTAGTACACGAAATATCAAAACGAGGGCGAAAATAATATTTTGCAAATTGTCACGTAAGGGGGTATTTTAAACTTGATCATTCCGGGTCCTTTTTAGTTTCCCGTCTTCTCCTAAAACTATTGTCTGATTGAATTTTCGTTTGCACCATTCAATTTCTCTGTAAAGAGTCTATATAGTACACAAAAATATCCAAAACGGAGGCGAAAATTAATATTTTTTTAGAAATTTGTCACGTAATTGGGGGGTATTTTTAATTGATCATTCCGGGATCCTTTTGTTTCCCTCTATCTCCTAAAAACTATTGGTCTGATTGAATTCTGTTTTGCACCAATTCAATTTCTTCGAAGACGAGTTCATTAGTTACGAACAAGAAATCAAAACGGAGGCGAAAATTAATATTTTTGCAAATTTGTTCACGTTAATGCGGGGGTTATTTTAAAACTTGCATCATTCCCGGGATCTTTTTTGTTTCCCGTCATCTCTAAACTATTGGTCTGATTGAATCTGGTTTGAACCATTCAATTCTCGTTAAAGAGTTCTTATAGTACACAGAATATCAAAACGGCGAGGGGCGAAAATAATATTTTTGCAAGTTGTCAGTAATGTGGGGTATTTTACTTGATCATTCCGGGGATCCTTATTTGTTCCCCTTTCTCCTAAACTATGGCTGATGTGAATTCTGCGTTGTGCACCATTCAAATTTCCGTACAAAGATTCTATAAGTACACAAATATACAAAACGACGGGCGAAAATGTAATAGTTTTTGCAAATTTGTCACGGAATGGGAGGGGTATTTTAAACTATTCATTCCGGTCTTTTGTTGTTCGCGTTATCCCTAAAACTATTGGTCTCTGATTAATTTCTGCGTTTTGAACCATTCAATTTCTCGTAAAGATTCTATTAGTTAACAGAATAGTCAAAACGTGAGGCAGAAAATTAATATTTTTCAAATTTGTCACGTAATGGGGGTATTTTAAACTTGATCATTCCGGGTCCTTTTTTATTTTCTGGGGGGGCTATTTTTTTCTTTTTTTCCCTTAAAACTAGTTGCCGTCTCATTGAATTCTCCGTTTGCACCAATTCAATTTCTCTTCCAAAAGAGTTCTATAGTACACAGAATATTCAAAATCGGAGGGCAAAATAAATATTTGCAAATTTGTCACGTAATGGCGGGGGTATTTTATAAACTTGATCATTCCGGGATCTTTTTTTTTCCCGTCTATCCCTAAACTATTGGTCGACTTGAATTCTGCGTTTGCCCATTCAATTTCTCAGTAAAGAGTTCTAAAGTACAACAGAATATCAAAACGAGGGCGAAAATAATATTCTTTGCAAATTTGTCAACGTAAGGGGGGGTATTTTAAACTTGATCATTCCGGGCCTTTTTGTTTCCCGTCTTCTCCTAAACTATTGTCTGATTGAATTCTCGTTTGCCACCAGTTTCAATTCTCGTTAAAGAGTTCTATAGTACACAGAATATGATCGAAACGGAAGCGGCGAAAATTAAATATTTTTGCAAATTTTCCACGTATGGGGGTATTTTAAACTGATCATTCCGGATCCTTTTTGTTTCCCGTTCAGTCTCTAAGACTATTCGTCTATTTGAATTTCTGGTTGGCACCATTCAATTTCCGTGAATGAGTTGCTATATCTAGTACAACAGAATATTCAAAAACGGAGGGCGAAAAATAAATTTTTGCAATGTTGTCAGTAATGGGGGGGTATTTTAAACTTGATCATTCCGGATCCTTTTTTTTCCCGTTCTATCTCCTAAAACTATTGGTCTCATTGAATTCTGCGTTTGCACAATTAATTCTCTAAAGAGCTTCTATAAGGTACACAGAATATCAAAAACGGAGGAGCGAAAATAAATTATTTTGGCAATTTGTCGTAATGGGGGGTATTTTAAACTTGATCATTCGGGATCCTTTTTTTGGTTTTGCCCTTTATCTCCTAAACTATTGTCGGAGTTTGAATTTCTGTTTGCACCATATCAATTTCTCGGTCAAAGAGTTCTAAAGTACACCAAGAATATCAAAACGGAGGCGAAAAATTAATATTTTTGCCAAATTTGTCACGTAATGATGGGTTATTTTTAAACTTGAATTTTCATTCGGCGGTCCTTTTTTGTTTCCGCGTCTATCTCCTAAATTATTGGTCTGATTGAATTCTGCGTTTGCAACATTCAATTTCTCGTTAAAGAGTTCGTATAAGTACACAGAATATATTAAACGAGGGCGAAAATTAAATATTTATGCGAAATTTGTCAGCTAATGGAGGGTATTTTTAACTTGATCTTCCGGGTCCTTGTTTTCCCGTCTATCTCCTAAACTATTGGTCTGAGTGAACTTCTAGTTTGCACCATTCAATTTCTCGTGAAAGAGTTCTATTAGGTACACAGAATTATAAACGGAGGGCGAAAATTAAATTTTTGTGCAAATTTGTCACGTAATGGGGGGTATTTTAAACTTGATCATTCCGGATCCTTTTTGTTCCCGTCTATCTTCTAAACTATTGGTCTCGATTGAATTCGTTCGTTTGCACCAATTCAATTTCTCGTAAAGAAGTTCTATAAGTACACAGAATATCAAAACGGATGGGCGAAAATTAATATTTTTGCAAAATTTGTCACGTAATGGGGGTTATTTTAAACTTGATCATTCCGGATCCTTTTGTTGTTCCCGTCTATTCCTAAAACTATTTGTCTGATTGGAATTCTGCGTTTGCACATTCAATTTCTCGTAAGATTCATAAGCTACACAAATATCAAAACGGAGGGCGAAAATTAATATTTTGGCAAATTTGCACGTAATGGGGGGTATTTTAATCTTGAATCATTCCGGGTCCTTTTTGGTTTCCCGTGTAATCTCCTAAACTATGTCCTGATGAATTCTGCGTTGCACCATTCAATGTCTCGTAAAGATCATATAGTACACAAAATATCAAAACGAGAGGGACGAATTAATATATTTTGCAAAAGATTGTCACGTAATGGGGGGTATTTTAAACTTGATCTTTCCGGATCCTTTTTGTTTCCGTTCTATCTCGCTAAACTATTGGTCTGATTGAATTCTGTATGCACCATTCAATTTCTCGTAAAGAGTTCTATAGTACACAGAATATCAAAAACGGGAGGGCGAAAATTAATATTTTGCAAAGTTTGTCACGTAATGGGGGGGTATGGTTTAAACTTGATCATTTCCGGGGATCCTTTTTGTTCCGCTATCTCCTAAAACTATTGGTTCTAATATGAATTCTGTCTGTGCACATTTCAATTTCTCGTAAAAAGTCTATAGCTACACAGAATTTATCAAAACGGAGGGCGAAATTAAATTTTTGAGAAGTTGTCACGTAATGGGCGGGGTAGTTTAAAACTTGATCATTCCGGATCCTTTTTGTTCCCTTCTATCTCCTAAACTATTGGTCAGATTGAATTCTCGTTTGCACCATTCAATTTTCTCCGCAAGAGTTCTACATAGTACACAAAATATCAAAACGGAGGCGAAAAATTAATTATTTTTGCACCAATGTTGTCACGTATGGAGGGGTATTTTAAACTTGATCATTCCGGTATCCTTTTTGTTTCCCGTGCAATTCTCCTAAACTATTGGGTCTGATTGAATTCGTCGTTTGCATCATTCAATTCTCGTTAAAGAGTTCTATTAGTACACAGGAATATAAAACGGAGGGCGAAAATAATATTTTTGCAAATTTGTCACGTAATGGGGGGTATTATTAAACTTGACATTCCGCGGATCTTTTTTGTTTCCCGTCTATCTCCTAAACTTATGGTAGTCTATTGAATTCGGTTAGTGCCACCATTCAACTTTCTCGATAAAGAGTTCTATAGTTACACAGAAATAATCAAAACGGAGCGGCTAAAATTAATATCTTGTTGGCAAATTTTCACGTATGGGGGTATTTTAAACTTTGATCATTCCGGGATCTTTTTTGTTTTCCGTCTATCTTTTAAAACTATTGGTCTGATTGAATTCTGGTTGCACATTCAATTTCTCGTAAAGAGTTCTATTAGTACACAGAAATTATCAAAAACGGAGGGCGAAGAATAATATTTTTGGCAAATTTGTCACGTAATGGGGGTATTTAAACTTGATCATTCCGGATTCTTTTTGTTTCCCGTCATATTCTCCCTAAAACTATTGGGTCTGATGTGAATTCTGGTTTGCACCATTCAATTTCTCGTAAAGAT
>BOPP01000208.1:994878-1005334 GCA_017312745.1 Gryllus bimaculatus
CGGACACCCCACCAACCGCCGCTTGTTTCACCCGGGCTGTCCTCTGACGCCTGCGAAATGGGAAGTGCCGTAGGAGAAGCGCATAGTAACGCTCGCCAGAGCGCGCTCGGCAGTGTAACTACGAGTGGACGGTTTGTTTTACGGCGTGGGAGGCTTTGAGAGGATAATGAGACGGAAGGAATTATCGTGTGGAGGGAGCGAATCTCGAGATCAACGCGGGGATCTAACTGTGTATGACAGAGAAAAGGGGTCACCAAAACGAGGGGTGAAATGGAGGCGCACATTTCTTGATAATTTTCATCTGACGAATAAAAAGTTGCAATTCAATTTTTGAAGGTGCAAAATCTCAAAGCATTCTGTATTCAAATTAACGATTTGTCTTTTTTATGTTGAAAATGTTATTATTACATAAGCTAAATATTAGATTCATCTTTCGTTCAGGTATTTTAGTAAGCTAGTTCACTACGTTTGCGGTTTCTTCAGGGAGAGTACAGAAGGCGACGGTAAACATCGTTTTTTTTAGGTCTGAAAATGCGTTGATAAGTTTGCGACTTCCAGGCATAAGGTTGTTTTACGTACAGTGAAGGCCTGAGCTGGCTGGGGTGTCGGGATTCGAGTCCTAACGATGGCCGAATTTTCGACTCTAGCTACATAACTAGGTCGACTTCATCTACTGCCTGGAGGAGAAATCTAGACGGCTGCTGTGATTGGAAGTTTTCCGTGGTGCAAATGCTAAATGCCGGAGCAGGGGCAAGAACGATCTATCCTTCCTCTTCCTTGTCCTATCCCCACTCCTTACACTCACACACACACACTCGCATTACACTAACACACATGTCGGGAGACCAGTCGGGAGCTTAGAGCTAGTACCGATAGTGGTGTTCTCCACTGGGGAGATACCTCGTTGGGGAGAATCCTCCCGCAAGCCAACTTGTACGTCTTCGCGGAGTTCACCATTCAGTTTAGGAAGAACATTGCCACAACATAAAAATGTGCACTACACTTATGGGAATGATATTCTAAGCAGTTGATGCCCTCGAAAACATGAAATAAATAGTAAAAAAATCGGAACAAAGCCAACTAGAAATTTCGGCATGAAGTCACCACGGCCCTAAAAGTATTTTCACAAAAACAGCATACCAGTATATTTTACAATCTCCAAAAGTTCCTTATTACAATGCGGAACATAAACACACAACGATGCAGTCCAGATCTAACAAGCGAAGCCTCATCTAAACAAATTATTAATTTAAGTTTAAATATAACGTAGTAATTAAAGATCTAAGTGGATAAACTGCTAAGTCAATATGAGAAGTCGGGGCAACATAGTGACATTCCTCATACCATTTATTCACAACACAGTTCTTAGAATTTTTCCAAGAATCAGTCTTCATGATTTAAACTGTAATACAAACATGTTTGTTCAACTGGGCTGTCTCACGCCAAGTATAATAAATGAAACCCAATTATTTTCCAAACAAAGTTTTAATAGGTTTTGTTTTTTTTTTGTTTTAAGTGTATAGATACTGAGTTTTAAGCTAAAGAAAGCAATGATCGTACTAAGGATAATCACAAGCGACTCTGCCATAAGATGTTACTTGTTGCAATGGCTTACAGAATATGCAACACACTTTTTGGAAGAATGTTAGTTACTGTGTTTTGGCATGGAGCAGCCATATTAAAAAATGGTATGCAAAGCAGAAAAAGAGTATTCATTAACTGAGACATGTTTGTATTAATAAACCTTTTTTATAGAAGACAAATATCAAAGAAATGCGACAAAAAAGTTTGCTCTTGCTCCTTCAATTCATTTCTATCAAATCATTTCAAATTTCTTTCTTTTTCTCGTTTCTCTCAATATCAGCAATCCACTTAATTGCATAGAGAATGTTGTGTGTTAGTGATACAGCAGACAGTCCTACGCAGTAGGTTGTTCTGTTCGTCTATCCCAAATGGGTTGAAAGGGTCGATGGTGTGAGCCAATGTGACTTTCACCAGAACGGTTTGAATAAGTGGGCGTTTCGCTTTACGCGGCAAAGTCCTTGAGGGGAAAAGGAATTATCTAAGGAAGAGGTCGGGGCCCAATGCTAATACCAGTACAGTGCAGGTACAACGGCACACAACAGAGAAGTAGTACGAGATGTAGGTCAGTGAGAGTTATTACAAAATATTAAAGAACATTCAAACATTCATTTCGCAAACAACGATTTTTACATGAAGTTATTACGTAATTGAATGTGTAACACATCACATGTATACATCACATTAAAAGGGACTCATAAAAATTTATATATTGAAAGAAAATGTAATCCTTAAGGCATTTTTAGATTAAAAAGGAACTTTAAGTAATAGAAGTTTTAAAATGCAAAATATTTCTGTTTCATTTTAAACTTATTTATGTTTTTGAATTGGTTTCGGAGAGTGAATATTCATATTCTCTCAGCAACCGTTATTTTCATCATTCCTTGAAGCAGAATAACTAAAATAATTTTTCCAGTCAACTTGGAAATAATTAGTTATTACCATTACATCTGGAGCGATGAACTTCTTGTTTCGCAATCATTTGAATAATTAAAATACTTTTACGATTTGCCAGAGAGATATTTTTGTTCTTATGTGTTAGTATTGCTACATAAGAATACGTAACAAGATAAGTATTGTCCCACGCTTAATAAGTTTGACAATAAATGTAGACAATATGTTCAATGAGAGGTAACTATTATTTATTTAATAAAAATGCGTGTTGCAACAAGCTACATGTATTTACTTTACAATTTTAAATGTCAAAACATCCTTTGCTTGTGACATGAATATTTTGTTGAAAAATGTAAAGGTGTTTGTTCTTAGATAAAATGTGTTGCTTTGCAAAACGTACTTTTTTTCGATATTATTAACTATTAACTTCGTAAATAAATTATTTACATTTAATATTGTTTTTCCATAATAGCTTCTTAAAAAATTCATTTTACTTCCATGTTCTCTAGAGGTTCATCAATTTATTCAAAGAGATCCTACGACACTACTAAATTAATAATAACCCGAGATGTATCATTGTCGATAATTGAAAAAAAATTGTCTTACTAGGACCATCTGTTTTCTATCGCAAAGAAACTCGTTAATCTTATCACTGCAATTCCTGGCTTTACGTAAGCTTTAGTAAGACGATATATTACAGCAGCCTTTCGTTCATACCGACATGTCAGTTTCCTCTTGGAAAAAAGAAACATATGATTGGCAATAGAATTCGTTTCAAAAACCTTTTTGCCTACAAAATCTTAATTTGATTTGTCCCTATTTACTTTATATATTCCTATATTAAATGTTATATTAATTACACACTACTAAAGTGATAAATAGCAAAGTTTGTAATTTTGCTAATAATTAAAGACTTTTTTATTATCACAACTTTTAAATATCGGTGCAACGATCGCTGATTACGAATATCGCGTTGTTTATGAAAATACTAAACAACCTGAATAAGTATGGAAGAATATGTGCCTCTGCTTTTCAATAAAATACGCCAACGCTGCTCTGCAATTCGGTCTGCACAATTTACGACTTACCAATGAATTGCAGCGCTTTTGATGAATTCTTCTACCAGTTTGAAACGACTATTCGCAGAATGAAAAAATAATGTGATTTTAGAATCCATTTTTGAATTTATAATTTCAAATAACTTTGTTTTCGAATAAAACTCCATTTAACTCCTGAGATAGTAGTGCACAGTGCAGAATCAAAGGTTGTGAGTTCTAATCCCATAACGACTTACTTGTTTTGCGGTGAATTTGGCGTGGAGTGCAATGGAAAACGCAACGCTGGAGTCCAAATGAATATTCATTTCTTCATTAATGTTCCTCCCGTCCAGTAGAAGCTGGCATGTCTATTTTCCATTTCTGGGTTTTGTGGTTAGGTTTTGAAATTTCGGTCTCGACATGCGGAATATGTGGTAGGCAGAACGGATTTGCCACCAGTTTTCTCATTATTATCCAATTTGTCGGTCTTTCGTTAAATCATAGCTTCATAATAATTCACGCCATCATTACAGTCGTTTGTACTTCATCGATCATACGTAAATGACTCCTTCCGTTTTGTCAGGATCATAAAACTAATGTTTGTACTAAAATGAAGCCTGTATTAACATTATTAAAATGTATCCAGCCCGTGAAGTTAAATGACATTTTACACAGCATTAAAACGGAACCTCTCTAACGCGGAAACTGAACGGTTTTTCCCTGTCCTGCAAGATAAATATCTTTATAAAACGGCATTTCTATAAGTTTAATGCAATTGTCAGTAGGACGCGAGATGTTCTTAATAAAATAAATGCAAGTTTGCACTATATTAGTGCAGTTTAATGCATGCAGTTTAATGCATGTTCTTAATAAAATAATCTGCAGGTTTGCTTTATATTCTCTATCCCTGTAACACCCGATTTACTCGTGGCAGCCGGACGTTGCAGGAGAGGGACTCTTTATTCTCAGCGTAGAATTCGACCTTGGATGTCTTGTCTCTAAGGAAAAGGTCTTATGGGAAATCCCTCTCTCCCTGACTCTCTGATTATGGGAAGATGTACGGGCATGGCTTCTATTCACGCGTCCCTGCCCGCGTTAAAAATGATTACTCTTCAACCAGAATAGGCTTGGTCTAGGCCATGCGAGGCGATCAGAAAGTCATTGTTCTGGTTTGATATCACATTGTGCGTTGAAAAGTGTTCCAGCACCGCCTGTCCGAATAAAACCATGTTAGGTGTGTATATTTCAACCTCAAGAAGCTGAAAACGAGTGTTTTGAATATTCATTCATTGTGATTCTTTCATACAATTTTGTGGTTACAGCGAATCCGGTAGACGTTGTCCTCGTCAATCTCCTCCTCTTCTCTCTTTAATCCTTTCCAATCTCTCTCTTCTCTTAGTCTCTCTTTCTCTCTATCTATATCTATCTACTATCTATTCTTTGCCTCTCTGCCCGTCACTATCAGTTTCTGGTCTCTCTCTGTTCTGTTTCTCTATCTCTGTCTCTATCTGTCATCTCGAATCTGGCTGAGTCTGTCTGTCTGTCTGTCTTTTCTGTTAAACTGCTTCTCTCCTTGTCTCTGTCTGTCTACGTTTTTCGTATGTCTGCCTTCTCTCGCGCGCCTGTTCCTGTTTATCCTCGGCAAGCGTCCAGCAGCAGTGGAACCGCAGATAATTAAAAAAATTGAATTAAAAATTAAGCGCATCGCTTGTGCTGCCAGCATCAAACAAGTAGAGGTCACAAAATTATAAGACAAAAACTCTCTCCCTGAAAAAAATGTTGGATTGTGACGAGCTTTCAATGTAGATCGGGCACACGGTCAATCACAGCCTTTCCTGGCTCTGGGAGAATATATTACAAACCTCTCTTTAACAAAAGGCGAAAATTAACGATCGTTGTGCTGCAGTCTACCAAGCATATTATTAAATATTTATTTTTCCGCCTTTGTTCTTGTATTAATCTTTAATCCAATATTTTGCAATAGACATAGCGTCACTATACTTATAGAAGAGCATCTATAAATACTTTCGCCATCTATTCAATAGACTCCTTTTTGTTGCTTCCATGCTTACGACGCTGCCCTGTTGATTACCAGTCGTTGAAATACTTTTTATTAATATAGATGTATGTATTTTGATAATTAATAGTAGTAACACTTTCAGGCAGAAACGTTTAATATCGAGCACAATGTCTGAATATGGACAACCTCGCATAAAACGAAACCTCCCCTAAACGGGATGTTTTTGTGTCCTGATCTATTCCAGCTTGTACAGATTTTACTGTGTAGATTGTAAGTATAGGAATATTTCCAATAAGTATATTGTTGTGATTCAAAACTATGTTTGCAACGCTGAAAAATCAGCTTGCCACTACTTATCGACATTGGATTACATTTTTCTTTTTCAACAAATATGAACTGTTAATATGTATTTAAGTTTTATATGTCAGTCTAGTGTATTTGTCATTTTAGGGTCGGATTAATATAAGCATAAATTTTTATTTTTTATTCATTGCCGGGTTTAAGAGCGCCAAGTGCCATGACATCACGTATCCCTAGTGTCCCATCACGGAATCTAGCATAGTGGCTGTCTCAGCTTTTCTTCGTCACATTCTATAGATAAATGAACATAGTTGCTATTAGAAAGCTACAGCTCTATTTTCGCCCCGAGCGGAATAAATCCGCGATTGCCACATCGGAAAGTTTTACACTCACGTGGAGTCTTTTTCATTTTGTTTACCAACAATTGATCAACTTGCACACACATTCAGATTGGTGTATGTAGGAAGGTACTAGATTTTTGTTCACATATAATTTTGTCTGAACATAATTTTAGTTTATAAGGACAGGTGTGTTTTTGCTGATTTGTGTGACCTGTGTAATCTATCTGATTTGCTAAGTATTTCTTAAATAGTATGTTCGGAATATTATTTCATCAGCCGGAATAAATGGTGAAGACTACGGGCAATCTCCACCACTGCTACGTAATCATGTTTCGTCGCGGTATTATGCCGTTCCGCGCAGTTAACTGTTTACTAACAATTCACATCGTTTCGAAAGTCACTGCTTCTCATTGAATTTATTATCCGCAGTATGGACATTTTATAGAGAAAACCATCCTTGAAAAATGATATTCAAACCTTGAAATTCGATCTTTATTTAACTCTAGTATTATTAGTCTAAAGTAATCACATATTTTATTTATATTATTTTTTGTTCGCAGATAGTTTCGACTGACTATTGGGAATATTTTCCTGAAATATTATATAACCTTTTAGGTTGTAACTTTGTGTGAATCCTAGGTTTCTGCCGGTGTTAGTATTGTAATTATTATAAAGTTATGGTCCGTTTTTGAAGAAACGTTGTGTGTTGTTGTTTCGATATGTTTAAAGTAATTGCCAAAATAAGAACAACGAACTATTTCTTTCCCGTAATTGTTTAACTTTGTCGGATGATACAATGTACGTACAGACATATACTTTTCCCTGTATTTTTTTGCTCACAAAAACACAACATTTCCACATAGCACCAAAACCATACACAGAAAAATGAAAATTCCCAATTAATTTGTATGACAGGCGTCTCTCGGATTTGAATTTCTGTACGCTCACGGGGTACACGTACGGGTACATGAGTTAATATATTTTAATTAATTAGCTACAGAGGAAATCATATATATTTTTAACAAGAAACAAAGCTACCTTAATGAGGGCGAGAAATTCTAAATATTTCAATGAAACTCTAAATATTTCATGAAACTATCGCCCCAAACGTTTACTTCCACCCTAGGTACTCTATATTGACCGCGTTGGGTATGTCTTGTTCATTCTGCACTTTCCCCTTGAGCGCAGATTGACGTTCGCTTTCCGTATCAGTGGGCGAAGCTCTTCGAACGCCGGTTTCCTCCCCCCCCTCGCAAGCGACTTCGCCAGGCCTGCCGTTGCGCGGCAACGGGCAATTGCATTACGCTCCGCCAGGCGCGCGCCGCGCTCCACACCCCAAACGTCATGAGCGCTGATTCGCACTCTGCTCGCATGGAGCGCCACGTTCCTTTAAAAACCTGCGCATGCTGCTTCGCCTTTTGTGTTGTTTTACTCTCGCGACAAATTGCAATTGGGAATACACTCACAAGAATAGAAATCACAGTTAAACTCCGTGCCGTTTTTTTATGTACTGCAGAAACAGAATAATATTGAAACTGAGATGTATAAGAATTATGCGAATTTATATATATAGATCGACTACAATAAAAACAGCCAAAAAACGTGTTTTACTAATCAATTCCAGAATTGAATGTTTTCTCGAATGCAAAAGTAGGCCTAAATTTGAAAAATTTACGAAGAAGTTTTTACAAACGTTTTATTAACCATTTTAAGATTATTAAATATCAATCAATATTGAGCGTGAATAGAATAAAAAAGAACGGAACAAATAGTGTTGGTTGTATTCTGTTTTATCCCTCCAGAGATCCTGACCGGAAACGTTGAGTTTATTAAAGTAATATAAGTTACTTGGAGACACGGTACATTCTATACAATCAAAATGTAGTTTTATTCAGACTCATGATGCTCCATTCCATTGTCTGTTGACTTCTCGGAAGCGTGGGCATTGAATTCTTTCTTCTCTGTAGTTCCTCGTAACGAAGAATGTCCCGTCGCTAGCTTACAGTCGGTGTCTTCTCAGGAAGACTGCTGTAGAATGCGACCTAGATCCAAGTAATTGCAATAGTCTATGAGAATACAAACGTCAAAATGTTAATAAGAGAAAACAGGAGGGAAATGCAGTTAATATACGCATTTTTTCTACAATATCGCATCTGCCTTGCCGTACGTGATATTTGTCAGGCAACGTGCCCAAAGTACGTTATTTAAATATTAACGATTTAGCTCAGATATATTTTAGTTGTATTATAACATTGTTGAAATTTATTCTATAATTAAGTGCGTTTGCTTTGTTACACGAAATAATTGAAAGAAAGAACGCAACCGCCCACGCGCCGAGAAGTCGTCAGAAAGCGGAATGAAGTGTCGTTAGTTTGAAATTATTGATTATGTTAGTTTTGATTCTATAGGATATATCATGTCTCCAAATAAGTAACGCTTGTATTACTCAATTCAAATCTAAATGTGTTCGAGTTTACCGATCACTAGTCAGTGATCGTGCGTGAGCTTTTTCACTGATGATAATTCCAAGCCTCATGAATCGTTATTTCAATGGAGTGGTAGCGTTTCACACTGACAACCTTCACTCGAAGTTTTCTTCACATTGCTTTCCAACTGAATATACTTTAATGTGTTCTAGATTGTATTTGGTCTTCTTGTATGAACCGCTGCATTTCAACTAAAGTATTTTGGACCCATCTGTATTGTGTTTTTAAACTAGTTGTATGCATTCTTTCAACGGTTAGTATCTCCGTACTCCATTACTACCTTATGTTTCTATAATTTTCGAAGAAAACTAATTAATGATATATTTACATACGTAGAAATCAAAACAGTAGAAAATGTAAGATGAAAAGGTCCCTCTTTCTCGCAAATGCGCACCAAGTGATCCACTTAGCTCCTGTGCTCCTCGGTTCTGAGTCGTATCCGCATCAAAGTGAAGGCTTTGGACCTTTAATGAAAAGCCTTCACCTGAACTGCGCTGCGTTCCACTAATTAGCGTAATGAGAGTAGAAATGTACTAATGAGCTTTAAAGCTTCTTTTCCAGCATTTGATAAGAGTTTTTACGAAACCTTAATTACGAGTTCTAAGTAAGACACTTTTGAGTACCATAAAAATGTGTTGTTTTGTCATAAAATAAGAGTTGATTTTTTCAATGGTTCTCTGTAATTGCATTTTGCTACTACACAATTATTTTAAAATACTTGTCTTTGGAATCGTAGTTTTATTGTAAGGTTTTTTCAAGTTTGAATAAGGTTTTTTTTAATTTAATTAAAAATCTAGTATTGATACAAAGAATCAGTTAATTATAACCATTAAAAGCAATGCAATGTACGTGCCTGTAAAATTATTGTCACTGTATATGTTCTAGTCCCTAATATCTCAGCATCATGCATTTTAAAATAAAATACGTTTAATTTATTGCTCTTGATTTTTTTATTTAGTGCATTCAGCATTTCAGCGGTAGAAGTAGTTGTAGAATAACAAACTGAAAAAGATTTAATTAAACGTGTATTATTTCTATTTTTTTAAGTACCTGAAGTGCCTATGCGCACCAGTTTGAATTGGCGCGCTCTGCAACGCAGCCCTCTAGCTGGGCCGCTAGTTGGCAAGCGGCGAGTTCCCGGTCACGAACAACCAGCGCTCAGGTCGAGCGCGAGTCTTCACCGCGTCTCTTTATATAGAAGGGCCTGACAAGCGTCAGCGAGCAATCAGCTAAGAGACAGTCAACTACGCAGTCAGTCACATGAGGCACGAGTCGGCCACAGACGAGTCGGACACGAGGACTTGGACACGAGGACTTAGACACGAGGACTTAGACACGAGGACTTAGACACGACGGACTTAGACACGAGGACTTAGACTCGAGGAGTCGAACACGAGAACGAGTCGGCCACGAGACGAGTCGCCACGGAAAACGAGTCGGCGCACGAAAACGAGCGGCACGAAAAGAGTCGGCCACGAAAACGAGTCGCACGAAACGAGTCGCCACGAAAACGAGTCGCACAGAAAACGAGTCGGTCACGAAAACGAGTCGTCACGAAAAACAGTCGGGACACGAAAACGAGTCGCACACGAAAACGAGTCGGACACGGAAAACGAGTCGGACACGAGGAGTCGGCTACGTGAACGAGCCGGCTACGGAACGAGTCAGCGTCGAGAAATAGTCAGCTAAGAGATCAAGTAGGCGACGAGAACGACTCAGCCAAAACGACGATTGAGAAGCGCTGCAGCCGGGAGGTAGGGGCGCCCGTGAAGAGGAGACGGCTCGGGTCGGAGTGGA
>BOPP01000208.1:1005359-1022783 GCA_017312745.1 Gryllus bimaculatus
TGATCAACTTGCACACACATTCAGATTGGTGTATGTAGGAAGGTACTAGATTTTTGTTCCATATATTTTGTCTGAACATAATTTTAGTTTATAAGGACAGGTGTTTTTCTGATCTTCATTTGTTGACCTGTGTAACTCATCTGATTTGCTAAGTATTCTTAAATAGTATGTTCGGAATATTATTTCATCAGTCGGAATAAATGGTGAAGGTACGGGCAACTCCACCATGCTACGTAATCATGTTTCGTCGCGGTATTATTCGTTCCGCGCAGTTAACTGTTTATAACAATTCACACTCTTCGAAAGTCACCGCTTCAATTTGAATTTATTATCCGCAGTATGGACATTTTATAGAGAAAACCATTCTTGAAATGATATTCAAACCTTGAAATATATCTTTATTTAATCTTATTTATTAGTCTAAAGTAATCCAATATTTTATTTTATATTTATTTTTTGTTCGCAGATAGTTTCGACTGACTATGGAATATTTTCCTGAATATAATTAACTTTTAGGTTGTAACTTTGTGTGAATCCTAGGTTTTCTGCCGGTGTTAGTATGTATATTATAAAAGTTATGTGTCCGTTTTTGAAGAAACGTTGTGTGTTGTTGTTTCGATATGTTTAAAGTAATTGCCAAAATAAGAACAACACTATTTCTTTCCCGTAATTGTTTAACTTTGTCGGATGATACAATGTACGTACAGACACTATACTTTTCCCTGTATTTTTTTGCTCACAAAAACACAACATTTCACACTAGCACCAAACCATACACAGAAAAATGAAAATTCCCAAATTAATTTGTATGACAGGCGTCTCCTCAGGATTTGAATTTCTGTACGCTCACGGATACACGTACGGGTACATGAGGTAAATATTTTTAATTAATTAGCTACAGAGGAAATCATAATATTTTTAACAAGAAACAAAGCTACCTTAAATGAGGACGGAGAAATTCTAAATATTTCAAAGAAACTCTAAATATTTCATGAAACTATCGCCTCCAAAAACGTTTACTTCACCCTAGGTACTCTATATTGACCGCGTTGGGTATGTCTTGTTCATTCTGCACTTTCCCCTTGAGCGCAGATTGACGTTTCGCTTTCGTATCAGTGGCGAAGCTCTTCGAACGCCGGTTTCCCCCCTCCCCCTCGCAAGCGACTCGCCAGGCTCTGCCGTTGCGCGGGCAACGGGCAATTGCATTACGCTCCGCCAGCGGCGCGCGCGCTCCACACCCCAAACGTCATGAGCGCTGATTCGCACTCTGCTCGCATGGAGCGCCACGTTCCCTTTAAAACCGCGCATGGCTGCTTCGCCTTTTGTGATGTTTTACTCTCGCGACAAATTGCAATTGGGATACACTCACAAGAATAGAAATCACAGTTAAACTCCGTGCCGTTGTTTATGTACTCAGAAAAAACGTGCCTCCTTTTTAAGAGGGTGCGTAGGAACGCGCTAGCTGATTAAGAGATGACCAGTAGAGAATAAACATATCATTATATATATATATATTTAGTATATATATATATATATTATATATATATTACTATATTTATATATACTATTATATAGTTAATATATTATATACAGAGAGAGAGAGAGAGAGAGAGGAAAAACAATGGAATAGCAGAATAATATGAACCTTGAAGTGTATGAAGAATTATGACGAATTTATATATACTGTAGATACCGACTGACAAATAAAAACAGCCAATAAAAACGTGTTTTATAATCAATTCCAGAATTGAAGTTTTCTGAATGCAAAAGTAGGCCTAAATTTGAAAATTTACGAAAGTTTTTACAAACGTTTTATTAACCATTTTAAAGGATTATTAAACTATCAATCAATATTGAGCGTGAATAGAATAAAAAAGAACGGAACAAATAGTGTTGGTTGTATTCTGCTTATCCCTCCAGAGATTCCTGACCGGAAAACGTTGAGTTATTAAAGTAATATAAAGTTACTTGGAGACACGGTACATTCTATACAATCAAAATGTAGTTTATTTCAGACTCATGATGCTCCATTCCATTGTCTGTTGACTTCTCGGAAGCGTGGGCATTGAATTCTTTCTTCTCTGTAGTTCCTCGTAACGAAGCAATGTCCGTCGCTAGCTACAGTCGGTGTCTTCTCAGGAGAACTGCTGTAGAATGCGACCTAGATCCAAGTAATTGCAATAGTCTATGAGAATACAAACGTCAAAATGTTAATAAAGAGAAACAGGAGGGAAATGCAGTTAATATTACGCATTTTTCTACAATATCGCATCTGCCTTGCCGTACGTGATATTTGTCAAGGCAACGTGCACAAAGTACGTTTATTTAAATATACAACGATTATGAGCTCAGATATATTTTTAGGTTGTATTATAACATTGTTGAAATTTATTCTATAATTAAGTGCGTTGCTTTGTTACACGAAATAATTGAAAAGAAAGAACGCAACGCCCACGCGCCCGAGAAGTCGTCAGAAAGCGGAATGAAGTGTCGTTAGTTTGAAATTATTGATTATGTTAGTTTGATTCTATAGGATATACCATGTCTCCAAATAAGTAACGCTTTGTATTACTCAATTTCAAATCTAAATGTGTTCGAGTTTACCGATCACTAGTCAGTGATCGTGCGTGAGCTTTTTTACTGATGATAATTCCAATCCTCATGAAATCGTACTTTCAATGGAGTGGTAGCGTATCACACTGACAACCTTCATCGAAGTTTTCTTCACATTGCTTTCCAACTGAATATACTTTAATGTGTTCTAGATTGTATTTGGCTTCTTGTATGAACCGCTGCATTTCAACTAAAGTATTTTGGACCCATCTGTATTGTGTTTTTAAACTAGTTGTATGCATTCTTTCAACGGTTAGTATCTCCGTACTCCATTACTACCTTATGTTTCTATAATTTTTCGAAAGAAAACTAATTAATGATATATTTACATACGTAGAAATCAAACAGTAGAAAATGTAATGAAAAGGTCCCTCTTTCTCGCAAATGCGCACCAAGTGATCCACTTAGCTCCTGTGCTCCTCGGTTCTGAGTCGTATCCCGCATCAAAGTGAAGGCTTTGGACCTTTAATGAAAAGCCTTCACCTGAACTGCGCTGCGTTCCACTAATTAGCGTAATGAGAGTAGAAATGTACTAATGAGCTTTAAAGCTTCTTTTCCAGCATTTGATAAGAGTTTTTACGAAACCTTAATTACGAGTTCTAAGTAAGACACTTTTGAGTACCATAAAAATGTGTTGTTTTGTCAATAAAATAAGTGTGATTTTTTCAATGGTTCTCTGTAATTGCATTTGCTACTACACAAATTATTTTAAAAATACTTGTCTTTGGAATCGTAGTTTTTAATTGTAAAGGTTTTTAGTTCAAGTTTGAATGTAATGTACTATCTAGTATTGATACAAAGAATCAGTTAAATATTAACCATGAAAAGCAATGCAATGTACGTGCCTGTAAAATTATTGTCACTGTAATATGTTCTAGTCCCTAATAATCTCAGCAGTCCATGCATTTTAAAATAAAAAATACGTTTAATTTATTGCTCTTGATTTTTTTATTTAGTGCATTCAGCATTTTCCAGCGGTAGAAGTAGTTGTAGAATACAAACTGAAAAAGATTTAATTAAACGTGTATTATTTCTATTTTTTTAAGTACCTGAAGTGCCTATGCGCACCAGTTTGAATTGGCGCGCTCTCGGCAACGCAGCCCTCTAGCTGGGCCGCTAGTGGCAGCGGCGAGTTCCGGTCACGAACAACCAGCGCTCAGGTCGAGCGCGAGTCTTCACCCGCGTCTCTTATATAGAAGGGCCTGCAAGCGTCAGCGAGCAATCAGCTAAGAGACAGTCAACTACGCAGTCAGTCACATGAGCACGAGTCGGCCACAGAACGAGTCGGACACGAGGACTTGGACACGAGGACTTAGACACGAGGACTTAGACACGAGGACTTAGACACGAGGGACTTAGACTCGTAGAGTCGACACGAGATACGAGTCGGGCACAGACGATGCCAAACGAGTGGCCGAAACGAGCGGCACGAAAGATCGGCGCACGAAACGAGTCGCCACGCGCCACGAAAACGAGTCGCACGAAACGAGTCGGACGAAAACGAGTCGTCACGAAAACGTAGTCGGGGCCACGAAAAACGAGTCGCGAAACGCGACACGAAATAGAGTGAGCCACGGAAACGAGTCGGACACGAGGAGTCGGCTACGTGAACGAGCCGGCTACGGGAACGAGTCAGCGTCGAGAACTAGTCAGCTAAGAGATCAAGTAGGCGACGAGAACGACTCAGCCAAACGACGATTGAGAAGCGCTGCCAGCCGGGAGGTAGGGGCGCCAGTGGAGAGGAGGACGGCTCGGAGTCGGAGGTGGAGGCGGCCAGCCGCTGGGGGCGCCGAGGCAGGGGCGGAGAGGCCGCTGTGACGGGGGCGACGAGGGGCGGCCCACTGGACGGGCCTAAAGGGGCCAGCGCACAAACCGTGCCGGGGCGCGCGCGAGATGCTGCTAAACCAAGTGGCTCAGGGGACGTGGGCCACGCCATAGACGACCCAACCAGGGGGTCGTGGCCTGCGACAAGGAAGGTGCTGGTAGAAGACGCAGCATCATCGCGAGAACTTTCAGTATTTTGGATTTGTTTGCTCAGAGAGCTTTTCCAGTTGGGAAAATTATTTAGAGCAAATAAAGGATCGTTAAGGTGGTGTGCAACTTTTATTTACAGAACACATCGGTACCGGTAAATAATGAAAGTATGATTCCATTACTTAATTCTGTTAAAACTTGTACAACGTTAGGTCATTACGTATCAGTGAAATTATTCCGTTTCCCACGATACATTTATCTACCGCTTAATATATTTAGGGAAGTGACATGCATTCTATGGTAGTAATATAGATATTACTCGAAGAGAATCAATGGAATAGGAGAAAAAATATAAAGATTGAAATATGTAGTTCTTCAACTGTTTGATAAGCAAATCTGCTTAAAAATTACTTACTGTTTTTGAAGCTACTCCTGCAATCGCGATGCCACATTAATAGTAAATGAGAACCCGAAAAGAAAAAGAAAGGGGCAGAGACTTGTTTGAGACGGAGAAAAAACAAAATAATACGAAAGAATAGGAGTAAAAAGTAGAAGAAATTTAATAAAGAGACAAAAGAATGCACATTAAAAAAGAGGAAGAAGAATAAAGAAAAGAATCTGAAGACATACAAAATAAAACTGTAGACTTAGCCTAATATAGTAGGCTCTGTTTTCTCACAACGAAACATGAACTATGTACATTATTATTTCTGCTCAAGAAGCCTCAGTACAGCGGGAACCCAGCTCCCAGTTCCCAATAATATTATTGCTAGTGGTATCATTAGAACTTTCTGGCCGTAGGCAACCCATCACACACTGCAGAAGCCCAGGCTGCATTGCGAAACATCGTCCCACGTAGTGCCCCACGCAAATAGAAATTTGAAATGCTTGTTATAATGGGAGAAGAATTAACTGAACAATTATCCATCACATTTTCAAGCACACTAAAAACTATTTTCGTCCTCTGTGATTTTCTCTTTTCTCTTAAAGAAACATGATATAATTTTACGCCGTAATTGAACATTCCTTTTGGGAAGGTACTCCAGGATTCCTGATGTTTTCAAAAGCCAATATAATGTTTTCCCTAATATTTCTCCAAATTCCTAAATTTTTAAGTACCTCTTCATAACAAATGTATTTAGTTATATTTTTTTCTGGTTGGTGAAAAGAAAACAGTTTCTTATATATTTAAGTCGAAGAATAAATAATATACTTTGAGAACCTTCTCTTACAAAGCTCTAACGTATAGTTTCTTTGATGTTCTTCTACAAAACACTACAATAAATTGTCTTTTTTATGGCGAGGTTCAGACATAAAGCCTGATCCTCCGCCTAACCAATAAATTATCACAATTTTAAAGTTTCACTCACTAAAACTACTCGGAATCGTTCATTATCATTTCTTTATTTAGTAATAATTTAAGAGCAGTAAATAATATGCTAAGGAAAGTTTTGACCTCAGTATCAACAGCTTTTTATAGGCCAAAATCTAATTATTTGAAATAAAATATTATTAGTTAAAACTTCTAGCTCACTATAAGCTCACTAACACTAATTATTATATTGGTTTAAGATTCACATACATAAGATCTATAATACCATTTGAAATGTCACGCACGACAAAAATATTTAATATTGGCATTAATCAATACCATGCTTATGAATATGCATAACAATTCACTAAAACATAATTGAATGCAGCTCTCCAACACCATTAGCATTTAATGAATTCGAGTCTTCTCCTACACTTTAATTATGGATAGGGTATGTGTATCTATGTACGAATTTAAGTTCCAGGCAATTAGCTTCAGTGTTGATTAATATATGACAACACTTCTTAGAACCCTACAATGACACTAATATTTTCTTGAACACGTCCAAGCTCCTTCCCTTTGCCTGAGAATGTTCTTCTTCCACATTTCCAGCTCCCTCTCTCTGCCTTACCACGCCCACGCCATCTAGGCACGCATTTTCGTTTGCTTTTTATTCTTCCCTTCTACCCAAATCTATATAAACGATCTCTCTTTGATGTAAACTCTAAATAACCCCTTAAATTGTCCAAAAAGAAAACAACTTTTTTCGGAACAAAACTTCGCAGTTAAAGGGGATAGACTTTTGAAAAAATGTTGAAATTTCAATAACTAAAATAACGGCAGCGTAAAAATGACTCTGAGAGTTCGATGCGCTGTTTCTCCATATTACTACGTTAATGGAACCGCCTACATGGTGGATGAAATTATTTTGAAAACATTAACACTTACTGACAGGCGACGACACGTCTTGGTGTCATGATCACCATAACCTTTGCCACAGCCGAAACTTATCGCCTCTGCTACTTCTTGAGAGTCAGCTGAGCGGCAGCGCGGAACGCTAGCTGTCAGAAAGTAGACAAATCCTCGCAACCTGATTGCTTCAGAGCAGGTCACATGACGTACCACAGCACGTGGCGAGATAGAACCGTCTGAGTCGCTGGTACGCTCCTGGTACTGTACTTGAAATAATTCAGAATTCCATTTCTCTTTAATCGATATCGATTGGCCATATGCCTGCAAGTGAAGATACGGTGTATTCGAGAAACGGTAATAAAGAGGGGTGCCGTGAATTGATCGTTTGCCACATAAAAAGTACTATATAATGTATCCGCCTAGACCGGAAGTATTTTACTAGTATATGCGTCCTTAACTATTCTTCTTTCTAATGAAATGATAAAAAACCGTATTGGTGGGTTCTAGACTCAAAAATGAATGCTGTTGAAACAGACCTATTAAACTTTTAACATATCATTTGGGTCTGAATAATCGATTAATAATTTCGTTGTATTTTTGAACTTAGTACCAGACTAAGAAAGTTAATTTAGTACCATACTAGCAGTAGCAGCTGGTGAATTTATGTATCTCAACCATGCATATGATAGAAAAACGAATACACTACAGAATAAAAAGGAATATTTTTAGTATTGAAAATGTGCTACCATCGGGACTCGAATCTTTTCCCTTTCGATAGAAACCAAAGCATTTTTATCTAAAAAAGATTTTGACGTTGAACGAGTTTGAATCCATATGGTTTGTAGAAAATCGTTATTTAAATATTGTCCGAACGTAACGTTCAAACATTCCAAATAACCATAACGAATAAACATTGCTTTGAGAGTATGAGGGTGACTGCACCAATTACACAGTAATTCGAATTACTTAACGAATTGAAGTAAATTGAGTTGACTATAAATAAAATTACGTAAATTCATCATCATATCGTATCGTACCCCAAGTTCACGAACAAATTGCCGACTGCTTGGAAAACCCGCAAACTCATTTCGCGACCTCTAGCGACCATATTAAATCTTCGTCTCAATTTTCGCGAGCGACGCGAAACGGCGCGGAGCGCTGGGGGAGCGGGAGTGGGCCTCGCGCAGTGGGGCCAATCTCGCCGCATTTCGAAATCAAAATGAAGAACTCGGTGCGAGTGAATCAACTCACAAGAGATGGAACAATTGAGTAATGTAATGTGTTGTTGTTGAGGCGAGTTTGTTTAGTGAGAAGTTGGTTAGATTTCGAGGGAGATGGCCGCAAGACGATTATGACGTGATATTTAAAGTGAAATACTTATTTAAATACTCATTTAGTAGTGTCTTCAAGGGATAAGAAAATTGTTGAAACTTTCGGGAAAGGATTAGATATAATTAATTGGTGGTTCAAATAAAATATTCGTACGGAGCAGGTCACAGTTTGCTGATTGATTAGGAATCCAAAACTTACAAACAATATATTTTATTTTTGTTGGAACTCTAAGTGTTCTTATTTGCAATTATCTCAACAATGAGGAAAAAACACAATGATGTGGGGTAAGTGGAAAGCAGCTGAATTATATTGGAGTTACCAATGATCGCGGGTGACTATAGAAGTATACACTGTAGCAGGACGTAAGTTCATTAGTTACGTAACACTTTAAATATGGAAGATAATAATTCACCCAATCTTGGTAAAACGGGGTTTCTTTATTTGATTTTTGTTCATGCACGACGCTGGAAGACGACCGGGGTGTACGGGTTCATATTTTCGGCTTAGACTTCTTTGAATACACAGTGGATTAGATGTTGGACAGGCGCGACCCGTAAACGTCCCTTGTAACTCCTAGGTGTGACTCACCCTCCCCGCCAGATGCGCGCTTTGCCCCCCCCCCCGCACGTATTCGACTCGCCCTGGCCCATACATCTTCGGCGGAAGACAAATTGACCGCCCTGTGGATACGAACCGAAACTCTTTGAAATAAATCAATCATTTGCAAGTAAATTTATTCAAAATCTCTCTTAGTAGTCTAAGTACCTAATTCACTTTTTACTATTTCAAAACAACTATTTAGGATCTATAGTAGATAATATGCATCCTGATGGTGATGCAATCAATATTTCAATTTGCAATTTAGCGTCCACACAGCGGATTCCACGCCAGGAAAATCCTGTATTTCCGAAGAGTTCTGCAACAACATTAGGAAAGTGTATCATAGTGTCTTATTATTGTTTTTTCCACCTAACAACGAGGTATCATGTTAGATGGCCAACTAGGCCCAACGGTTTCACAGGTCGTAGGGTTTATGCAAATGTATGCATGATTTGCTAAGGACATTTGCAGTGATTACGTCTGTTTAAAGAAGTGGATGAAGTTGTGAAACTGTAAGACGAATGTCTTGTCATTAAATTGTTGTTGAGAAAGACTCATTTCTCTTAAGAAAAAGCGACCGACAGAAAGTCGATGACACATCTGCGACTCTCTGTCGAGTGAGGCGTCACAAAGAGGACGGGATGGCCGTTAGTAGAGCCAGAGCGTCAGACAGGGTAGAGCAGCGCCTGTGGCAGGAGGAACCGCATGCCGCAAATGGGAAATAAGACGAAAAATGACCTCAGCGTCAACGAAATGTTCAAAGATTCTTTCGGCGTAGCTGCAATATGACAGGTTAAGTGCGGGTTCGTGCATGAGAACCTTACCTTAGCTAAATCGAAGCTCGTGAAAAGTCAAACGCCTAAAGACTGGAAATGGAAATCAGTATTCATCTCACTTCAAACAAGAAAAATGACGAGATTTCATTAAGTACAGGATTTGTAAATTTGTGAGGATTAGAATTGTTTTTACTACATCCCTAATTAAAGATTTAGAACGTCGAATCTGTTTCAGAATTCCAATATTCGAATGTTGCATTGGTTGTGTTTTTTTAGAACTCTCAGGTGACATGGATTCATTAAGAAACAAATAAGTGATCCTGCAGTTGGACCTCTAACAATGATAATCATATGTCAAGGAGGGGTTCTTCCGAAGCTATGTATTTTAAGGAATAAAAATATTGGAATCATTTCTGATCACTTTAAGAAACAATAGTACATATATTTGAAAATAATAGATCTGATGAATAGGTTAGTATTAAAAGGATGTGAACAATTAGTAATCTGAATGAAGATTTCAAATGTGTTTTACAACTTGAATGATTGTGAACCCACATTTGAAATCTACATCTTCACATCTGAATGTACATATCTTCTTATTTGGTCTGTTCCCACAAGATATGAATTCATTGCAAAACTAATAGTAAATTCAAAGGTGTATGGCAAACTTGTAACATGGATTACTTGCCAAAGTACTCGTAAGTAATTTTAATGAAGAAAAGTAAAAATCAGAGACTGCACAGCTCATTTGGAGCAACATAGAAATGCGAAAAGGATATATTGAACGAATGTATTAGGATTAAAAACAATTACCAGCCTGGTTGAACCTGCCCACTCTTTTTCAGAGTTCGAATACTCGCATCCGTTGCCTGGGGCGTCCAGTGCACAGTCGTAGACTGATCGGAAAACGAGTGACTGGTCGCGGAGTCGGGAAGCGAGCATCTAACTGTTGCTTGCGCTGGGGGAGCGAGTTGGCGCCTGGACTTTGTTAGTTGGCGCGGCCCGCAGTGCCTGCGACTGAGAGGAGCGGAAGACGGTGGGGCGGGGGCGGGGAAGAAGTTTGCGCAGGCGCGGGGCGGAAATTGCTGGCTGACGGGAAGTGAGGGTGCGTGGCCGCTTTGAAGCCGCGATCAACGAGGCCACGAGGCCAAGGCGCTCGCCCACGACGACTCCGACGGAAGGCCGACCCTCTTTCTTGGTAAGGGGGGGGCATAGTGCATAGTGAATTCAAATTATTCGGTCTACTCCTTAATCCTTTGGAAGGCGTTTGCTGTTTCATGAATTTAGAAGTCTCATGAAAATGACAGGCATCTCCAATGAAGTCACCGGGAAAGATGGCACAGGGCAACAACTGATGACTCTGATCAGCCTCTGAGCCCCTGACCGGGAGGTCGTAGGTTCACGTCCCAACAATGGAAGGATTTTCGACACTAGATTGTCAGCTAGGCCGAATTTACTCGGTGTCTGGAAAAGAATTCTAGCGGCCGGCTGCTCTAATCGGTTGTTTTCCGTGTTTTTTTTCGATCAACACCAGGCTAATGCCGGAGTAGTACCCTAACAAACGGGCCACGGACCGCGCGCTATCTTTTCTACTTCTTTCTTGTCCGATCCTCACCTCGTACACACACCAACATACACCACACTACCACACATGCCGAGAGACCTGTTGGTTATTTAGAGCTTGCCTCGGCTAGGGCGGTGCCCTACTGGTGGGAGATACCTGGTTGAAGACGACCCCGCTCGTCGTCGGTAGGTCCGCTCCGGATCTCGCCATTAATCGGGGGAAGATCACCGCCACCTCCCGACGAAAAAAGCATGCACTACATTTACGGGGATGTCGATAGTTGACGCGCTCGAAATCACCAACAATCAATCAATCAATCAATCAATCAATCAAATGAAGTCTATGTAATAATACTAACCGCAGTGACACCAAGATACATGGTAGGTTTCATAAGTCTCAAACCATTGTAACTTCTATTTTTGATAGCAAAACAAAATTACGTAATTTTTAATCTAATCATCCTTTACTCTTACCCATTTCTATCTTTTTTACATTTCTTTGAAAACATAGCTCAAAATTTTGTTTTCAAAATCGTCAAAAATGCTTCTTTTTACCTCATTCACGTCAGAAACTTTTCGTCCCCTAAAGTTTTTCTTTCAGTTTTGATGAATGGAAAACGTCGCTGGGTGCTCAATCCAGACTGTAGGGCGAATGGTCCAAATCCTTAAAGGCATAGTCCGTCACAACTTTTTGGCAATCTGAGTAGTAAGCGGCTGTGATGTCGTGAAGACGCTAAACACCATAAGATTTCACGCACCGCACCCATTTCAAGTACCTCGCCACAACACTGAGAGAGTGATGCTCACTGATTGAGATGTACGCTGCAAGCATAGAGAACTTTGTAGCATTACAACAAATAAGACTATAAACTTCTCGATAGGTATTCTCATTGATGAGAGACATCTTCATCAGGCCGGAAACTTATGAAACCACCTATGTGACAATGTTAATATCTTGAAGTAATAACATACTTGTGCAATTATCGAAACAAAAAATATTATTCAATTTGTTTTGTATACACAAACTTATCAAGATCAATATTTGTATTTGTCAAAGCTAAACTTGTGCACCAAATAAATCTGAGTAACTCTAAAGCTTTAACGCATAAAAAGTACGTTCAATGATAAAAAATATATCTGAATGAAATTCACCGACCCTTAAATTCATGCATATTAATCGAGGAATATCAATTTTGAACTAAATCTTTTGAACGGTTTAGGCGCTAGCGTTCATGGACAGACCGAAGTTTTTCCTTAAACCAATATCTTGGTAAAAAGGACCTACAACACGTTACATACGACTAACCAACGTGTGATAGGAAATAATAATAATAATAATAATAATAATAATAATAATAGGAACAATATTTATTCCCTTTTCGATAACAGGTCTCCATAATACGAGTTTTTATCATAAAAAGTTCGCCACCTTCCAAAGCGACATTACAATACTCTCTCTACTACGCAATACGTAGTATGTGAGAAAACAATTAAAATAATTTGCGGATTGATTGGATTGGCCACTTTCCGCCCGACTAGTTCCACTGCGCTCCGCAGCCGTGCGACGCCGTTAATTGCGAGAAATTGGATTCCGGAGCAGCCGCGCCGCGCCCCTGCGCTGTCTTCGCCTGTCGCAGCGGGCCGGAGGGCGCCTCCTCGCGAGCCTCGGCCGAGGACAGGGCCACGGCAAACAGCTGCAGCATACGCATGCACGGAAGTCGCGCGCGCGTTATTAATTAAGCGCAACACTGTTGCAGTATTGCACCTAGGAAGGGAGGGAAGTCTTACCTTATTTTGACGTTTGAATGCGTGGGAAATTTTGTCTTCAAGGCCTTAAGGAAGTTTTATGTTAGTTGGCTGGAGGCTCGCCGTTTACTTGGATATGTGCCAGAAAATCAAATCTAATTGGTCCATAAAATTGGCAGTGTTTTATCGTAACTTAATCCAACTACCTTCACTCGTGAAACATACTGAATCATACCTACTACAGAGCGCATTCCACGTGGGCCACGAAGAGCGTGCGATAGCTTCTCTAGGTTCAAATACTAACTCCAAATCTGATAGCAGAACGATGAGTCAAATCTCTATCCACAGTCAACGGATAAGAATCTTCTAGACACGAAATGTATGTCGCATTGGGAGAACCGATGACATAAAATGTACAGTGGATCCAATCACACTTCCAATGTGTTTTAATCGGTGCTAACATAGCAACTTACGACGTTGTCTCTAAAGGCTAATGAATCATAAAGATTTATGTTATAGTGATGGTAAGATTACGTGAAAATCCCAAAACAGGTGCTAAGAACTTCTTGAAAAGTAAAGGAATGAATAATTAAAGACAACTTTTAAGCTTCCCGGTTGTACAAGGATAATATACAGAATTGTAAAGAATGAACCTTTACTTCTAAAAGCTTCGTATGGTTGTTGCGAAAGCAAACTCTCCCTTTTGAATTAGGGTTTTACCTTAAAACATTACGCTTTTCCTTTTAATGAAAGAGAAACAGCTTTTCGCTGCCAACATTCCGTGAAGTTGCATTTGCGTTACGACGAAAATGTAAACGTCCTAGCTAAAAGTATCCCTTAAGTTGCGTAGGAATACTAAATAGAACGTTAAGGTAATTTGAAAGCAAAGTAATTAGTAAATAATCCTTCATGAAAGATACTCTTTTGGGCAGAATTATTAAGCATTCTTAAGAGTAGAATGTTCAGTAACTCCTAATCTTCAGTATATTTTAAGGATTTTGTATGCTTTTTCATTGATGAATAACATTACTCTTCCTAAATAAAGTTTTTATTAAGACATAACTCTTAAAAGAAGCATGCTACACACCAGTAGATTTTCTGTAATTTTACATCATAAATATAATAACTCTGCAACTCAAAACGCTACATTAAAAAAATGTTGAAGTGATTTTTTATCAGCTAAAATTCGCTGAAAAAATAATTATTCTAAATATGGCGTTCACGTAGACTGTTTTAATAGACAGGGTTGGACAGAACTGAAAACTTTCCTTTGATGGGTAATTGATTTGTTGTAAGCACTTTGATGTAAAGATTTCAGTTTCAGCAATTAAAAAGTTTTTGAAAATAATTTTTGGAATCAGAGATTTTTAATACACCATGACATTCATATAATCCAGATCTTGTCTCTTGGCTGTAAAGTTAACTGCCTTGGGTTATTTGAAGATTGGATCTGGAATTTTCCAATTACTTCACTGAACAGGTGTATAATTAAGATAGTTTAATCATAACTAAATTAAATACATACAGTTTTAGTTAAAAATCATAATGTGCAAATAAACAATATTTTAAATAGGTAATTTAATAAATTTATGCAAAATATCGCTTACTTAAATAAGGTTTCATCGTTGTTTAGATAGATTGTAGTTCTCGCGCAATTTATCGAAGGTAACGCAATTTTATTTTTACAATTCCTTTTTTCAGTGGTCCATCACCATAAGTAATTGGTACCTTTTGTTTAGATATTGTTAGCAATGGGTAATTGACCCTGTGATTAAAACAAATATACTTCAATAAAGCATTGCAGAATTCCGTGACATTCAATTGCATAGAAGTCCATGAGCCTCAATTGTTGGGGGGTATGTAACACATAAAACACCCAAACCGTTTTTAAGTGTGTTACGTAACGCACTGAAAGCGCCCCAAGAGTGAAGAACTTCTGCGTAATTGCAGAAGCTATTTCTGGGACGTAAACAAGCCGTTGCGTAACTTCAGTCGAGGAAGGCTGGGCGATGGGCGGGCAGAAACATCCATTCTTCCCTGGAACACACAAAAGGCAAAACAAACGCCGTAACTCCACCGTGCCTCGCGGACCTGGACAGTTGCGCCAACCGAACACGTGGCGTCAAGAAAGCACGATCCTTGGACGCTCGACGATCGACGAAAGGACAATCCTTCGCATGTGGCGCTAGGGGTCAAACGACTGCAAGCGTAGATCAAAAGGACGAGGTAGAACTCGTAATATATAATCTGGAACTGTTATTGTGCCGTGAAAGTAATCACTTTGTCAATTCATAATTTACCGAAATGCTTACTTTATGTGAATTGTCAAACATTATTTTTAGGAAAATATCCCTTTTTCGCATCTTATTTTCAATGAATACTTACAACAAAGGTCTCATTAGAAAGATAATTTCTCACAAGGTTAATTGTTTCATTCATTAATTGATCGCTTGAGTAATGTTTCCGGGTACGTCATCTCCCCTGGCCATAAGCCCCTCGCAGTGCATGTTATATCTCGGGGGATGGCGGTGCTCCATAATGTGACCTTATGCGCTGAGCTACCTGACGGCTTGTGGGAATTTCCTTTTCCAAGTATCTCCCCCCCCAATGGCGCCTTATTGCAGTCGTGATAAGCTTTGAGTTTCCGACTATCCTCCCAACGCATATAGTAGTGTACTGGCGTGCGAGTTCAATTGTTCGTATGTTTAAGGTGCGAGGAGAAAACAGGGATGAAGAAGGAAAGATAACGCGATTGTTACGATACAGCTCTGGCATTCGTCTGGAACTGATCGAGAAAAAACAGCGGAAGAAAATTCTTCTCCTACAATACATTGAACGATAAGGGTAAAACGGATTTACAGGTTGTGACAATATCCCATCAAATTAAGAAAAGAAAGCTGAAAAAATATTTCTGAGAAGAGAGATATGCATGGAAACCTTAATTAATATTTCTCTACAAGAAAATGTATTCTCCCCGGGCAGATGTGACAGACCTAACATAATCCCCACCAGCACGTCTTCAGAGAACTGTCGTATGCGAACTATTAAAACCGTTAATCTTTAATCTGCATTGTCCGTTTTTAAGATACCCCTTTTCAGAACGACGGTTTAACGAAAAAGAAGCATTGTCACAGGGTAAAAGAATCAGGTGGCCCTATCGGAACTCGAATCTGAGGGCGGCTCTCCCACCGAGCTATCGTCAGGTCCTATCTTCTTCTATCGACTTCGATCGACTCCCGACTGTTCTCTAGTGCGCTCGTCATCGTTCAAGAATTTTCCGTTATTATCATTGTTTCTCCTCTATTAAGAGCCATTTTCTCAACTAGTATCATATCTTAGTACTGTATGAAATTTAGATTTGTACATTTTTGAAAGAGCATACATTCTTTACATTTTTCATTGCGTTGTGCTAAAGTTGTTTTTATATGCTACATATTTTCTGTAGGTTGTTTTTATATTCCGCAAAGATTTCGTCTCCATCAAGACCGGTGTTTTCGCCAGAAGCCTTCTGGAAGCTCCAAATAAAATGAAGATATAAACACTGCTTCTCGAGTAAGTCCCTTCCCTCGTTCCGTATGTTTCCTTTTCTTCCTCGGATTACTGTCGTCTTCCGACTCTTGACGACCTGCAAGGACTATTATCACTTTATTTACGCCTCTCTGATCTTCAAATCTCTTCAATATATCTAAGCTTCTTCCTTTTTCAGCTTCCTCCTTCTTTTGCTCTTTCGCACTGCTCTTTATTTTTCTGTCGCTTGAAACGCACAATCAAGATTCTTCATTTATCTCTCTAACGTTCTTCTTGAATCCTTTCCTTTCTTCATCAGAGCTCTATTACCCAACACTAGTATTATCACAACTCAACAAATCTAAACCATTTATTTCCCTCACTACATTCAATTCCTAATTCTCCACCACTACTTCAAACATCCACATTCTCCTCAAAATGATCTGTTTCTATACCGCTCGTACCAAAACTGTCCGTCCAGAACATCTTCATCCTCCTCTTCATCCAACTTATCCTCCCCCATCGTCACCCTCCACCTCGTTTACCGTCTCCACTTGTTCGGCGTGGCCCTCGAAGTGCACGCGTCCTCGGTCCTCTAGCCGCAGCGAGCGAGGCCGAGGCGGGGAGCACAAAGAAGCAGAGGATTCAATTCCGCATTGATTAGGTTTGTGCGCCGCTAACGCGGGAGCGACCCCCACCCAGAGAGAGCTCAGTGGACGCTCACTTCGAAACTTGCTTGAACTATCCGGAGTTCCCCACGATGCTTTATATTTAATATCGCAATCATCTATTAAAAAGGAAGAGCGAATGAATTCTACTTACAATGTACCCGCCGGGAGAGGTAGCTCAGGGCATCAACTGATATCACTCTGATCTGGAGGTCTTAGATTCAAGTCCCGACGGTGGCAGGATTTTCGAAACTAGCTAGATAGCTAGTTTGAGTTCAGTCACTGTCTGGAGGACAATTTTTGCGACGGCAGCTCTGATTGGCAGTTTCCGCCGCTTCTCTGATCAACACCAGGCGAATGCCGGAGCAGTAATCTAACAAATGGGCCACGGATCGCGCGTGATCTGTCCTTTTTTTTCCTG
>BOPP01000208.1:1023221-1056586 GCA_017312745.1 Gryllus bimaculatus
CCTTCTCTGCAAAGCTGCGCGGGCGACGCGCGCGGCGCGAGAGCGGTCGACGAAGCAGCACGGGTGGCGGGGGAGGGGCCGCGGTGGCGGGCGGGCGGGATGGGGGCCTAAGGGTGGCGGAGGATGCGGAGGCGGGGAGACGGCGAGGGCGTGGAGGGGCGGAGGCGGGGATGGTGTCGGAGCAAGTGGCGGGACGGGACTAGAGGAGGGGCGGTCGATGGCGTGGAGAGATAGAGGCAGCCTTAGGGGGAGGAAAGCCGACTGGACCGGGTGTGGTCGAGTGGACGAGGAAGAGTACCGGAGAAAGTGACGGGGCTCCTGATTCTTCTCAGCGCCGGGCGATGTTGGTCATTCGTTGAACTTCAGTAAACTGCATCTCGAATATAGCATGCCTTGCATTGTTCTTTACTGAATTTCATGATAACTCGAAATTCCTAAATGGCAATAATATTCTATTTCTTCTATTATTCGAAGCTGTATTTTCTAATTATTTAAATAACGCAAATCCTCTCGACTTGAAATTTCTTTCACATGATGCTTTTAAAGGTCACTTAATATCAAAAGCAATAAATGAAATTTTTTTGTTAGAAATAGTCCTCTTTTGCCTTATTAATCGATAAGTTACTAAAACTCCTTTCTCATAGTTTCCCCTCTCAGTTCTGCTTACATGGTGATCAATGTTCTGCGTGTTTATACGATCCCTGTTTTATGCGTTTTGCCACATTTTTCTTCAAAGTTCGCACATCGTTTATGATCTCGATAAGTATAATGTTATTAGCACGCAAAAAACAGAATTTCTACATTTTTTTTCTTGTTCGCAGTCGTTCAGCCTTCGGTAGAGGTTTCTTTTCTTTGTCTGGAGATTGAAATGTCGCGGAATAAAACGAAGTCGTTTTTCCTGCGGTGCAAGCTTTCTTCTGCTTCTTGGCGACGACGAGATGAGGAACGATGCGGAAGAGAACCGCCAAGGAACGCGAGTGGGACGGCCGGCCGTGGAGGACGGTTGGGGCGGGCCGGGGCGGAATGGGCGGGCACAACGTGTGGTCGTATGACGAGGGCGCTCCCCCGAAGGCAGTGCAACCTTCGAGCCTGTAAATTTGTAAAACAAATCCAGCGGGCGCTCGGTAACGCGAATTTCCTAATATACTCGATAATATAATCGATGACCAACATTGAAACATCACAATCGAACTCACCTCGAAAACATCGACCCAAACTACGACGAATCACATCGCCAACTCGAAAACATCGTCACTGAAAACATCGCCACACTGAAACATCGCCAACTGAAAACATGCCAACGTCCGAAAACATTGCCAACTTCGAAAAACAATGCAACTCGAAACATTGCCAACGTCGAAAACATTGCCAACTCGAAAACAATTGCCAACGTCGAAAACATCGCCAACTTGAAAACATCGACAACTCGAAAACATACGAGAATCAAGTGAAAAACATCGACAACTCGAAAACATCGACAACTCGAAAACAATCGTCAACTGAAAAAATTCGACAACTCGAAAACATCGACAACCTTGTTGAAAAAACATCGCCAACTTGAAAACATCGCCAACTCGAAAACATCGGGCCAACTCGAAAACATCGCCAACTCGAAAACATCGCAAACTCGAAAAAATTTGCCAACTCGAAAACATTGCCAACCTCAGAAACATTGCCAACTCGAAAACCCCTTGCAACTCGAAAACATTGCCAACTCGAAAACATTGCCAACTCGAAAACATTGGCCAACTCGAACACATCGACAACTCGAAAACATCGACTACTCGAAAACATCGAAACTGAAAAACATCGACAACTCGAAAAACATCGACAACTCGAAAACATCACAACTCGAAAACATCGACAACTCGAAAACAATCGACTACTCGAAAACATCGACAACTCGAAAACATCGGACACTCGAAAAACATCGACAACTCGAAACATCGACAACTATCGAAAACATCGATCAACCGTCGAAAACATCGACAACTCGAAAACATCGACAACTCGAAAACATCGACAACTCGAAAAATGCGACCAACTCGAAACATTGCCAAACTCGAAAACATTGCCAATCGAAAAACATTGCCAACTCGAAACATTGCCCAACTCGAAAACATTGCCAACTCGAAAAACATTGCCAACTCGAAAACATCGACAACTTGAAAAACATCGACCAACTCGAAAACATCGACGAGTGAAAAACATCGACAATCGAAAACATCGACAACTCGAAAACATCGTCAACTGAAATATCACAACTCGAAACACGACAAAACTTGAAAACATCGGCCAAATTGAAAAACATGCCAAACTCGAAAACATCGCCAATCGAAAACATCGCCAACTCGAAAACATCGCCAACTCGAAAAAAATTTTTGCCAACTCCGAAAACATTGCACCCGAAAAACATTGCCAACTCGAAACATTGCCAACAGTCGACAACTTGCAACTCGAAAACATTGCAATCGACCAACATTGCAAACTCGAAAACATCGACAACTCGAAACATCCGAACAACTGATCGAAACATGCGACAACTGAAAACATCGAACAACCTCGAAAGAACATCGACAACTCGAAAACTGCGACACATCGAAAACCATCGAACAACGTCGAAAACATCGACAACTGAAAACATCGACAACTCAGAAACATGCCAACGATCGAAAAACATCGACAACTCGAAAACATCGACAACATCGAAAACATCGACAACTCGAAAACATCGGAACAACTTCGAAAACATGACAACTTCGAAAAATCGACAACTCGAAAGACACGACAACGTCGAAAAACTCGACACATCGAAAACATCGACAACTCGAAAAATGACAACTCGAAAAACACGAAACTCGAAAAACATCGACAAACTCGGAATACATCGACAACCTCGAATACCTCGACAACTCGAATACAAAATTAATTTACATAGTAAATGGACAGTTAAAATATTAAAAACCATAAGATTTAAATGCACAAGCGCTCAGAAGCTTAAACTCAAATATATAATGTTTGAAAAATTGAAAATAGTTTTATTACGGAAAATTCCCTATGTTTCAAACTAGGTTTAACAGTTAAGATGCTCAATACATAACGCAATATATTATAAAAAAAGTGGAATTATGTAAATGTTAGAACTTCAGACGCACTGTAGTGATTGCTCTCAAATTTAGCAACGAGGCTGCCATGATATAATAATAAGCGCAGTTTTACAATTCATATATTATCAAAAATTGATTTTTTTTAAGATGTAATTTAAATACAATCCCCAGTGCATCGGGGGGGCGGGGGGAGCGGGGCGGAGCGGGGCGGAGCGGGGCGGAGCGGGGCGGAGCGGGGCGGAGCGGGGCGGAGCGGGGCGGAGCGGGGCGGAGCGGGCGGAGCGGGGCGGAGCGGGGCGGAGCGGCGGAGCGGGGCGAGCGGGGGAGACGGGGAGCGGAGGCGGAGCGGGCGGAGCGGGGCGGACGGCGGCGGGGAGCGGTGGCGACGCGGGCGACGGGCGACGCGAGGGGGCGGAGCGGGCGGAGCGGGCGGAGCGGGGCGGAGCGGGGGGGCGGGAGCGGGGCGGAGCGGGGCCGGAGCGGGGCGGAGCGGGCGACGGAGCGGGGCGGAAGCGGGGCGGAGCGGGCGGAGCGGGGCGGAGCGGGGCGTGCGGCGCGGAGCGGGGCGGAGCGGGGGCAGCGGGCTGGAGCGGGCGGGGCAACGCGAAGAGCGAGGAGCGCGGACGGAGAACAAAGAGCGCGCGGATCAGAGAGGGCGAGAGGAGCGAGAGAAGACGAAGAAGCTAAAGGAGCGGACAGGAGCGAAAGAAGGTGCGGGACAAAAGTGCGATGTCTCGTTAATGAAAATAAAATAACTGGTAACTGAATGAGGATGCAGTGAAGCGAAGTGAAAACTGAGTACGGCAAAGAGATGAGCACATTTTATATATTTCTTAATACTAGTTTTTTTTTAAATTTCATTTTTGTTTGTTTATTTGAATTTCTATTAGTCATCTTCTTATATTTTGTGTATGTCTTGCTTGTTCTAATTTTTATTTTTTTGCTTCTTTTTTTTATTAGTTGCCACCCAGCGTACCCTCATTGCAGAGATAAATCATCATCAATATCATCATCATTATCATTATTATTATTATAAGGATGAGAGGAACGAACCGCAAGGAAAGAGGAAGCGGAAAGTAAAAATGAGGCACGGTAGAGAGAGGAAAGGGCTGGGTGGGTTGAGTTTTGAGGTTTAGGGAGGACGACCATTCCTATCTTTCACCCATACCTAAAACACACACACGCCACGTATGCCCTACACTAGCACACATGCCAGGAGGCCGGTCGGGAGCTTAGAGCTTGTCCCGGCTGAGGTAGCGCCCAGCTGATTGGGAATATATCGCATTTGGACGGGTATGCTGGCGTCAGACCTCACCATTCACCGGGGAAAGGTCACCGCCCCCTACCGCGATAAAACATGCACTACACTTACGCCTACTAATGACCTTAGCTGTTGGTGCTGCCGGAATCACTCATAAATCTACCGATACAGTGCACCTCACAACTCTCCTTCCGTTCCACTTCGCTCCTTCCCATTCAGCCCTGCCCACCCCTCCTTACACTACCTTGTCTGCGGTCGACGTTTCTTCCACCATAGTTTCCAAGGCCTACTGTAAACATAGATCGAAGCATTGTAGCATACGTCCGGCAAACTCCCAGTAACTAACATTCTATTGGATTAATGCCAATCTCATTATATCACCCTGACGTTCGACAATTGTTGTCGAACATGAAGGTGATATATTAAGAGGCTAAGTTGAATCATGACCCACCTCTAAATCAGAAATTATTAAAATCGATTGATTCGCCTAGTAATCGCCCATCAAACATTGTTTCTTAGAATATAACGAGCTGAACAAAATAGTCTAAATTACGCCCGAAACATCATTCTGCCTACCAGTGAAGCACCCATTGAAATCAGTTTAGTACCTAAATTAGTCTGTGAAACACATGAAGACACAAAAATTGTAAAAAACAATTGATTGTGCGTTTATATTAATATTAGGCACGTATTATGTTAGTGACACATTTGTGAAAGTAACCATATGAACTGATAAATGGTCATTATTTTAGAATCACAGATAAGTACTTAAGTATTATTAATAAAGATGACGAATAATAGCAAGTTTGTGACACCTGCTGGTATCAATATTGTGGTTTGACTAGTCCAATCAACGGTTCCTGTGGTTTCTCTGATTACTTCCAGACCTCAGGAGAATTCCTGAAAAGCAATCTAAACAACAGATCACGAACCGCGCGCGATATTTCCTTCTGCATACACAGGGTCGAACGAGAAGAGTAAGTTAACGTCCCATTACTTTCTAGCGCATTCTTTGCGCATCCTCTGTACCTAACATCTAGTACGATATTTATTTTCTGGCTGCTATTTAAATCCTAGATCACGTTTGACATTTAATTATTATTAGCCTTAGATGAGAACAATATCACATTATTTTTCAAGTATTTTGTAATTATTACATTTTTAACGTTGTTGAAACATAATTATTAGTAAATATAAAATGTCAACAATTAGTATTGATCAGCAATTCTGTCAGAATTAATCTTACTAAAACATGAAGCAAAGATAACCAAATTATGGGGGAACGTCAATGCTACTCTTTGATATTAATTTTTTATGTGCGTAGATTAAGTTTGTGATTTTAAATGAAGATTAATTCTACTATTACAATGCCAGCAACAACCTGGAGTAGTGATGTTCATATTAAATCGCACTAGTCAAGATTTTTCTTGGAAAGAGCATTGCTCTTTTTGTGCCGTAAAGGGTGAACTGATGAGCGCGTTTGGAGCCTCCAAGGAAATTAGTCCCCACGAAAACCATTCCTTCATCAGAGGCAGTAGCCTTCTGTCGAGGATTCCTGGAAACCTTACGATGCCTCATTAAATGGGATAAAGGCGGACGCGCTCACGGATGAAGCGCGCCAACCTAGAGGCAGTTCCGATGCTTCATTATCTGACGTTAAAGCGGAATCGGAAAGAGGATTGCCATGTAAACGAATTCTGCTATTCCGGAGAAAGAATTCGTAAATCTTTCGAAATATTTTTGTTGTAAATCATTGGTGTGGGCGTCGGCTTAAAACGTGCCAAATCGAATAATATATTTTATAATGCATTCCGTGTGTTTTTATGTTCCATTTCATCATTTTATATTTGAACTTGTATTTTAAAAGAGAAGATTTAAGCACAAAGAACGTTGATTTACAAACCGTTCATACATGAAAACAATGAGTAAACTTTTCTGACTTACATAACCAACAATAGTTATAAAAGATCAATAAGTCTCATTAAAACAGTTGCAAATATATAAGAGTCGTAGCATCTAAAGTTAGCAACCTAATTCCCACTTGTCTATCCCAAAGAGAGCTAATAAGCGTGATCAGATTGTGAAGGTTCAATAATATGCATAAAACAAGAAAGGGATAATTTCTACGAACTACGAGTAGGCATGTTTTGCTTATAATGTTTATTCTTCGACCTTCCAGTTTACAATTTTTTTCAGTCAGTCTTGACGATAGGTATATTTTTTATAAGCATTCTCAAGAGTCCTGACAATGCTCCGTAAGCATCATAACACAAAATACTCAATTTCATCATAGCTGCAGATATCTAATAAGTTTTTCCCAATAATATTTAGTACAAACTTTCTTTATGTGTTACGGAGACCAAATATAATAGTGAAACTCGGCAAGAGATAGTTGATTGTGAAAAAGATGCGATTTATTATTTCACGATTAGTACATTCGCAAACAAAACAATCTGTTCAGATTCTGAATCTCGTACATCTTTACCATAACGCCATTGTTCTTAAATATACAACAATTTATGCTATTATTTATGTTATTTCAAAGACTAATAATTACAATAGTCGTTAAAAGTATTCTGTGCAGATAATTGAGTTAAAGTTTTTCTGTCTCCTTTCTTTATACGTATTATATTCATGGTATCCAGCAGCGAAAAAGGCACAACCATACGTGATGTAGTTACTGTACGTGAAGCAGGTACGCGAAGTAGTTAATATTGAAAAATTGCCAACTCACACAAACAGCTATGCGTATAATCCACATTTTTCATAAGTTGTATGAAAATATCCCTAAAATTGTCTAGATAAGCTTTTTTAAGCTAATGAAGATTCTAAATTTTTGTAGAGATTTTAAATCACCCACTAAACAATGTAAAACTGTCAGCGTGGTGTTCTTACATTAATCCCAATGAATTTTCTATTTTATATCGCTGCTCTCTCTCCTCAGACAGCAGTTCGAGGCACAGCGCCGTCGTCGCTGCTCGTTTGTTGCGTGGCGTTCTGCCTTTTGTATGTTTATCCTGAGCCTCCGCATCCTGGCGAGTCGCGCTGTTAGAGCGAGCTCTGTATTTTTAGAAGAAATCGCCTGTCGAAGGTTTGCGTCGGTACAACTGCCTCGAACCGGGAAATTCTCTAAAAATAGTGCGCCACTCACATGTCCAGTCAAGAAAAGACAAACTTATCATAGAGGATTTAAAACTTCTTGGAAACTAAGTAGCGTTTAATGATCCGTTTTTAATTAACTATTTAACGTTTCATTATCCAATTGAATTTTTTTCTACTTCGAAGATGTTGCATTAATGCGAGGTGTTTATAATTGTGAAAGTGGAGTTAACTACAATTGCTAAATTCCCAAAATGTTACACTATTGCCATTATCTTTTACATTAATTTGCTTAAAACTCTTGTTTAGAGTTACTAGCACACTCTAGCGTTACTAAGTATCACCAATTCCATAATCGAAACGTTTATTGTACGAGCCACAGAAATCGATAAATCATGGGGATAATGTATTCTGAAACCTCTCTAGGACAATCTTATAAGTAGTAATACAAACTCGTAGTTGTTGCTTCTAGTGGTTCTGACGTCAGCGTTAACTGTAAACCATTTTTTGATTCAAACTACACAAGAAATGGACAATTTTAGGGAAATAAACGAAACATAAAATTACCAAAAATAAAGATTCTGCATAACGTGAAACTAAATAGTTCACATTAGATGCGTGAAACTATGTAAAAATTAATTTGTAAACTTGCGTATAAGTGCGAACTCCAAACTATAGTTGATGAACATGTGAAAGTTGTTGTCGGGAATCTGTAGTAAGTAGGTTAAACAGAACAAGATATGTTTCTGTAAGTTGTTCCAAACCACAATGGTAAAGTGTGCTTCCTAAGGTTTTCTCAGTGCTAGAAAAAAATGAATCGCAAATTAACAGGAAAAAATCATTCTCGAACTTGGAGTTAGTAGAACGCTTCGCCGCCATTACAAAACTATTATTATTGAAGAAAAGTTCTTCAATAAAAACTTTAAAACATTCCCTCAACTTATGACCAGGAGAGGAGACTCAGGGCATCAACAGATGTCACTTAAGTGTCTCTGACCGGGTGCTCCTAGGTTTGAGTCCCTAGGATGGTAGGATTTCCGACACTAGTTACATAGCTAGGTCGAGTTTAGTCGTTGTTTGGAGGAGAATTCTAGCGGCCGGCTGCTCTCACTGGTAGTTTGCCGTGACTTCTCAGATCAACACCAGGCGAATGCCGGAGCAGTACCCTAAAAAACGGACTGCGCGCGATTTTTCCTACCTCTTCCTATTCCTTTGCTCATCAGGAGTTTAGAGCTTGTTCCAGCCGGGGCTGTACCCCGCTTCTGGAAGGTACCTGGTTAGGCAAAATCCCGGAAGCCGTCTTTACGTCGGCGCCGGATCTCGCCATCCAGCGGGAGAAATCAGCGCCATCTCTCGAGAAAAAAAAACACTACATTTACAGGACTAATAACCTTAGTTATTGTCGCGCCCGGAATCACTATTTAATCAATCATATTGATGTAAAATATAACTTATTAAATACAGAACGGGCTATGTCTGTTCTGAACAGAAATTGCTAAAGTTGAACTCGTAAAATAAGTACAATTCGCATTTCTGTGAGCAGGCATGCATTGTTTTACTTGCTCAATAATTGCGTTATTCATTCAATACATAAAACGTCTGCGATAATTTAGCGGCAACATCATTTCTTTAAAAGCATCGTTCAGCTGGAAGTTGTGGGGTTCGAGATCCGAGGGTGGCAATATTACGACACTGGCTACACAGCCGCGCCGAATTCAATTCCTGTCTGGGGGAGAATTCCAGAAGCTGACAACTCTTACGTAGTTATACGCAGTTCCTCCAATTAGGCAAATGCCGGAGCAGTACCCTAAAAAACGGGCCATGGAATGCGTGCCACGATTCCTTTCTCATCTTTGCCCGCTTTACCCTTAGACACACTTACACTATTTTATCATACATGCCTGTAAAATAGACTCGAGTTTACAGCGTGGTTTGTGTAACTTTCTGCGTCAACATATGTCAGCACAACAATCGTTTACAAAAGTGTTTGGTAAAGAATTTAATACTGTAATGGTCTGTAACTATTCACTATCTGATCATCAATAATTATCATCACCATCATTATCTTAAGTTAATTACATGTTTTGTTTTATAAACTCAAGGATTTGTGTTCCCCAACTTCTCCCAGAAGACACACAAATAAGAAAACTTCGCAATGACAGATTATAATACTTAAGAAACAACTGATTCCGCTAGTTGTCAAATATGGATCGACATTCACTTCTTCACTCACTGGAGAGCATAAGATACAATTACACCTTACGTTCTTTTGTTTCTAAATACTGAACACGTTTAACAGTATTCAAACATGACATTCTTATCCAATTTTCTCGAACAAAAAAGTGATATATTTTAAATTAATGCTTTGAATTTCCTCTTTCTTTCTAATAATAGATCTTCATCGGGTGAAAAAGTACAGTGCGTTTTGCCTGAAAGGTGTCGAAGGTACAGACCATGGAAAAAATTAGAAGCTACTGGATTTTATTTTTTATTTTGCTACAAGAAACTCCCTGCAAAGAAATACTCGGCGCTTGTGATGTAGTCTGAGGGTTGAAAATAAGCACGCCACTGCTTTCATGGGGAGATGGATGAGTTGCAAAAGTTTGAAGAACTCTTCCGACTTGTTGCAGAGTCAAATGCAATCGAATTGAGGAATCTGGGGTCCAAATCGGCAGTAGAGCGCACCACAAAATTACTCACGCCGGATGCATTATTAATCCAAGAAAAAAAGAGAGAGACTGAACGGTGGAGAGGGGCGGGAGGTGGAGGTCGCGAGGAAGAGAAAAGCAGAAGCAAGAAGGGGGAAACGAAAGCTACAGAAATAAGAGAGTCACCTAAGAAGAAACTGGAGATAGTGAGAAATAATAAATGGGAGGCTAGGAGTGGTAGAAAGAAGGATTTTGTAATATCGGCGTTAGTAAACACAAAAGAACATTCCTGACAGAAAATTCATCGGGGAAAAACAATTTCGGAGGGAAATCAAACTTCTCCTTTGAATGATATTTGTTAGTTTAGAAGAGCTTAGTTCATAAGAGTGTCCCGCCTTAATGTCAGAAAATGTTCTCCCGTAGGTATTTTTAGCGACACGCGGTCCGGGGCCAGGATCGGTGTAGGTGGCGGCCAGGGCTAGGGGGCGGGGGCGGGGGGGGGGCGGGCGGGGGGTCTTGTTATCTGTGTCTGGCGCGCCGCCGCTGCCTTAACCTCTCCGCAGCTGCCGTCGGTATTGATTTACCGACTGGGAAACACAGCGATTTATTTCCACGCTGCTGGCAAAAAGGCTGATCCGCCCCAAGCCCTGACGCCCACGCGACGCCACGGCAACTACCTGGGCGCACTTCGCGCTGGCGCCACCGCTCCTCAGCTTCATCCTGTTACACCCCTCCCCCCCTCCCACCTTCCCCTTCACACACCCGGACCTATATCCTTTAAGTCTGCCATTAGTTCCGTTAATATAGTAATTAATGTATGTGGAAGTGATGGTGATTCTTCCCGCTGTATGGTGAGATCCGCTGCCGACGTCCACGTCGGTTTGCTCTCCAGGTGTTTATCCTGGGGTACATCGGTCTGCGCTCCCAAATTGTCTCCTTTACGTGTGGTGGAGTAGTGTGTGTGTATAAGTAAGGGTGATGATAAGGCAAGGAAGAGGAAGGAAAGATGGCTCCGCCGTCCATGGTTTTATAGGATATTATTCTGGCATTCATGTCGTATTGATCGAGAACAGCACGAATAAGGACCAAAACAGGGAGCTGAATTTGACCTAGTTTTTTAGCTACTGTCGAAAATCCTCCTCCGTTGGGTCACGATCTCTAATACATTTTTGGTTAGGAACTGCACGTACATAATACTGACTCTGAGCTAAAATTAGTCAGATATTTATTTATGATTTAGAAAACGTATGACAGCATATAAAGTATAAAATATAAAGTACAACAGCACAAGTTAAGATTATATCTAGTATTTCTCAGTTATTCCATCTCAAAGACATATCATTTAGTGTCTCCAAAGACACACAGTCCGTCGATGCTTCTCGAATACCTGACAAATGTCAGGTACTACCGTGAATCAAATGAGGGATGTGCTCCTAGCCAGATTTTGGGGGATTCGGCCTAAGAATGAAATCCGTTTGCTAGTTACTGACTAAGGGTACCACACTCCACCCTGAATTATAGATCGGACATTATAATTTCCTCGTTGAGTGCGGCAAATTCAAAGCTGATTGATTCTTATTGCAAGCAGCAATGCAGCTCTACCGAGATAAAATCTGGCATTACAGTTTCAAAATCAGTTTCTAATACAACCTGACATCAACAGCTCTATATGTACGCTAAAAATTCAACATAATGTAATAAATGTGAAACATGTCAATTACATAAACATAAATTTTGATTATATACGTTAAACTCAAGAAGACTGCACAGATAAGGAAGTTACATTTATGTCCCAGAGAAAAACAAGACATCGCAGCACTTTGCTTAAGGGTCAGGGAAATTACGAAAAACGCTGATAGAGATGGGGAATCATTCACCCCAGAAGCTTGAAATCTACAGTAGTTATTACAGGTTATTTAAGATATTACAACAGTTCAAATGGCAAATAAAACATTAAATATAAATATTAAACTAATATTAAATTCTTTTTAAATGCTCCACACAGTCTCTAATTGAATGAGAAACAGTTTATGTAAGTAGAAAAGATGTTACTTGCGACTTAGAAATTTTAATGCGATTTTAATTATTTAATGTCATTATGCTATTTTAGCTCGCAATCCTGTTAACACTTTTTTCATCCTTTACGTGCCTGTTTTCTCAATCACGCGCACATTCTGCGCGGTGGCGAGGAAAGGAACGAAGGGGGGGATAAAGAGGACGAGGGGGAGGGGGGGGCGGGGAGGGGGGAGGAGCATCCGAGGGCGGGCAATTCCGTGCTGCAAACGCGGAATTTCCTCGGCGGCCTGATGAGGCGTTTATTAGCAACACATTGAGTCCACTTGCGCCTGAGCAACGCCTCCGTCGTGCCGTGCCGCATCGCGCGCTGTCGCGCACCGCCTCGGCCTTTATTTGTTTCACGGACATTCGCCACCCGCGACTCCGGAGAAATCACCGGCCGCTCCCTCGACCCTTTAGGCACGTTACCGATCGTTTTTTTTTAAATTTTCATTTTCTATGGCAGCGAAGGCAAGCGCTTCAAAGAGTGTTAAAATAATTGCAAGTTAGCTCTGAGGTATATAAACTGGAGAGCGAGGATAATCTCACTAGAGACCTCAGTAATCAAAAGTTATTTGATTCAATGTAAATTGGAAAATAGGGGTATATATTAGAAAAAAAGTTATTTAAAGTTACGAAAAAAGTTACTGAAAGTAAGATTGACAAAGCATACGTTTCTCTTTAGCGCGGTATAAATTTATCCTTTGAGAATTTAGATTTGATTCGTCAGGGTTTATCCAAGGTTGAATATTGAAGTTGCAGGAGAGTATGATAAGAAAAGAAAAAAATGATTTGATTGGTTACTGATATAATGATCAATCGTGAGAAGAACACACTTTCTGTGAAGTTGCTTCTTTGATACATTCCAGGGCGTTTTGACGGCAGTGCGAAGGATTGTATTTTGGAATGTTTGTAGCGTTTTACGTATTGAAAGGGCAGCTCTTCCCCATATATCTAGATAACATATTTCTAGATGAACGATAAAAGCGGCAAACACCAGCGATTTCATATTCTCTTGAATTCAATTTTTCAGACTTATGATTCAATTTTTTTTTGCAAGTTTTGGCGACCAATTCAATGATGATTTAAAATATATTTATTCATACGATCAATATCATTGATATTGAATTGTTTTATTGTAATTATGGGATCTATATATTCGTCCAATAGGTAGAATAGTCTTATTTCAAAGCGAAATTAGCGTATTTTTGCGTTAAATACGATTTTGCCACGAAGTACATTAAATATATACAAAAGTGTATATCTACATGCGTTGCGTTGAAGAAAAGGACTATGTTGCGAGCTCTTGAATCAGCAGTGTGGGAACAAATATCCAGGAGTACCTGACCCGGATCTAAGACTAAGATCTCAGATCCAGATCTCAGATCTTCTCTACCCCTGGCTGCCGGGACCTCTGAGAATCACCGGTCCCGGAATGGACCCTTCCAGCCACACGTTGCAGGCACACGTGTAGAGGAATGACAAAAGCAGCAAACACTGTATTACAGAAATTTCATATTCCGTTGATAAATTCAATTTTCCAGGCCCATGGTTCAATATTTTTTGCGAGTAATTATGGCAAAGTAATTTTAAAGCGAAATTGATGTGTTTCTGTGTTAAATGCAATATACTACAAGGAAAACACATTAAATATTTTCAAAAGTTGGCGTTCTCACGCCTTTCATTGAGTAAAAGGAGGACTATCTAGTGAGGTTTTGATTCAGAAGTATAAATCGGGAGCATAAGTGGTCGGTAAAAAAAATATTAGAACAAATATTCGAGGGTACTTTAATTGATTCTAGGCGATTCTTTACTTTCCGTAAACCTAGTCCAGATTTTCATCGAAGGTTGGAAATTTTATGCAAGCTTTTACTGTAACTAATAATATACATCTTTAGTAGATTGCATTAGGAAATAAATTCCTAGCTGCAATTATAAAGGTATAGGAAGAATTCGAAACAATTTGTCGCCATATAATTCAAAATTACGAAACAACTTAGTAGTATTGTTTTGAAAAATTCCACAGTAAATAAGTTAAATATCTAATATTGAGGAATATATTGTATTATTCTAAAAAAACTCTTTATATTCAGGATAGGTTTGAAAACAGTTGAACTTTTGACGCTTTCGAAATTCTAGAAATATCAATGAATATTACTTATGCCGAATTACTTATTAATTACCATAATTCAGGTAAAAGTCAATAATATGTTTATAGTAGTCTTTGAGAAAATTTTAGTTTTTTGATCGGTTTAAATATTTTATTAAAAATAACCAAAAACTACTTATATTTTCAAATTATATCTGACGTCACTTGAAGATCTAACGCTTCTACTGTAATCCCTCTGACCTTCAATAAGATGGTTGGTGGAGGGGTTCGAAAATAATATAAATGTTTTAACTTTCAAAACTTTAGATATTTCAATTAAATTACGATCTGCGCCATTTAAGTACTAAAGTACTTTGTGATTTTATAGCAAAAAATTAAAGAATAAATTTAAAGACATTGAGAAAATTTTGAAAATGTCCCGAGTTGAGCCAGATCCATCAAGTAATATTATTTATTTCTGATAATCGTGTCTACGGTTGAGATGGTAATGTTGTTTAAAAGCACCCGCACGAATAAACAGGCGGATGGATGCTCTTTCGGATGTACACCAGAACTATTTTTATAAAAAATTTGAATTTGTAATTTTTTAAAATATCACATGTTAATATTTACATAACGTGATGATAACTTCATGATTTAATGCGTTTGTTAACCTTAAATTAACAAAAAGCTTCAAATAATATATTACAAAGTTTTTGGATATTTAGAAATATTTTTAATGTAGGAACAAAAAATAGCACGTTTTAAAAAGTTTCAAACCAAGTTTTTTTCAAAAACGAGTTTCAATATTTTCTAAGATTTCTATTAAAAATGATCTGATTTCTCTAAGATAACATGAACACTACGATTTTAATTATTAGAGGAACAAAAATATGAAAAAAGGGAATCATCCAGCATTTTAATAAAACAGTACATAAAATATAAGTTTCACAGAAAATAAAAGTAAACCCCCGGGTCAACTGAAATTTTTTTGAAATATGATATAAAAATTTTGACAGGTTAGTCAATAATAGGTTAGACAATTCAATTTTTTGAATTTTATTTAAGCGTGTGGGTGCGTTATAAATTCAATTATGATTGAATGTGTCTTCTCGTTAGCATGGCAACATAGTTGTTAAATAGTGATTATACTATCGGTGGTACAAGTTGTTTATAAAAATCTAGGTGACTAATGTTGGATTTCTCAATCTCTCTAGCTTGCGTATCTCGTAGCATGGTTAACGTTTTATAAAGACCTACTGTACACGATCAACGCGGTTTACAATGCACGTTCTGGCTGTAGCGCTCCCTGTATTGCTGTGACTAGCACTCACAATTCATCAAAATATTTTCATTTATCTCTAATTTTATCGTGTGAAACAAACGATCCTGAATCCTGATCGATTGAAAAATCCTGATCGACTGAATTCCTGATCCTGATCGATTGAAAAATTTATTTTGGGTTCCAATTTATATTATTTGAATAACTTGGGATGGAACATCACAGAATTTCTTAGATCATATTAGCAACTCCTGCGAATTGTACCACGAACAATCATTGGTAGATGCAGATTTAAGGATAGTAATTTGTTCAATATTTAGCAATAAGATTTACTATGTTATTCTGTCTTTTTTGAAAATTGTTATAAATGCTGTCTTTGTGGCAGAAGTTTTGCATAACATGGGTAAGATAACAGTAGTATAAGTTACAATATAATTATAATAAATTTACGTAACAATCACACATTTCAGAAAATTACTATCATGTTGCCAAACTTCTAGTTAAATATTTTGTTCTCTTATCTTCTGTTTTTCCTCCTTCGGGCCGATTAGATTTTGTTTTGATTCGTTCACGATTTTTTTCACATCCACTTGCTCTTCATTTTTCATTTCATGGCGTAGTTTTGATTCCGTTTTTATAATTCAGACTTTTAATTAACTGCAAAGTGAAGCGTGGGGCAGTTTTCATTTTGTCAAGTAATTGCTTTGGGGGGATATTCTGTGTATTCAATAGATAAACAAATAAACAATATTAAAATCAATACTTAGGGTAATTCAGCAAGATAATTTACAAAGCACTTTAAAACTCACTAGTTGGGGAAATATATTTTTTCACGTTTGGGTGAGTATTTTACTATAAATACAAACACAAAACTTAAAATTTCTAAAGTAGTTCCATGTCAGACGAAGATTCACGTTCTGTGGGTCCTTAGTATGTAAAACTTGTTTTACGACAAAAACCTGTCTCACTGTCCGTTTGTGGTCAATAGTAGCGCCTAGACAAATCAGATGATTTTTTCCAATTTTTTTATACCCGGATCAATCCGATGAGCTCGAGACACTGCGAATATGAAATGTATATTTGAGGGTTATTTCACAACAAGCATCAACAATATTTTCAAACTTCTCTCAAAAATTGTTCGCAATATTTTATTTAAATTATTTTTTGGATACAACAAAGTACGCTTAATAATGACACAGGTTCCATTTTCGTTGAACTGTCTGCAGTTTTCAAAATGGCAAAATGTTACAAATAATGCGAGAAAGTATGTACTGTGGTATCAGCATTAGATTTTATTTTTATGAGAAGTGATGTTGATTATGTTCGTAAATGTGAATGTTCCTCTCTCTGGGATCTAAAATTTAATATAATTAAATTTATATAGAACAGTTGTTTTTCAAAGATCTCGATTCTTATACAAAAAATGCTATGGACGTGGTAATATAATATTGATAAAGTGTTTATATCACATTCTGAAAAAAAGTATCCTACCAGGAAATTTCATCATAAAATAAATTTTTAAATAATGAGTTGTCATACTGGTTCATAAAGGATCTAATGTGCAGTTAGTTGCCGAACTGTAGTGTTGGGCTACGAAATTTTTGATCAGTTTGGCGCTTGTGTTTTTCCCTATCCGATTCTCCCATTTTATAAGTGTCTAGCTATTTACCGGAAGATTATTTTAGACACCGCACCGACGTATTTTATCATTCCGATTGCATGTACCAGCAGAGGAATCATACCAACCAACTCTGAATCTCTTATCCCATCTCCTACTTTTTTCAGCTAACTTCTTAGCAAAACGTGGTGAATAAAATACAAGTACCATATCTCGGTAGCTATTTTGCCGTTGCTGATTGCCCTAAAAGTAATATGTCGTTTTCTTCAAGTCCAGTAACACTTTCGTTAATTTATTGCACAAAAATTTAAACGATATACCTTTTATATGTATATGATAAAACATGAACTCATTTTTTCCCTCCATGTTACAGCAAATGCATGTAGTTCCCGTATTTGCTGTAGTTAACGTTTTGTAAAGATGGCGACTTCCGGAGATGATGCGTGCTCTCTTTGTACATTTTACAAACCTAAGAATGATCGAGATGTGCAACGGAAGTTAAGGCAAAGAAGCACCAAAAGAAATTCCCGTGTCAACACATATTTTGTATTATTAACCCTTCATTTACCTTAAGAGAAAGGCCAAAAGGTGTTTGCCTCCTACCTGTCCCACGTTGGGAACCCGAATATTGGACTCATCACCATCATCATCACAAATCATTAAAAATATTATTTCTCTGATTATTTTACCTTCTTGATTCTCTATCGTTGTATTTAAATCATTTATATACAATCATTCAGGAAAATGATATTTGAATGATGGATGTATCCATGTTTAGTAATAATGTAAGAAGAGTAATATTTGGCAGATGATATATCTCAGCAGAAAAAAGTGAAAAATTAATTTTGTGAAAGAGCAATCCCAAAACAGGGAGAAATTAATATCTTAATCTGGTGTTGGAACTTTCATTTACGGATTACAGCGAATTAAAATTATTTTTTCCCAACTCCTCTCTCCAATGGTAGATATTTTCGTTTCACAAGCGGACGAGTTTGAAAGAAATATTCTAAAAAGCGCTACTAATAAATGTAGCTGAGGAGCGTGGAATGAAGTTCAAAGCCAGTATGAAGTGAATGGCACATAAAAAAAGCTAACACACGACCAGTTCCACCCACTTGAGTCGGTTGAATGGAGGAGAAGGTGCTGAATAAAAGACGATACTAGACAAACGATGCAGCGAAAAAGAAGAGACAACAGAAATGCTGAGAAGAAAGCTGGGCGAGCTGAATTATGCAGACGAAACATTTTAATTTTAAATGCTTACCTAGAGTATAGAACCGAGTATGTATTAATGTCTAATTTTCTGTTTAAAATATAAACATAGGTGAACAAATGCAAGAACTCTTTAAAAATATAATTAATATATATAATATCATGTATAATAATAATAAAATTAATATGGAAGGTCAATTTGTTGCATATGTGCTCCTTGGTTGAAAAATTCACATTCTAACGCCCTGATGAGACATGTCTCAAATTATTTAAGTAAAAACGAAAGATGTTTTTATACCAAAAATGTAACTCTTGTTTACAGATACATTTTTATTTAATAACGTATTCCCTTTCCAGCTTCAGTTGGGATACCTCATACAGTCCTTTTCACCTCTCTGTCAGTACATTGATATCCGATTAGGTTCATATTATTTTCCTTTTTATTCGTTCGTTTATTATATAAGTCTAAAACTATATTACGCATACTTTCCCAAAACTTTTAACACTCCTCTTACTTTCTTTCTTTTAAATAACCTTTATTATAACTTTTAAAATGTCATATTTTTCATATCCTATAAAAATGTTATCTCTAAAACCTTTTTTCGTATTTACATTTACATCCTACACTATGTTTTCCTAATTTTCTCGCAATTTAAATATTTATTACTTTTTCCCAGCGGGATAGAATTATTGCCGGTAGTTTACAGGTATTAAGCGCCCTATGTTATTATATATTTATTATTCCTTTGGCTGTAGAAAAGGAATTTGCATCAGGGAAATGAAAACACTCGTCTATTATTTCAAAAATGAAATAAAAACAATTCATCCCAATTTATATGCCGATTATACTATATCCAGTCAAAATATAATACTGGCCACTAATTGTTATAGTTGTAAATATTTACGGTCGCAATAAACGCTTGTGTCATTAATAGAATTTTTGTGGAAACACATAAAACCCTATAAGGAGAAGAAAAATGTTTTCCTCTGACTCGCCAAAGAATTACAGAACCAGAAATTAATCAAGTATACAGAAAACATTCAGAGACGCACAAATGAAATTAAATAGGCTGTCATTGCTAGTGATACTTAACATACGTTGTTCAATTATCATGGAATGATTCAACTGACCAAAAAATCTATATCTTTTTCAAAATATATTTTCGAAAAGGAAGAGAAAACTATTAATGAAATTATCACAAGAAAGAGAAATTAGTTTGAAATGTCCTGCATATGATTTGAAAATATAGACCTTGAACTCCTTAAACTACAGAAATGTACAACAAACAATTACATTTTCTAGGCTTTCATATTAGTTTTGAAAAATCAAAATCTCCACAGCTTGTATTCGATGTCTTAGGTATTCCGTACAAAATGTTTGAAGCAATTCTGACAATTCATTCTGCGAATGTCCATTATTGGATTTAAGAGAATCCTTCGCGACCCACTTTCTCCTCACCCAACAACGCAGCCCCTTTCTTACCCCCACCCCTTCCCCTCCGCCATTTCGTGATCTTCGCGCAAAGTCAGTGGACCGCACGAAGCGCCGCTTCACTGCGCCGCAAACAAATGCTCAAGAGAGCAGGAGTTCTAACACGGGCATGGATTTGCGCCTGGTCCCTGCACGAGCAGATACGTCACGCTTGAGGTTCAAATCCAGGCTTGAGGTGCAGATGAATATGAGGGGCAACTCAAAACTTCCTTTGTTTTGTTTTGCTGCAGATTTAGAAGAGTTGAATGTATGTAAAAAAGTATCAATGTTTGTGAAAAATGTTTCAATCGTTGAAGCAATTGCTTCCGATTTGTTTTGTTACAAGTTTAAAAAACCGAGTAAAATCTAAAGAGATTTGTTGATCCGAAAATGTTACCCGAAATAGGGTTGCACCCCAAATTGTTTGATACTGAAAAAGATACCGCCCACAATGCATCTAGTCAGCGACATCGCTGCTGTGCGACGCACATGGTGATTTGCCCTGTCGTGGCGCAATGGGAGTGGGCGTATCAGGCCGAGTGGGCAAAACAGCGCGCGGTTTTTCCTTCCTCTGCATTGTCCTATCCTTATTTCTTACTTACACTCACACACATATATTCACTACAGTGCCACACATGTCGGGGTACCAGACGGAATCTTAGAGCTTGTCCCGGCTGGGGTTGTTCCCCTCTGAGATAGATACCTGGAGGGGGGAAATCTCAAAAGCCTACTTGAAGGTCAGCGCCAAAAAACATCGAAATACTCAATCCGTCAATTGAATCGTTTATTTCAGAAACCCGTCAAACCCCAAATTTCTCATTTCGAGAAAACTGACAACCAAGCTCCAAATTTTTCAGATTTCAAAATATTTTTTTTATTAAAGGAGTTAATTAATAAATATTCCTTCATATAAATATCCACTAAACGATGTGTTTATCCTCCTGGAACTGTAATCCGCCGCTAAAGCGAGTTTTGGCGTTTTGGCGTTTTGGAGTTTTGGCGTTTGTTTGACGGGTTTCCGAAATAAACGATTCAATTTTCGTCGGCTACATATCAAACCCCACTCGCGTCCCGTGCTGTTGGGAGGCGCTGGGCTGCTCCCTGCCCCTGGCCGCGGCGCGGGCGCGATATTCCTGAGGAGGCGCCGCCGAGGTGGCGGTCGCCATGGAGACGCCTGCCTTCGCCACCTTGCGCCGCTCCGCATCACTCTGGCGCCCGCTGCCAATTAGGGGAAGCCCCGGGCGCGCCCGCACGAAACGCGCTCGCGAGCGCCGTCGCACGGGGGCGGAGAGGTCATTGCCTCCCCACGTCTGTGCATACTAAAGTCGGATGGTGGGATCAAGTTGTAGCGGAACCGCAGAGTCTAAATGTCTAATTTGATTAGTTATTATTTCAAAACAAAGGAAGAAACAAGAAATAATGTAAAAATGTTATAACGTATATTATACATTCTATCAAACAATTTATTTCATTTTTTATTTTACGTCAAATGCAGCTAAAAACTGTGTATGACGTACTGAGAAGAGAAGTGTAATATGTGATTATATTCTTGACCTCTGGGATATCTGCTCTAACTCATACAGATAATAAGTTGAAATACGAATGCAAATAGCAACGAACGTTTCTGGTAAAGTATTTATCTGGCTCTGTTATCTACCACTTCTACAGAAAGCTATCATTTAAGAAGTTTTCATTTATTTCTTTATATTTTTATATACTCGTAATTGTTTATTAGCTCTTTTAAAACATTACCCATTTTAAAGATTTTGCTACTGTGCGTCAATGGAATACTTTATTCAATCAGTTGAAATGTCTATTTCTAGATTCGTAAAATAAAACAAACTAATTTTGTGCGGTACACACACGATGTTTGCTGAAATAGAGCACCCCAAAAATAGGCTACTGTCTAAGCAGCTGAATTCTAGTATTCATTCAAATAGAGATTAGAATTCCATGCAGCTATGAAGTTGGTGTCGAAAATCCGCACCCTGTAAACATGTTAATGTATAATCCTCACGTAAAAACAACACTCGAGAATTTTCTTTCATTGAGAATAACCTTTTGGCCGATGGTTTTCAAAACCGGATCACTGTAAGAAGGCGACTCGACACGAAGGTCGAAGTCATTCGCGACATTACGAGCGAATCGCAAGCGAGGACGAAATTGTCATCCGAAAGCCGATTGAAAACACGAAGGTCTGTGATCCGTAAAAGCTTTCTCCGGTGAATGCTACGCTTTTTCATTTGGAGTTATGTTCACGGTTGAAATTGATTGAGAGCTATCTCATTCAGTTTGTGATGAAGGTTTTATGACTGAACTGAAGGATAGGTGAATGAACTGTAATTTCAAAGGAAATGAAGATATGACTTAATTCATGAGATACTTAAAAGGACAACGTTATTATTCATGACGAGATCTGGTGTCGACCTCAGGAAGCGATGAAAGCTTACAATTTTATGACCTCCTCTTCCCTGAGTCAATGCTCACGATGGTAATTTGGCAACGCCTTCCACTGCATGGGTATTAGAAAGGCTGAATGTTGAAAAGGATGTTGAATAATGGTAATATACGATGATTACTGATTGATGAAAATGATTTGGATGTGATAAGTGGACCAGGACTTAGAAGCAAAGCAATCGAAACTAGTGGTGATACAGAATGGCATAAACTTTCCCGTATTAGTTTTCTATTTCCTTTGGTTTCGTCCTGCTATACGAACTTGCCACATAGGTACTCTTGCAAACTGCCTTCTTTCGCTGCCCAAAATACATTTTTTGAAATTTTCTTCTAAATGGAAATTTTCTTTGAAAAATTTTGGAGTCCTTTTTAAGAAACTGGCGTTTAAGCGCTATTGTAAATTCGAAATTTCAAGCTCTTTTGCATAGAAAATTTTTGAATTTTCGAAAACTACATTTGAATTTATTAGAAGCAGTTTAACTGACAAATACAATATTGTTTACAAATCGCTGGAAATGTGAATATTAACGGCGTAAGAGATCTTTCAAATAAATTACACTTGTGTAGTTTTTGAAAAAAGAAAAATACCCCAAAATGAACTTCACGTCTTATTAACGAGTACAATTACTACTAACGGTATTATTAAACGCTTTAAGTTTGATTAGCACCCTTTAGCGTAAGCCATTAAGTAAGGCCTTCTCAACAGGACTCTGAAGAGTGCGAGCGATCCTCATTGTTTGCAAATTCGCTCGTGAAATGTAAAGGAAAATGCAGAATTTTAGCGCCAGGCGTAAAGAGACATTCTTAAGCTGTATTAATCACGTGACTAAAGTTATACTATCGCATGAAAACACGTTCAGATTGGCTTTAGCAATTGTTACATTGCATTATGCTGTAAAACGAAAGCCTTTAAACAAATAAAAATGTTGAACAAAGAGGTTACATAATAATATCAAATAGTGCAGACACTTCATGAGACATTTGAACCCCAGTACATGAAGTTCTAGATTTTTTGGCCCTGAGTGTGGAGCATGCAACTGGGGATTCTGAATTGGCTTTTCTTGAAACTGTAGCATGATTATTTGATGATTCCGGGTTAATAAGATGGTAAAAACTGATACGGATAATCTACAATTCGGCTTGCGGGGTTTTCGCAATCCACGTATCTCCCCCGCTCCATTCGAGACAAGCCCTAAGTTCCCGACATATTTGGAAGTGCAGTGCATGCAAGTGTAAGTGCATGTAGGGCATGGAAGAGTAAGGAAGATCGCGCGCAGTCCGTTTGTTAAGAGTACTGCTCCGACATTTGCGTTGTTTTGATTAGAGAAAACCACGATAAACTACCGGTCAGAACAGCTGGCCGATAGAATTCTCCTTCAGTCAGCGAATCAATTGGACCTAACTATCTTGCTAGTGCCCAAAATTGTCGTCTACATTCCCCAGCGTGTAGAGTTCATGATAGTATTTGTCCTGACATCCTCTGGGTTTCTACACGATCTCCGGCCCAAAAGTATAGGGACCCAGGGCGATTTCAGCCTCTCTTTGCGTTTGATCCGCCAGGATTATCCCGCGCTATCTGTGACCTTGCACCAACTAGGAGGTCTCACCATAAACGGTGCCTTCACTAGTAAGGCCTGCTCTCCTATTCCCCGCGTCATCCATATCGCCCATTGCCTACCCCTGCGCTATTTTGGGACCTAGCTGACATGGGCCACGTAGTACCTAGGGGTACCCGCTCTCTCTAGGTCCTCAAGGCATTCGCGTTTCCGTGCCACATATATAACTAAGCGCTATCTTGATCCCGGTGCCATTTAATAGGTTCTCACGTCGACCTCTTTAACTTTGTATTTTTTATCATTCTTAAACCACAATCACTCACTTTTCACACTTTCTTGATTATACTGTACATGAAAACATATAACAATGCTTGTGAACACGGGGGTTGCAAAATACGCTGCTTTATCCTGATAAACTACATCAGACTGGCCGTGCTTCATCTTGCCTTAAATTTCCTTTTCCAAGGCCAAGAGCACGCTCCGGCAGGCTTCCGAAGGCTTTGCCCAGAATCCCCCAGAGTTTATTGTTGTGCTTTATTACGTCATCATCTCCCGTTGCTTCCACGACCTCGCCTTGCGAGTCGTGTGTCTGAGGGCCTCATAGGCTCTTCCTCATAAATCTCGCGCCCACGTGGCTCTTACTGATTCCATGCCTCCGTAATTAGTCTCTTTCACTTAATTACCTCCTCAATTTATCAAATCCCTGGGCGCGAGTAATTCCCAGGCAGTGAACCTTCGCTTAACTCCAATGGCGCACGTATCGGGTGCCTTCTGCAGCTTGTCATTTGCTTCGATACTCCTCGTGTGTCTTCACAGAACCCTAGATCAGGGATGATCAAGAGAATGAGCGGGAAGCGTTGAGTCGGGAAGTGCCATTATTTTCCCAAATTATCCATCTAGCTGGGTTTTGTTCTAAGGCACTACAAACAAATTTAGCTTAGTCGTAAAATACTATCGAATTTTTTTGGGACGCTGGTAATAGCACGTATGCGTATGGGAAAACAACTTATCGCCCGCTACTATAGACGAGAGTTAGAAAGGATAGAGTCTCCGTGACAAAGTTAGCTGTCTACCTGAAAATGATAAAAAATGTTGATTTTTTTTAAATTATTGAGTCGTATGCTCTGTGTTATTCAATTTTAAGTGCAAATGGATTTTACATGTATTTGTAATTTTCAACACATTCATGCATGTCAAACATAAATCATAAACCATAAAAGATGATATAATTTTTCTTGCAGCTTGCAACCCATGATTTGGCTCTTGAGAATGGACTAGAACGGTTGATACGTCACTAAAAGTTTAAATTAAATGAACTGAAACGTTCAGAATATACTTTTGAGCCATTTTTTAATGTAATAATTAAATCATGATCTTTAGTTGTCACAGTACCTCTACCATTATATTTCATTCTCTTGACCATAATTTGTATTGAATTTACAAAAAGAATGATCAAAATGCATAAATTTGTTGCGAAAATGGGATGTCTCAAGTAAAAACCTGTATTTTTGCCAATTAATTTTAAAAACATAGAGATTATTTTAATTATATGATCACTAAGTGTATATAAAAATCAAATGTTTAAAGAAAATCAAAATATAAACAATGCATTTGGTATCTGGCATCTACTGGGACATCCTCTTGGAATTGGTTGGCAGAAACCACGGGAACGAGTGATCTCCAAAACTCTTACTCAGATTAATTGATTGGCATCCTGCCGCGTCAACTGATGTGGTCATTAGTCCCGTGGTAGGACATGTTATTTATTGCAAGGCAGCGGTGATTACCCTTGGGTGAGATCTAAGCATCGACCCGACCTAAGCGTCGGCGAGGTTTTCCCTCCAGGAATCTCCACCAACGGGCCACCGCTTGTTTCCTTTTATCCTCTCAGCATGTGTGATAGATATATGTGTGTGTAAAGGGAGAAAATGATGTCACAGAATAAATTCGTTCTTCTGAAAGTTTCAAAATCATCTTATCTTTGACATTGCAATGGGCGCTTTCTACGTGCACGCGACCGTAGTTATGCCTTGGAGGGTGAGCACCCGACTCACCACCTTCAAGCTCAGCTTCAATCACCAGCTTCAAACTCCTCGTGCACATGCCTCACCAAGAAGGGTCTTAAAGTAATTGTTCACCACACCGCTGACACAATTTCTGGCAAAGGCGCACGTCGCGTCGCAAAAGAGACTAATTTAAACAATAGTACAAAATGTCTCACATTGTATCTAAATTTTCAATTTTCAAATATTTAGAGAGTTCTACAAAAATGAGACCTGCGCCGTTCTTTCAAATATCTATGGAATTTGATTTATCTATGGAAAAGAAGTGGAGCGGTTTTTGAGCAATTTTTTAAAAAATACATTAATTTCAAGAACAAGTTTCGCAAAAACTACACATATTTCGAAAAAGTGTATACGATATTTCAAAATCTGTTATTAAAGATCATTTGCAATTTTTGTTGCAATTTTCAAAAATCAGGGACAGACGAACGGACGATCGGACGGACGGATGGACGGGCATACGGACAGATAGACGATCGGCTTCAATGGACTGTTTGGTATGAAGAAACCACAAACCATGAATTCGGACTACACAACACGCCAGAGGCTATCAGTTATAGGTTATTAGTTATATATAGGAGTAACATTTTTCCAAGGCCTCGCAATAACTTTTTCTGTCGAAAATTTGCTGTTATCCAGCGAAGGATTGCAATACATTTTCTTCTTAAAATGTAAGCCCAGGAAAATAATTATATATTGGCAGGATCTACACACTTCTCTGAATAAACATAAAACATTTTTTTAGAACCATTCTAATTTGTAAACGACACTGCCTTTAGGTCATGTTGACATGCTAATTGAAATGATTTTTGCTTGTGGAAAACTGAAATGTTACTTCAGGGTCAACCTTTTATAAATTATTTAACTTTTTTGTTAACTATATACAACTTTTTTATTTCAATAGCTCTTGGATTATTGATAAAAGCAATTGTCATTTACACAGCACATTTGCATTTTACGGTTGTTTATAAAATAAATACAATTTGGTAACAGTTCATATTATCAGAAAGAATTTATCACAAATTAGTGGATTTATTAGTTTGTAGAGGTCACTCTCTAATTTAAGAGGTTTTCAGGGACTTCAGTCTCTTATGGAATTTTGATAATTTAATTAACCTACGAATACCAAATTCTTTTTCAGAGATTATACCTATTACTTTTGATGTTTACTTTTATTTATAAACATTTTCTAAACAAAAGCATAACAAATTTGCACATATCTGACTAAACGGTCATCTTCATATAACATGACCCCAAGAATTACCCAATGAAACAAGTTGGTACATTATTAGTTGTATATTTTTCGTTAGCCACCAGGAAAATATATTTAGAATCAAATACGAGAGGACGAATGTCGGCTTTTAAGTTGAACTTGTATGCAATCACATGAAGCAAATTCTATTTAAATACGGTGAATACTAGCGCTTTCATAAAGCTCTACCTTTTTTTTCATTCTACTTTTTTCTCGGAACCCTACATTCTGTGCCTGTAAATGACAATATTGGATATGGGATAAAAAATGGGCGAGTGTTACCTATCAAGCGTAATAAAAGCTCTCGAAAATTTACGGTGTTTTATCGTCCTTTTTAACGAGCTTTATTGACAAGGGTTAGTGGTTAGAGGTACGCTTGCGGCTTTATAGATTTGGGGCAATACCTTTATGACTCATTAATGTTAACTTGATGTATTATACAGATCATTATTAAGGATTTTCGAATAATTGCCATACTTTTATTTGACAATAATCGCAATGTATCATAAACCGGTCTTTGAGGACGACAAAAAATGAAGTGACTTAGACTGATCTTGTTTTTTCTTGCACCCGAATTTCGTAATTTGAAAATACAAGCATTACTATGACTAAAGGTTCAAGTAGTCTACATGAATGCACTTTATTGAACAGATGACATCTCGTTTTGGCCTGTTGTAAAACTTATTTGTAAATTGTTGATATCAAGGGAGGTAAGTCGCCATAATATGCAATCTATTTTTCGCATACTGTTAATTCAAGCTAAATATGTACGTTTTCAAGGACCATTCATTAATGGTCATTAACAATGTTCTCCCCAAGAGTTCGTCCAGATGCTGCTACCATGATACCCACAAGGACAAGGTGTTTATTCCGACATAAGATATAGTCCGCGCGTCGCGGGCTGCAACCCGTTTGGTACGACAGAAGAATAGGGCTGAAAATAGAAAGCGCTAGCTTTGATCTGAAAGCCCATGCCGACTGATTTAGCTCAGAGACAGCATTGCCACTGATTCTGAAGCGACTCTGTCAGAGAGGACTTGAAAAATGTGTCCCGGTGGTACCGTCGAGGTGAAATTTAGCCGTTGCCGTTGAAAATAATTATTTCAGTCGGCTGCTCTGATCGGTAGTTTTCCGTTGTTACTCCGAATAGTCCCCGACGAATGTTGGAGCAATACTCTTACCAACGGGGAATGGACGGCTCGCGAAGTTTTTTCATCTTCCTTGTTCTGTCTTTGAGGTTATTAAAGAGAAGAGAACATGCATTTCTAACGTCGCGCCTTCGATATTATGTTTCCCCCAAAACCGGCGAATTCTCTCTCACAAGGAGAAACAATTCACTTGATATGAAATACTTTGAACTGCTTCCAAAAGTGGCCAAGAGATCGCGTCTGCTCCTGGGCGTCGAGCCGGGAGCATTGCACATTGTCGGCAAATTCCTGGAATCAAACGCCCTTCCAATAAGACGCGACGACATCGCATTGATTGAGGATCTGGAGCCGCGAGCAGTTTCTTAGCAATCCGCCTCGCTCGTGTAGAGAAGTTACGTAATACGCGTATTGTCCCCATTGAAAGTTGGTTTTCTACGTTGACAAGCATTCCTAGCACGATAGTTTATTCTCCATGTACCTGCGGCATATAGCGCCTCAAATAACGAATATAATCCGTAAGAAGATCGTTTATTTTCGACCAGACAAAGGTAACAATGACAATTTCGTCAGTACTTAATGATCCTCACTCCAAGGCGCTAACCGTCTCGATTACGTATTTTCAGAATCTCCTCTTTAGAAAGAACACAGAAAGGCGATGGGTAGGATTTTCGTGGTGTAGTTTTTGCAAATACTCTTCCAATCATCTAAGCAATACTTCGCAGCCTCAACATCTTCCCTTATTCGGCATATATATGTAGTTAAAAAACAACACTTTAACGGGGTCGCCATTTCTGTTCTTTATTATATACGAAGATTTGATTTGTGTTAAGTGGGGAGACTTGTTTTTAAAAAAAACATATCTTGATTTTGGATTTATAATTTGTCAATTATTTCACCAGTTTTCCAAGTATCATACCTCGAAAAAAGAGTATATTTACGCCATCTTGGATGTAATCTCTACCTTATGGGTATTTATATAAAGTAAATATTGCATTATCATCTACAAAAAGGATATCAATATATAAGAGATAAGATGTGGTAGAAATTAAAATATTGAGAAGACAGATGATCATGAAGATGGTTGAGGATCTCCAATTTATTTGTATATTGTGATTAGAAAAATGACTTATATATTTATACTTTGAATTAACTATTAATCAGAACGTAACGATCTTTTGTAAATAATTTCGGAAACCAAAAGTTATCGTTATGGAAGAAACCCGTCTTTATGGATGTTAAGGATTCAAATAAAGCTAAGTTACGTTGTGGGACATTTGTCGAAAGTGGGGCCGAAGATCCGCAGACACGTGTTCCTGAGTGTTTGTCAAAGAGAAGATTATAAAAACGACAAGTATTAAGACTGTTAGCACACCTTGCCGTTAGAATCTGCTTTTAACATTAAATATTTAAGAAAATGTCCAAGTTTCCTGTGTCTGGGCGGAAGAAATCGATTTCCTTCCTTGTCTTATCTCATTATTCATGCATGTATGCTGCTCATATGCATGAAATGCACCACGCCGATATTTGCTCTGTTCTCACGCGTCAAAAAAGCGGGTTCAGGGTGAATACAGCACCATGGAACTTCTATATCGCAACACCAACCTTAGACAAAAGGATTCAAAACTCAGTACAGTCGACACGCACGTATTTACTCGTTTTTCCACAAGTGCGTCGATCCGCCACCAGACGGCTCGGCTGCTGATTTTCTAACAATATGAACCCGCCGCGTCTTGGTGGAAAGCCCCGTGTTCATCGACTGCCGACAATGAAAGAGTTTGCTGGTGGCGCGCTCGCATGGCCATATTTAAAGTAGATTGATCAGATTCTTTTACAAACTGATTATTTTGTCTGTTTCGAAGATTTCGAGGAAAAATGAAGTGTATCTCGAGCGCGGGACATTGGAAATACACGCGCTTTGCTGTTAATTCATCCCAAAGAAAGGTTTTAATTATTTACTTTCGAAATTAGGCACTAAAGTTTAATTAATTTTGGCTGCCATGCTTGCTCAAACACTTCATGAATCCACAATGTGTCAAGAGCACGACATAAGTTTCGTAAATTAAAGTATCAGGATTAAAACCTCTACTTGTTTTATAGTCGGAACCCCAAGCAAAGCTCCTGAGAGAAGTTGCAGGGTTCAGTGTCAAGATCCTCTCCCCTCCCCCATTCCGTCCTTTTATTGCATCCGTTTTATAGGTAGGGCCCGAGAAATGAACCGGGGAAGCCTGTGTTGCGGAGTCGCGCGTCGCATATAACCTCGAGAAAAAAATTATCTGAAAGACGTTTTATATTTTGGACCTTGTGCCAGATCTCATAAAGATCTTTTATTGCAGACACGATTGAAATGGAGTCTAATGAAATTCTCGTTCAACTGAGCTTCTAGTTCGTTTTTTGAGAGACGAAGAAATATTTGTTACTGAATTACCCGTCAAGGCAAAGTGGCATGGTGGTAAAAAGCAATAACTTCTTTGAGTTCAACTCAATATGACATTCTCTACATCAAACTCACTGTTTCATATTGAAACGTGTTTTCATTTCTTTTGAAACATTCTTCATATTATTTAGCTTTATATACATATCTGCATTGTTCTTGCAACTACCAAGAAAAAACGACATTCTGTTTAAATATATTCCGTCGTATTTGTTTTTTTAATTGAACGTAGGTAAACAATGTATTTGACAAATTACTCTACTATGCTTCATTAAGTTTATGAAAACCAAGTACGTTGATGTTTATTGACTAGTATCAGCTAACAAAGCTTTGAGGATTTAGGTTTTCAGATGAAAAGCGTAGAGGCCACTGATCTGATCTGATCTTGTATGTTTTCCTTTCCTTTAATTTTCCTATCCTTTCACTTAATCCTAAGCGGACTACTAACCAGTACTTCAAGTTTAGTCAGAAAGTTCTTGAGTTATGAATTGCTCACTTAAATTCATGAACATAATCAAAATATTTCGATACATTTTTTACGGATTTGTGCGTGAAAAAATGTTTTACGTTTATTTAAGATTATACCAAAGATGTCTTTCTTTTTTCTAAAGTTGCTTAAGTCTCTTATTATTTTCAGTTTATATATAGTGGCATTGTTTAATACACATTTTCTTATTTTTTATCGTTAATTCACCTAGACAAGTATCCGTAATATTCATCTAGGCACGTATGCAAATATTTGAAAATGAAAACCAGAGTCTTAATATATTTTTGGTTGATACTTCAGAGTATGATTGACATTTTGAGTTTTTAAGTTTGAAATCGCTAAGAATATTGGTATCAACATGAGAAATACATACGGTTGGGAAAATGTTTTTGGAATAGTACAATTTAATTGTACACTATACACCATTCGAAGCAAATACGGAGTCACTCGACACAAATCAATCTATTGAAGGGAACCATCAGCTTTTTGTTCCTGTTTTCTTTAATCCATTGAGAACATGCTAAGCTCTAACTTTGCTTCTGAACAAAAATATACCTTCACGATCTGCGAACGTTGTATTCAACACTGGAGGGTCAACGGAAAATTTCATTTGTTCGTCAATTTTCATTACAGAAGATACTTATATCATCTTAACAAAGGTTGCAAATGGCATTCGTGGGCATCTTTATTTATAATTCAACTTAGAAAAGTACGATTTGGAAATAGGGATGCCGGGACACAAGAAATCGGCCAGAGATTTAATTTGTCTCCCACACATCACACACAGTTTATAATTTTTTTTCTTAAATACCTAAGTAAATAAATAAATAGAGCATCGCTAGTTATCTTGGAAGGCGGCGGTAGTGCCACGTGTGGATGGATATCAGGTCACACAAGCACCAGTTTTTGTTGCAGCATCAGCTGAGAGAGAGAGAGAGAGAGAGAGAGAGAGAGGAAGGGAGGGAGAGAAAGAGACAGAGAAAGAGATATTCGAAAAACAACTCTCCGAGGTTATGTAAACATGGCCGCGGTCAGGGAAGTTCCCCAAGAGGGGGACAAGCAACCTCAGCTCGAGAAAATAAAGGCGAAGGCAAAGCTCCACTTCGAGGAATTACGTTCATTCGCGAAAATTCCTTCACCTCTGATGTACCTTCTCCTCCTCTTAAAGACAAGACCAGGCCGGAAACGCAGTCTCCAACTGAGGTTGGAAAGGGGAAGCTGGGACTGGGCTGAAGAGAAGGCCCAGTACAACGAGGCAGTGGTGAGCTGGAGAAGAATGCAATACTGGAAATTGGCGTGGCAGGGATCTCGTGCGCGATCCAGGGGATTGTGAAGGGCGAGGCGACAAGGGGCAGATGGGCGCAGGCGGCAAATGGACGGGAAGTGGACGGGGCGTGTGTGCTCTGGGGACGCACATAGGCACCGATTGACAAAAGAATGGCCCAAATTTAAAATTAGATGAAGTTCAATTGCCACATTTTGCACACATATTGTTTAGTTCGCTCATTTTCTGATATTAAAAATACATCATGAAATACGGAAGATCCCCTACGATGGCCAGAAGGTGTGAAAAAGTATTTATAATGGGATGAGCTGCAGGTATCTGGAGTTAAATGTTTTATCTTTACCAATATTTAAATACTGATAACATACGAGTTTTATATGGTGTGACAGTATATAATTTTTAAGATAGTTCTAATATAGTACTCGTACACCTGATTACGTTTAATATTGTAAACCCCTTTCTGCAAGATGTTAATGTAAAATAATTTTAAATAACTGAATGAGAACGATCCTTTATGGATGAATTCATCAAAATAGCAAAAATAAAATTAAAAATACATTCTCCTACATATTCACTTATTCTGTTTGCACACTTTATTGTGCTCAAGCGCACAACCATTTCATAAATAAACCTTCGTGTTTTCACAGCAGAAGTACCAAACAATCCGAAACCCACACTAGACGAGCGATGTTTCCCAAAACGAACATTTATTTTCGGTCTTTGGCCACATTTTTGCCATTTAGCCACACCGTGCTTCGCCTGGAGCCTTCCGGGATGAAGAGCAGGAAGCGAGGGGCGTTACGGAAATGTACGGGTCGCCGTGCAGTGCAGTCCGGAAGGGGGA
>BOPP01000208.1:1056747-1069648 GCA_017312745.1 Gryllus bimaculatus
GTGGGGGATGGAGAGGGGGGTGGGAGGGAGACCGCGGGAGAGAGGTAGGCGGATTGGAACGGCCCCGGAGGCGGTATTGTGTTTACCCGGGTCGTGTGATTGCTCCTCTAATAGCCGTGGACTGGCGAACGCCTCTCCCCTCGCTGACGCCTCTTTATTAAACTTTAAACCGACTGCCCGACCCTCAAAGTTCTCGCCCTTTTGCTGGGAGCGGTCGAAGTAATGGAAAGCGGAGCAGGTGAGAAGAAGGTCAATTAATAAATCTTTGTTTATTTCCCTGATATATTGTAGAAAATATTCATTATACGTTAAAAATAAGTAAAAACAATTTCAGAAACATAAAATGAGAAAAACGGAAAAGAAGATCGTACAATTTCAGGTTCTTTATATATTAAAGGTTGGCACCAAAATTTATGACTACGATTTATAATGTGTTTCTGAAACGACTCTGTAACTCTGCACAGTTAATTCAGTTTTAATTTCTGAAGAAGTAACTGTACAATTATTATGAGATAGATTCATTTGCAATAAGGAAACAACACAATGAAATTAAAGAACATGACAGATTGTTAATGTCTGTACGTATCGTTGTTAGTAAAATAAATTCACATACATTCTGAATGAAACTTTATTTTTATTATTAAGGTGTGCTTCAGGAAAGTTAAATTGCTTTGAAATCTTCCGTAAATCTATGAATGGCACTATGTAACAATTTGGGTAGGCAACTTCAACATCGTGCTATTATGTTCGTTAATATACCATCCACTACCCTCAAATCAAACACCTACTAAGCGCTAAACCACATGCAAAACCCGAAGCGTGCACGGGCATTTCATCATGTTGATTCAGGCAAATTTCTAAATCGTCACATAACTTCACCCGTAGAATCGACCGCCTTCCGCGAGAAAATATTCGCAACGTAACTCAGCTCTTCAGCCGTTTATTTTGAACGCATTTGCATTCGTGAAAGCGCGACACGGCGAGGCGCGGGGCGCCGGCGGCGGCGCAAATGCGAGGAAATGTCGCTCCCGGACGCCGCGCATGTCAATTTTCATCACCGGGCGAGTTCGCGGCTGCAGCGCGAGCAGACATTTGCGTTAAGCAAATGCCGAAGCACAGTGGGTCAGAGTAAACCAAACGAAGCGACCGTTTGATTATATTCTCGTGTCCTTCGCAGATACACAAATAATAATTTATGTTGTTGTTTTTCAAATTATAAGTAATGCTTTCATTCTCTAGTGAAGTAATAGTTATTTACGACAGTATGCTTAGAATAAATAATTAACAATTTCATAAAGTTTTTATATCCTTTTTAGCTATTCCATCATTATTGATATTATTGTTCTTGGGAATAAAAACGTTTTCATGCTCTGACGAAACAAGAGCTTCCAAAGACACTAGGCTGTTAAAGACCAAACAATCAATAATTTTATAAAATGCTTATCATTTTACCTCTACTGATGATGATTTTCATGTATGTGGCAAAAAAGAAGCATTGTTTCTGTCAATAAACAAACTTTTCATCCTTTGTCAAGTGGTCATAATCTTAGATTAGTTATCAACATCATTAGGGCAATTAAGGTGAAGTAATATACAATTTTATAAAGTTTTTCAATAAATTTTAGCTATACAAATCGTCTTTGATTTCGATGTAATTTGAAATATATACAATGTTCTTAGAAACAATCAACGCTTTTTCTTCTAGTAAAATAATAGTGGTTAACGTCATAAGGGTATGGGGTACGGAACTGATGCGGGATAAGTGTGGTACTGAGGCAGTAGTGGAATTGCTTAAAGAAGGCGAGTCTTTTATTCGTGTTGTATGTCGTGTGTCATTCAATACTTTAATAAACAGGTTCTAATATGAAAATAATCATAAAATAAATAAAGACTTTTTCTTTTAATTTGAAACCACTCATACGTCATCCTCGGATACCACGGAATATGGGAGACTATGTGGACCCATAGAGAGTATGTCAGATTAAAGCATTAAACAGAGCGGAGGGGATTTTATTTTGAAATAATGAACTATACCTTAAAAAGCAGCACATACGGCCCTACTAACATCAGTAGAGGGTTTATTTCCATTTATGTTTATTTTAACTTTATATTTGTATTTTTATATTTCTAGTTAATAATTTAATTTTTGGTCTTTTATTTATCCATTTTTGCTCAACAGCCACCGAGTGCTCAATTGCAGAAATTAATCATCATCATCATCGTAACTTACTGGTTTCGATTGTTCTTTTCGGGTGGCAGCCATTAACATTCATAACCGATGACAGGCGTGAAGTAGTTTTACATTCATCTGTTTTTTGTATTATATCCATTTCACAATACTGTATTAAAAAGTGAAATTCACTGCTGAGAAATTTTATTTCACTCCTAATATAAATGTGGAGGTAGAGTACAAAAACTCACACAATTCCATCTTCATTAAATTTCGTTTTTGTACTATCTAGTCAAAAGTGCTATTTTATCCTACGTCATAATAATGTTTCGTATCCAAAAGAGTAAAGCAAGACAATCTTATCGAGATACGCTAATTTTCCTCGATTTTCTTTATTTCCTTAAAAAAGAAAGAGATGGGCACATGAGTGCTCGTTTTGAACCCTCACAAATATTACAGTATGCCAGGGACAGTAAGCCTGGAGCAGTATGCAAGGAACAATATGCAAAGGAACTGTATGCCTGTAGTATACCAAGGAACAGTTCCTGCCATTCGGCACATCCTGCATGCCAAGCACAAGAAGGAAATCGCTTCTAGGAACCGTGTAGCAATTACCAGAAGCACATTTTGACTGGGAACAGGAAGCAATTACCAGAAGCACATTTTGACTCAAATACACAGCCATGAAACACGTACTAATCGTACTTTTCACAAACAAAAGCAAAAATATTCTAAAATAGGGAATTCACTGGCCATTGCTTCATGCATATATTAAAAGTATTCTAAATACGCAAATAAAAGTTTCCTATTTTCAATGCAAAGGACTGCTTCATGATTTTTGAGGACCTCGATGAAGGGATATTTTAGATGGTTTAAAGGTGTCTAGATGCTGCAACTACGCATGGGAGATATTCTTAATTTACAAATTCCAACCATACCATCGTCTGGTGCCAACTTCACGACATTGTGCCTGACGAGCTTCGCAACTACATAACTACATTCTTTGGACGTGAGCAACTGCGACTCGCTGCTGTCCCACGCAACTGCACCTACTTGGTTTGACTGCTGCTTTCCGATTGCTCTCACGATCTTGATTGCGAGAAACTGCTGAAGTCAAAAATATTCCTGTACAGGAATGAACATGATATTTCTCCTTCGCCTTCCTCATTGTAATTAAGAGTCGAAACTTCAGTCCTAGCCTGCAGCTAATTGTGCAGTAGATATTGAGCTCTAAAGGCAAGGTGTTACTCGTATTTCCATTTCATCTTATTTTACCTGGCGAGGCTTAGGCCACGCAAGCGAAAATCTTCTACATGTAGTAAATATACAGCATGGAACAGTTGGCTTTGCTACCCCCCCCACCAAAGAAGGAGCACGAATGATTTTTTCAACCCGGCATTCATTGGATTTGGATTCATTGGAAACTTGAGTATAACAATTCTACACGGTAACCGTTACATCACGAAAGCCATTCAAAGGAACCATATTTTAAAGAGAAGAAACAGAAGAAGACAGCTCAGTGACGATTCGCAAATGTTACGTATGCTCCTCATGATACCAAAACGTCCTATTGATCCGTTATTTGGGGTACCAACCAGCGTACAGCTCTAACAAAACATCGTATGTAGCGTTTGCAGTCAAACTGAATCTGCCCTTACGATTTAGTACTTCGTTTGCCAAGTGGTGCATTTTGGTGGTTTATTTTGATTTCTTGTGTGTGTTTAATGATATGTGACAATACAAAATAATTAACAAATGTAACAATTCAGAAACGTCCAGTAGATAAATTGTCCTCACTCGTTGTTGATTGCATAAAGAATGAATAAATCGTTTAGAATTTCGAAACGAAGAAACTTTCAAGGAAAGTAAAAATTAATTCGTTGTTAAATATTAAAGACATTTCCTTCCTGCGTTAAAATATGGAAAGATGTTATGAAAAGTTATTTATGATTGCAACACCACTGATTAAGCAGTACATGATCATGCTCGTGAGAGAACGCCTCAAGCCTTTCGGAGCATTCTGCAACATCAAGAACAATATAAATTGCCAGTCTCTATTCATCTGTCAATATTTGTCTCATATTCTAATAGATTCTATACCACGAGTATAAATATTCATGAATCACAGGAAATAACAGGAATTCGGAATATTGGCAACTATTATTGCACTCTGCTTCTGAGGATTACTGCTGGCCATTTTAAAACATTTCACTCTAAAGTATTCCACAATTATGAATATTTAATTATAATATTGTATATTATATTAGCATATTTAAAGTAATTCTTGAACCGAAAATAACACGACATACTTTACCAGACTTGCCACAAATAATGAAAAAATTTATAATTTATTCGTCGTTCGTGAAGTTGACAACGAGAAATGCTGATGCAGCTTTTTATTCGCCTTGTCACACAAATCCGTCTCTTCCAGCTAGTTCTCCTTAACCGTTTATATCAAAGTGATTTTCCATTACTCCTCTCAAAGTAATCACTCTTCATAAAGGTCAAAGTAGATTTACGTTTTTAACTTAATTGATCCCTGGAATATCGTTGACATTATTTTTCTGTAATGTAGTTTCTTTCATGTCTATTGCGTACCACTGGTAAATCTAATAGGAAGTGCAAATTCCAAGCAGGTGATACAGTAAATTAAACGGATGTCGCTCACTCAATGGTATCTGCATTATAACGAAACTAGAGGTGCTACAGAATGGCACAGACATTCCCGTATTAGTTTTCTATTTCCTTTAGTTCAGGATAGCTATTCGTGCTTGCCACATACCCTTGCCAGCTGTCATCTATCGCCGCCCGTAATACATTAATTTGAAATGTTCTTAATTTTCGATTTCTTAACAGTAAAACTGAAATATTATTTTAATAATATTAAAAAACAGAAAATCATCGTCCTAAAAGGCAATTTTCTTTGAAGAATTTGAAGCCATTTTAAGACAACGGCGTAAAAGCGCTACTGCAAATTCGAAATATGAAGTTCTTTTTCATTGAAATTAATTGTTTCCAGAAAATTTCATTTGAAGTCATTTGAAACACTTTAACTACTAATACAAATACTAATACAAATTGCTGGAAATGTGCATAAAATTATATTTGTGTAATTAAAAAAAGAACTTTATGTAATATTAAAGAGTGCAATTATCACTCTCCTGTCGGAAAGTTTGAAGAAAAAATTTGAACCGTTCTTGAGAAAACCTTTTTTTTTAATTTGCACGTTGCTAGCAATACTGCGCGAAAACTACTACAATTCTCAAAAAAAAATGTACATAACCTTAATGAAAGAACTCATAACGGATTACAAATTTTATTTCAAAGGATAATCTCAAACTTTAATTTTGTAGTTGTACGAGGACGCGCGAAAAATTTAAACACTTTAATTTTTTTAAATTTGCAATAATTTTGAAATTTTCGAAAAGACAGAGTTAATCCTGAAAATCGGACCAATACTACCTTGGTAAGTGTATTTTACTCTATTCTTACAAGAAATTTAAAGAAAAACGTGGAGCTTTGTTCAGAAAATTTTGACGGACGGATAGACGGAGGGACGTTTTGAGAAAAAAACATTTATACGGTATCAGAAGGCCCCCAAATCGCGTATTTCCGTTGAAATATCGAAATCTATTTTCCGCAGCATTACATAACTTTCCCTACACTACGTACGAGCATATTACTTCGTATATACGTACGTATACTGGAAAGTAAAAATCAATATGCATATTAAAGTAGGTGGACTTGTGCAAATATTCGGCACTCCATACAATATTGTTTGGAAACGATAGCCCGTGAATAAGTGTTAAGGACCAAAGTGCACATCTCGCACGTTCCAAGTCTTGCTCCGTCACAGCGCTCGTGTGTTGCGGACTGCATGTGCGCCTGCTGATCGCGTCCAAGCTAAATTTACAAGGTCATACCATGTTCTTGATATACCCTAAGAGGAATTTTCTGGCCAACAGGAGGTGTTGGGGGACGATGACAACTTGTGGAACATAATTAACCGACATCTTTACTTATATTATGTTCACATAATTATTAGATGAATGTTCTCAATCAATTATCTAATACTAAATTACTTAGGATCATTCGTTAGGATCATTCACGATACGTTGTCGCCGTTTATTTACAGGTGTCAAAAGATCCAAAAGAAAGTTCGTTATTCCTCGTCGCAATTGCAAATAGAGAAAATTATTTATAATAAATACACCGATTAAATAGGAATTTAGGGTTTTTGCTTTCTTTTCGTTTCGCCTTCTTTGCCTCCAGCTTCACCAAACCCTCTCTCTTTCTTGCTCATATCTTCTTTTTTCTCTTTTTTGCTTTTCCCCTCTTTCATTTTTCCATTATCTTCTTCTCCCTCTTCATTTTCTTCCTCCTTATCCTCTTCGTCGTGTCGACCTTCTTCTTCTTTTTATCCTCGTTCATTTTACAAAACTGAGACCAGACAATTCTTTCCTCTACCATATGGATCGTGCCGTGAGACCTGCATTGCCTTCGGCGGGGAAGCTCGAGGTTGCGCCGCGGATACACACGTCTCTTGTGACGCCGAGACTGCGGGAGTGTTCCGCCATACTCCGGCTCCGCCACCGCAGGATTAATGAGAAGGAACGCGGGCGGCGGCGGGGGAGGCGTGTCGCCTCGCGCTGTTGACGGGGCGCGACCGCGCGGCGCAAATCCGCTGAGACACCGCCCATCAGCCCCGGCGCCGATCGCCCCGCCCGATCGCCCGCCTCCCGCCCTCGACCCGCCACTGTCCGCCCTGCCCGCCACTCGCGCCCGCCATCGCACTCGCCCCGCCACTCGCCCCGCCGCTCGCCCCGCCCTGCGCCCTCGCCCGCTGCCGCACGCCCGCCGGGGCATCGCGCCCTCGCCCCGACCGCTCCCGCCACGTCGCCGCACTCGCCCGCCCGCCCGCCTTCGCCGCCCTCGCACCCGCCTCGCCCCGCCCTCCGCCCGCCTCGGCCCCGCCACTCGCCCCGCCGCTCGCCCGCGACTCGCCCCGCCTCGCCCCGCGCACCCCGCCCTCGCCCCGCCGCTCGCCCCGCCCCGCCCCGCCCTCGCCCGCCGACTCGCCCGCCACTACCGCCCGCCTACGCCCCGTCCGCTCGCCGCCGCCGCTCGCCCGCCGCTCGCTCCCGCGTCGCCACCGCCGCTCGCTCCGCCGGCTCGCCACCGCCGCTGCGCCCCGCCGCTCGCCCCGCCGCTCGCCCCGCGCTTCGCCCGCCGCTCGCCCCGCCGCCTCGCCGCCGCTCGCCCCGCCGGCTCGCCCCGCCGCTCGCCCCGCGCTCGCCCCGCCTGCTCGCCCCGCCGCTCGCCCCGCGCTCGCCGCCGCTCGCCCGCGCTCGCCCCGCCGCTCGCCCCGCCGCTCGCCCCGCCGCTCGCCCCGCCGCCTCGCCCCGCCGCTCGCCCCGCCGCTCGCCCCGGCCGCTCGCCCCGCCGCTCCCCCGCCGCTCGCCCCGCCGCTCGCCCGCCGCTCGCCCGCGCTCGCCCCGGCCGCTCGCCCCGCCGCTCGCCCCGCCGCTCGCCCCGCCGCCGCCCCCGCCGCTCCCCGCCGCTCGCCCCGCCGCTCGCCCCGCCGCTCGCCCCGCCGCTCGCCCCGCCGCTCGCCCCGCCGCATGTCCTAGCCCTAGTCGCTTTTTATTTTAACTGTATTATTTTTAACTGTATAACTGTTTGAATGTGTAAGTGCTATTTTTTAACTGCATAATTATTTTTTCCGTCACAACATCTAGGTTAATTCTTTTATATATAATTTGCTTTCCCTTTATATATGAATATATCTGATGGAGGATACTACATGGGTAAAATTCCTTGAAACATGTATGCTGGAATGTAATATCTGAATTTAGCGTAAAACACATATTTAGCTGTGGAAGATTATTTCTATATTACTATTCTTTATCTTGTACTAGTAAAACTATATCAAATAGCATCGTTATGGTAACTGATTAAAACAAGTGAAAAATAAGATAAAAATCAAAGATGTCTAGTCCAAAATTTATAAATTAAATAAATCAATCCGTTAAATGACAAGCGCAGCAAAAAGCAACATGTTATGAACAATTGTGCACAATCACAGCACAATCCACATGAATGGCTTTGAATGTGGGAGAATTAACGGAACGGAATGAATTGAGTGTGGGAGAATAGTGTTTTCGTTGCAAATTTAAAGAATGTCACTTACCACACAAACATACGTAAATTGTACAGTGTAATTGTGTGAAAGTTGTCGGCGACCTTTGCCAACATAAAACGAAACGAAATTACTCTACATTGAGTGTGAAGACATGTACACATACAACATTGTTTTTAGTTGCCACGTTAGTTCGTTTTTTAGCTGTCCAGCACAATTGTCTGCAAGTGCTCCTCCTCAGTGATGCAGTAGGCCTCAATGAGTTCGTTTTCAATCACTGACAGCAGTTGCAGCCAGGCCTTAGACGAACACCTAAACCAGAAATGATTCGCTTACTCTGATAGAATTTCTTCGAGGTTTAAAAAATGGATCAGTTTATTGAAAAATACTGCTAAATAAATACATACACGTTAAAATATCTTCAGTCCGCATTGTGCACTATATTTTAATTTCAAATAAATTTGTCATGTGTAAAGAGAGTCTCTCCTGAAATCACACGCAACACCTCTCTTGTGAAAATGTCAGAGTTCAGGTGACAGCGTCGCATAAAAAGTCCACACAACATTCTCGGAAGATACTTCCTTCATTATTTTCTGCGCACTCAGGTAACATTTCTATGAAATACACAATTTTTGGTAGGTTGGTTGAGAAAGTTAGACCATTAGACCTTTTACAGGATTTTCGAATCACTACATTAATATTTCCCAATATTTTCTTTTGTGTAAAGTTTGTAATTATGGTAGAATTTAGATTTGTATTTCTACGTTTTACGGACATTTTTTATTCCGCTCGTGCTATCTTTATCAGCCCATTTCCCCTGGCAACGTCTCTCGTATCTATCAACCCTCTCTCTGCTTCCATTACGCCGTTCAACCTCCGCGACGTCTCAACTACGATGGTGATTATGGCTCCTCCCTCTCTCGCAAGGAAAGGAAATGTCATTCGCCGCAGCAGAATTTCTTCTTGAATGGAAGAAGATAATTGTTAAGTTTATTAATTACTATTTTATTAAAATATACATCCTTAATCGTTGAAATACTTTATGTAAGCACTTTAGAGCATTTGTTTTGTTTTTTTTAATTTCATGTATGGAATAGTATCACTTCAGCGAACATGGCCGTATCCCTATCTCCACCATAGAATCTTCAAATTATGCAGTCTGTTAAGTAAGCCAACGAATGCCAATCCATACACCAGAAAAACGTGGCCCTCCTTTTGCTTTTCTAAAGTTTGAACCTTTCACTATTTTCACGTCTCCTCAATCTTTAGTCCACTCCATCGTTCTCCTGCAGCCCCCTTACAATGCATCACCCCTCTCTTCTTCTACCTGCCCCGTTCTTCCTCGGTGAGGATGCTGTGCCTGTCCTTGGCGGCTGGGCGCTTTCACTGGCCGAGGACGCCATGGGCTCTCGTGCCCCCCCCCCCCGCCTGGGGAGGAAATGACGTCATCCTACGTCGCCGCGTCTCCGGATTTCAACGTAACGCGGTAGCCTCTCTCGGCGCGCCCCCGAGGGCCTTTCTTTTTTATTAAATTGTCTCTTGGGGGATGACTTGAGTGATGGGGCGCTGCTGGATGCTGGGAGAAGGGCAAAGGTCGTATCCTGCGTGTGAGCCTTGGCCTGAGATGGGACCGCCCGGAGACAATGTGCTGTCGTTGTGGAATTCACTTGCCTCACAACACTCTTTTATAATGTAATTATTACATGTCGACATATAATATAAATATTATATGTCTACATGTAATTTATTGTCTTGGAATGTGAAAATTCTTCGGTAAATGAGTCGAAAATATGTTTCCTCCCTACAGTATTTTATTGTCTTTACAATGAGCTGCAATGTCTACTGAATGACTTTTTAACACTTCTCACACTGAAATTACGATTCCAAAAACATAAACAGAGCTCTGCCAAAAAGTATTATGCTCTGTGACTCTACTCTAAGACAAATTAAAATAGACCGGTTTATTTAAAGTAAAACTCAGTACCAAAGAAACCATTTCAAAAATGATTCTGAATATCAATTTCCATGACTACGAATGATAGTACTATACAATTTGTACTCCATTTTAAAATACTATTACAACATAGTTTGCCTACATTCAATTTTATAAAAAGATTCTCTATGGCCTCAGATGATAGCACATAATTAGAATTATATCTTAACTCAATCGCTAAACAATACTTTAATGTCCTATCGCTCGTCTTAAACACATTGAACCCCATATATACTCGCCATTTGCATAATGCTCGAGTAGAGTTTCGAGTCCGAAGTTCGAGATCAGTTTGAGCGCACATTGCTCGTCTTTCTGGGCACGTTTTCATAAGATAGCTGTCATACGTTGGCCACTTTGGGACCTTTATGGCGAAATGTCTGGTAATGTCTGTTGCTTTTTGTAGTAGTTTCCAGTGGTAGCTACGGAGTTCTGTATTGTGACGAGGGTGTTCTTTTGAGTTTGGAACGTTGAGCATGCCACAAAATTTTAACTTTTTGGAAAACCATTCGGAAATTACCTTAGGCAAATTTAGGAAAAAGATGTGGATGAAATATGTAAAAATTTGGATTCTGAAAAATATACCTCTTTGTGCAGATTTTTATGTAATATGTTTTATAAAATGATTAGAAGAAAACCACAGAGGTATAAGTGACACTTTATAAATTATGAGAAACATGATTATTTAAGTCAATATCACTGTAAAGTCGTGATACTTTGTTTCACCATTAGCACAATTGCATATCAATTGTTCACTAAAATCACGAAAATACATTGCCCCTGACATATAGCCAAAAATAAACACATTTTTTCCGAATTTATAAAATGTCAATTATACCGATCTAATTTTTACACATTCATATATTAAAGTATGTCAGTTAAATATAAAACAATGACACTTTACTCATTTTTTATTTCATTTAAATTAACAAAATTCCAAACTTTTTAAAAACAGTAAGGGGTTATGCATGTGTTTTACCAAAATACGCTGAGGTTTAAAGAACCTCTAATTCCCCTGGGTTCTGGGACAAAAGTGGTTACCAAGCGCCTGAGACTCACACGCTTGGTAACAGCCAGCGCGTTTTTAGGATGTCAGTAGCGCGACGGTGGTACGAATTTGCACTCGCATTGGCATTGCGCATCAAAACCTCCGCCGGTGACCAAAACACACGTGGGTGTTCGCCGGTCCCCGGGCGAAATGGTGGTCACTGTAGGGCCAATAATTCATTTTTTGAACTCTCTGGAGTCGAAGCGAATTTGTGAGTAAAGAGCGCCTATATCGATTCGCGTATTTCGATAAGGAGGCAACTCGCGAAACCTCTTTCTAAAATTGTACGCAACCCTCTACACTTTCGTTATGTTCTCTCAAGTAAAGTAATTTTCTCAATTAGAAGAAATAATACGTAGCCTACAACACTCTCGGAACAATTTCGGAGTTCCGAAGAGTTAATAATTGATATTGTAATTCTACCTATGGCTAGTGTTTAAACATAAAGTTTGTTAGTGTAATTCTTCCTACGGCGACAGTGCCCGCGTTTGGTTATTATTTTTGGACAATCTAGTAGTAATGTGCTTTCATTATTCGAACATTTTCGGGTTATATTGTTTGAAACATTGTTTACGCTACGACTTTGGAACTCTGGTATTGTAAGAAGAGCATAATCAGCATTTGTCAACTATTTATATCTTATGTATTTTCTGAAAATAACAATAATATCATATCCAATTCTACTGAGGCGGCCGATACCATGCTATTGTTTATACATAGGAAAATATGCGTTAGGTGGAATACAGAAACCTTCCTAAGTACAAACTCGTACATAAGTATCCTTCCTATTCCCTTCCCAGAGACAAAAATGGCAAACAGAAAGAAAATATCGTAAAGAATATTTTTGAATGAGAATCGCACTCCCCGATTCTTTAACAATGATGAAGCTTCATCTAGAAGGCATCTGGAAAGCGGGTAGTGCCTTTCTGTGGGCAAGCCGAACTTTATGAGTGTGTCAGAGAGGAGTAGAATGAATGTAATTGCATGTGACTGTGCTCTCAGCATCACTGGAAAGTATACAAATATACTTAGGAAGAGTTAGACAGTAATTTTGTCCGATATCTGTTACATACATTTTATGTTAAAATTGTGCAAAATAGTGAGTTTGATTTATTGTATTTAAAAAAAATAAAGATATTAAAAGATTGAATTATAGCAATTTGCATGCAGTTTTCCCTAGAAGAATCGCTCATTTTTATAACGGTTACATAGACTTCAAGAAAGTAGGTGCTCATAGAATATTTTTTCGCATATATTTTCTGGTACTCTTACAAGTATGTTTGTGTTCATATGCACATGAAATACATTCGCGAGTAAAAATGTTATGCTAGAAATAAGACTGCGCAAGATTTGGTTACTGCCATTGCACCAACCTTCTATGCATTCCATCTCGCCTATAAATTGAAGATCGTATGTGAAGCTCTCATCTCCAGCGCATGGAATGCGCGCCCGGGAATCAAGTGTAGTCTCGAGGTCGTCGACCGCAGCACGACCGCCGCCGGCCGATTCGCCTCGATCGCGCAGCACCATCCGCCCACCCCCTTCCAGGCCCCT
>BOPP01000208.1:1071257-1107244 GCA_017312745.1 Gryllus bimaculatus
CTCCTGTAAAAATCATGATTAATCGTTATGTGCCCATATCTTACGAACTAAATCTAGCCGCTCTGGATGAACATCTGCATTCCCTAGTAACCTATTACATTACTCAATTGTCCATAGCGAGTTGATACACTCATATCGAAGTTCATATTGATTTCTTAACACAGTTGTTTATTTGTGTTGTTTTAATATTATGACTGGATCCGATCCCCAAGGGCCTGTGTCGAATACTTCCTGATTGTGGACCACCTGCCTCACCGGCTCCTGCGAGCGCAGGCTCCAACGCCAGGAGGAAAGCTGCTCGGGCCAGGGATTCCCCTGGCGGCGTCGCGGAGGCATTCAGAGGGCTTGGACCCCGCTCGCGCAGAACTAACCGTCGGCAGCGGCGGCGGGCCCCGCGCGGGCGTGCAGGGCGGCACGGGGGCGACGCGGGAGAAGGCGGCGCAGGGGGAGGGGGGCGGCGCGGGGGTTGCGAGGGGCGGGGGCGGCGCGGGCGGTGACTGAGCCTGAGCCTTGCGACGGGACCCGAATATTACGGCGCTCAAGTGACACGTGCGAAATGGCGATGGCTTGAGATCCACGACACGCAGCACCCGAGTATCTCTTTTAGACGGCGCTCGCTACAGGAGATCGAAATCCCAACACACGGCAAGCGCGGAGCGGGAATAATTCTTGCTTAATGAAATATTGTCTCCACTGGACAGTACGCCAGGTTTAACAGAATATTGGAGTGATCAGGAATTGCACCCGATTTTAACAGGGGGGCGACAGCTTTTAACAGGTAGAAGACGAATTCACTAACCATTGTACACACCCATCAAACAAGCCATTAAATACTTAGGGCTGAACATAGACACTAAATTAAACTGGACACATCACATTGACAATAAAGTAATACAGGCTAAAAACAAACTATTACAATTAAAACCAATAATCAAGAGAAACAGCCGTCTATCTTATGATACACACTCGCAATATTTAAAACAATACATAGCCCCCTCTTACTGTATGAATGCCCAATATGGCTAATCTTAATTAAATTCAAGTTATCCAAAATCAATTTCTAAGGACAATCAAAAACGCACCATGGTTCATATCTAATGCACAGCTCCATAAATTTAATCTCCAACCCATAACCCAGCACATGTACCTCTCTACCCAATTCTACTCCAACCTAATGCAGATACCAAATTTAACCGGATTCAACCAAGCCAGAAACCCCATCTATTCAACACGAATCAAAAATATCCTATCCACATATTTCTTAAGCAATTTTCTGAAAAGGACCCTAATTAGAAGTGACTGTTAGGTTTCCTCAATCGCAATGCCATCTGTAAAATTAATTTTAGTTTAGAATAAGTCATTAAACATATGTAGAGGGATTGCAAAATTGAATTGTGTAATTACCGTCATAAAGGAAAGCAATAAAATTAAATTAAAACGCAGCTGTCTCAGCAGTGAAACCGTCTTGTTGCAGAGCGGAGGAGGCCACGCCCAACATGTTGGCGACGTACGTGAAGGGCGCGCCCGGGGCCGCCGCCGACGGCTCCGCGGGGGCCTGCAAGGGCAGCAACGGGGCGCTGCCCTCGGCCGCCACGCCGCCCCCGCCGCCGCTCTCGCCCAGCGTCACCATCGCCCCCACGCCCAGCACCACGGTGGCGGCGGGCCCCGGCCCCGGGTCAGTCTGCCGATCAACGGACGGAGCATTTCGTTCGCGTTAAACCCTTCCCTCCTTTGATCTAGTACCACTTAAAAACAATTCCATCACACACATCTTTCTTTCCTTCCTTAAATGTAACTTTATTAAAAGTTAGCTAACATTCATAAGCATTTTGTTATTGCTCTTTAAATTAAAACAGTATTTTTCTTCGGTTAAGTAAACATTATTTCACGAATTCATGGAAATATGATTCTAAATATTGTAACCATGAAAAAAGATAATATTTCAAATCGGTTATTTTTTTCTTTTTAAGTTGTGATGAAGCCAAAAAATTCGTTGTGTGTCCCCGTTTGCCGTGAATAAGCCGTAAGATATTACTGAAAATCCTCCAAATGAAACCAACAAAAAGGTGAAAAGATTTCTTGACTACAAATATGAATCCCCTCACCTAAATTTAAGAAACAGAATTTCATAATGGCACGTTACCTTTTCCTGGAAGGTTGAGAGGATATTGAGTGTCTCGTTGGACGCACGATGGTCGCACCCTCTGCCTGTCTAAAAGCCTACTCATCCCAGAACTAACCAAGTACAATAGAGTCGCGTTAATTCGAGGCAATTGGGGCTGATAGTGCCTCTGATTACACAAAAATTGGATTACTCGAAAAAAGGCAAATACGTAACGTAATTTTAAACAACTATGTAAAATTAAGTCAAATATAATGTGTTGATACCATTAAAGTTACGGATACATGACCGCAAACGACACAACAATCCAGCAGCAATAGCAGACAGTCTGTCATTGGACCACCGACCATTCACGCAGTGTTGCTAACCCGCCAAGAGCCAGCTCTTGATTATAGCCGCCTGTTTGGTGACTTGGCGAACATCGCGCCATCTCATATTGCACGGAATTTCAGATTAGTGAGGTTCAGTTTACCGCGACTCTACTGTATTGCGTGTGCTCCCTGTGGCCACCTCAGCGCACATCTGCTTTGAGCAGTGGCCCTAGGGTGACTGTTTTGGGCAGGACCGACTTACACCTCTTGAGGCTTGTGAACGTTGCCATATTTGTCTTCAGAGCTATTGTGATCACGCTCGTGTGTTGCAGTCCCATGTATTAGAATAGCCACAACGGGAAATTGTAGAATTCAACTCTGGTGACCAGATTGCTGGTGATACATCCTTAGCGTAAGGAACTGCAGTAAACACACGAGTTGTATTTTTCGTGTTCTCGATCTTCCTTTATCATAGAAGAGCCTGAGAGTATTGTCCCACGCAGTGAGTGGTGAAACAAGTCCGATTTGGAAGATATCCTTAAACTAGCGAGGCGGCCCTATTGAGGTTATGAGTAACGATTTTCTGCGCGTTACGCGTTTCCAGATATCAGACCAATGATAATCTTGAATTGACACGGGGAGCGAGGATACGATTCTCTGGGATGAGGAGAAGATACTGTGCAAAATATTTTAAGGCTCACCCTGGAGGCGACACCTTCTTCCCATAATGCTCATATGTGCGGAATAATACACCGCCAGAGGATTCTATTGTTCTTAATCTGAATGATTTTGAGGGAGTGTGAGTATGAGTGTGAGTGTGAGAGTGTGAGTGTGAGTGTGAGTGTGTGAGTGTGAGTGTGAGTGTGTGTGTGAGTGTGTGAGTGTGTGAGTGTGTGTGTGTGTGGACGATTGCGTTGCGTGAAGCCGTTAAACGTCGGCCTTTCCTCTGTGTAACCAGACCAAGGACAAGATTCATCACTTGACGCTAACACGTTCACAAACGGCTGTGCCTTGTGACTGAGAGGGTAAGTGGGCGATTGCGTTGCTTGAGAGAATAGATCGAGGTAAATTGATGAACCCTCGGTCTTTCCCCTGCGTAAGTAGAGCAGGGGCGAGTATAATCGAGCCGAACACGTTGTCACGAACGGAGGTGTGTGCGAGTGTGTCGGTTGCGAGAGTCGATGGGGGGTGTAAAGGAGACGCGCCGGCCGCTCGCCTTTGCGGTCATCCCTCCAGCAGCGCTTGTCGTGCGGCCAGGCCGGGGCCGTCGGACGGGCACTCGGTGCGGTCGCTGTCCTCGGAGGACGTGTCGTTCGCGGGGCCGCAGCCGCGCTGCTGCGCAGAGACCGCCAACCCGGCCTACAAGCGCGGCCGCCGCCTGCAGCTGCTGCAGATGCTGGTGCTGCCCTTCATCCCCATCCTGGCGCTCATCGTGCAGACGGCCATGACGCTGCACGACATCCTGGTGCAGCGCCAGGAGGTGCTGGACGTCGAGACGCAGGTGGGCGAAGAGAAAGGACGCTGGCGGCTTAGCATGCGTCACATGAGCGTTGCGTGATAATTAACGCGCGTCGAAGATCAAGACTGCATCTTATGCGGGAAGGCCAAGGCGCTTCTGGGCCTTTGCGCAAAACACAGTGTTGTTCTACGACGCACGATATTTAACGCGCGTCAAAGCAACGCTCGTGTGCAGAAGCCCTAACGGCCCAGCGTGCCGCTGATTGAGTGTCGTGGGTTTTATCCCCCCAAGTGGCATATATTTGACTGGTGTTTTCAGACAGAATGACAGAATTGTGGCGTCTGACAATAAAATTAGATTTTGCCGGGTAAAAATACCGAACAGATTTACACGGGTAAATGATAATGATGAGTAATGTAGGGCAGGGTGTATAGAGAAAACTAGATTCACTTGATTCACGTTGGCCCCTCATTCTAACAAAAAGTTCCCTCCTCCACTAATGCATAAACAGAATTAATTTCTCCATACATCAGAAATAACGTATAGAGTTAGATATTGGATTTGAGATGAACACTTTTTTTTTAATTTGAGTAAGGGGAAATTCGGGATCCCAATACAGACAGTCGGGGGCGAGTTGCCCAGCGGCCCTCCTTTCTGCTCCCCTACGCTGGCGTCTTAGTCGCACGAGCGTTATGTTGACGCGCGATAAATAACGCGCGCCGTAGATTAACACAGTATCTTATGGGGTACGACCAAACGACCACTCATGTGTCGTTTCTCTATAAATACAGTGTTATTCTACGACGCGCGTTACTTAGCAGACGTCAATGCAACGCTAGTGTGCAGATGTCCCTTAACATTCATTCAAAATTAAACAATCATGCGGAACTTCATCGAGAAGCTTAGTATCACGTTTTTGATGATAATAATAATTGAAATAGTAAACAAACACGTAAAACTGTGCGTAAGCATTAATCAGAGTCGCGGAAATAATAGTTTTAATAGTGATATTGTAGTGGAAATTCACCTTCTGTTATACGTCCCAAATTTGTAGTTTTACTTTTTTTTACTTGAGAACGACATTTTGTGAATCGGAAAATTATATACAGCTGTGTTTCAAAATCACTCATACTGATAAGAAAGTGTCATTTTGTATTACATTATTTAAAAGCCAAAAATTGTAAACAGTTGCTACATTATGTGTTCGTTTAGGTCTGAATGTTGATTAGAGTTAAAGGATAATGAAGAAATTTCCATGAGCTATGTCATGATTTGGAAATTGTTGCCTCATTAGCCACTTTTCAATGACTCTAGGATCCAAATCTAAGCACAAGTACAGTATAACCGTAGTAATTGGGGAGCGGGCTTTTGTGTACGTGCATATTTGTACAGGAACAAAATACCGACTTTCAGCATTTGTTAATTAGCAAAACAATTCTGGATGATTTTTACATTCTTACATATTTTATCTTATACTGCATTTTTCTTACTTATCTCGTCATATCTGTCTGTGTCGACAGATATAAGTCAAATAGGAACATCTCAGAGGATGAAATATTATAAATGTAATTATATATTTGTAAATATACGATTTTTTACGTCGAAATTTTCTTTATGGGAAACAAAGAAATATAATACCGCGCATCTATGGCTTTTGGACCTCCGAAAATTCTCAAACCCATACGCCTTGCTTCTTGGAATTCGGTACTATGAATCAATGCTAAAAGGGTATTTACGAAGAAAATGTAATCGCAACCACCTGCTTACTCAAGTTTTATAGAGTTCATGAGTAACTCGATAAAAAACTGACAAATATATCTGCCACCATTGTCTTATCGCGCTTCTTTAACTTTAAGGACAATAGATTTAAAACTTGATAAGCGACGGTTTTGAATCGAAAATTTATAAATATTTATATGTAGCAAATTTATACTAAATATTTTTTCGTTTTACTTATATTTATTACATATTTATAAAAATACACATGCTTTTTTCCAATAAATTTCTTGTCTTAATTATAATCCAAATCAATCTGTCTTTATCCTCTAAAAAATTAAATATTTTGTATAACCACCGTCGGTGCACTCATAGTCAGGTTGGGTATTTGTTCTATGCCGGGCACTTAAAAATCCAAAAATTGATAATGGCAATTAAATGGTAAGGAGTAATAGAATGAATGATAATTATAGGATAAGCTAGTTACCTCGAAATTCAACGGCATGAGAAGCGTATGCTCTGTTATGAAGCTCTTCTCTCAAATATTTATTATTATTCACGATATTAAACGAAATTGAACATGAGAATGATGTGAATTGTAGAAAAGATTCCAAGGTAATTATTTTATTATGCTTTATAAAATTTTACGCTATTTTATTATTCTGCATTCAAAACCATTTCCAGAATTTTTTGTGAATTTCTGTTTTACCTTACGTGGAAGGAAAAGAAACCAAAAGAATCTAAAAATGTATCAACCAAGTGCTGGATACATTATACTGGTAACAAGTATCTAAAATATTTGGGATCATATAAACCTTTATCTAAAAAGAATGTGTGTGTTACAGCCACTACACTTTCATTTTTCTTAATTTCTACCTGCACTAATATCCCAAGATCCCAACGATATGAATCTCTAAATGAAAATATCTATGCCTAAAATTATTGTATGTGTAGTACAAAGACGACTGGACGTTGCTAAAGAGTTTCGAGAAATACTGTCAAAGTACGAGAAACACTGACTCAGTCAATCACGCAGGAGTCGAGCATTCTCTGAAAAGCTAAGACTCTTGTTGTATCGAAGTAAACACAAGGATTGGAGAGACCTCCCTCGTAGAAATCTTGTTGAAAGAAGATTCGATAAGTTCACTTCCCGCGGTTCTCCAATATTTGTAGTCTCTAGAGTTGTATCGATTTTATCGGAACTCGATTCATCAAAACACCACCTCTGACTGGACCTTTTTTCTAAAAATAACATATCATCATTGCATTTCAGGGTGTTAAATATCTTATGTTTGTAGGAAAGAGTATGAATTGCGTTTTTTTTTCAATGAAATTAGATATCTCAAATTAGAATATGAATAAACTTGTGTTCACAATAACACTCATATTGTTTAACATTAGTAAGGAATTGAGGACAATCAGCAATACAATAAATAATCAATTTTATTTATATTAAATATATTCATGAAATTTATATAGTTATATATTATTTATACACATTTTTTAAAATTCATTATTTTCGTTTTCCTTACAACATTTAAAACTCATTATTTGTCAATTGTGTTACAAAAATACTTATAAACAATTACTCTCTCTCTCACTATTCCCACATTATATTTTACTAACAATATAGAAATTAACTCACATTCAATTCGCTCAAAACACATGCGAGAGTATTTGAAAAATGTACAATAAATGTTTCCATTATTTAATATACGCAAGAATGAAAAAATACATTTACAAACAAAATTTTGCTAATTTGAAACGTACTTTTTCTACATTGTAAATTATGTGTGCATTTCAGAATATTTTTACAATAAATAAGAGATAACAGAGGATACTTTCCTTATGTACTCGTATTTAAATTTTCTATTCATCCAATGGGATTAGAAACATGGTTAAAGTACATGATTTGCTAATCTGGGCAGAGTGTAAACGTAGAACCACTCCGAACTCTCATTTATCAATTATAGTTGTCTGCATTCAATCTGTGTACGGATTTTGTGCGTGTACCCTACGGAGGGGACTGCTGTTTAATGAATTCGTGAAAAAAAAAATTCCTCTGTCGGAATTACGTTTCATTTACATTAGAACAAACTATTTTAATTAATGAGAGAACAAAATAATTCTCAACTGAATATGAGACCTTTCATATTAGCTAGTGAAATAAATCAGGCCTTTTCCGGTGAAAGCTTTTGAATTTAATTTACGTAGAATTAAAAATGTATTTAAATTTCCCTTCATACGCAATTTTATGTCAAAATTATTATGTTCTCAGTGCACTGCGATTTAGAAATACGCAAAAATTATGTCAGAGATCTAGTTATGAATGTGTTCTCAAGAACTATACTCTCTCTAGAAGACTGTACTCAAAAATGTATTTCAAAGGTATAAAGATATCTTCTTAAATAAAAATCTCAGATCAAATTTCGGAAAGTTTTCGTATTTTTTACTATGTTAAAGATAATATTCGAGTCCTAGTAATATTTTAAACCTTCATTACGCTAATTTTTAGGTGATTTTTTTATAATATAAAGAATATCTCCGTGTATTGGGAAAATATTTAAAAGCTATTTCTTCAGTCATTAAGACTTCATGTAAAAAAGATTACAATTTTAAAATGTGTAAAACTGCGCCTTACTCAAAATTTCAATCAGTCAAATACACACCAATAATATACCCATTTAGTTTCATAAAAAAGCAAATACTTATAATTTGCATACTTTAAGCACATTTTTTATTTGTTGCAAACATATTTTACGAGAACAAGTAAGCATAATTTGCATGACTACTAACAGTTTTTAAAAACTACTACTAACTAATGTGAATTGAAACAATTCTTGAAATTCATTCATGAAATAATTCTTCCCGTTTAAACATTGGTTATTTTCACATTTTGGGCAAGCTACGAATGTGTATCCTTATAATCTTGGTAATTTGCATGTTGATAATTTTTACTTGCTTCCTATTGCTCACGCAGCAGGGACAAAGTATGGTAATGCGGAACAAAACTATTAAATTTTCGTCGCACAACTCTTATTGCCGAGCCCAGGTAACAAAAATGTGGATAAATCTTAGACCTATATATCGCAAAATACGTCTTCTAACACGCTGTTTAGTCAGAATCAATGTTTCCTAGTTAAAAAGTGATTACCGCGAAAACGTCCGTCTGTCTATCTGTGGTCAACTCTAATGCCTAAGCCGATCAGCTCACGTATTCCACGATTTGTCAACTCCACTTGTGAAGTGAGAAGAAACTATCAGTATGTGCGCTTAAATTTTCTACAACAATGGTGCTGTCCATTTATCATGTATTGTCATTATTACATGAACCATTATTTTAATTTTACTAGCAATATACACAAAAGCTGAGAGTAAAATTGTTTTTAATCATATTCACGACAAATGTAGTATATTTATTTTTCTAACTCCATGCCGAATCGAATTTAATGAGTAAGATTCAGATCTATTTTTCTTTCCGCTCTGTAATAGCACGATGAAAGAATTGAGCAGAGTCGAAATTTCTTTGTGCCAACCGAGTCACCAGTTCTCTTGGAGGCAAGCATCACTGTTGTATTCAAACGAAATAAGGTTACTTATCAGTCGTCTCCTATATTATTTCAGTAGTATACATACTTTTTGCCGACCTCACACGCAACTGATAACTCTAAAGAATGAAAATTTGACGGAGAAGTGACGGATTGCACTTTGGCTCTAAAAATATGAAGGATTTGTGTCAAACAACCCATCTGAATATCCCTATCAAATGCAACCCGCAGAACTCATCAATTATTTCGTTAAATATCTCTTAAACGATGCGTTCTAGGGCCTTAGAAACTTATATTTAAAAGCCTCAAAAACCCTTTCTTATACCGTAATCTACTTAATATTGTTGGACATTTCAATTTTTGTACCCCGGAAAGCTGGTGCTCTGCCCTCCGCCTGTTCCTCAAAACACGTTTAGGAGAGTGAAATAATATTGTAAAGAGTAGCGTTGCACTTTATTGATTCTACTTTCGTGTGAAAAACATTACTTGGCTTTCTGAAGAGTAGAAACCTTTTCAATTAGTTTGGCTATCAAGGAAGATTGAATAATTACTTCAAATGTTGTTTTTAAGGAAGTGTGAATTGTTCGAAGAACATGTATCACTAATACTGAATAAATCTATTTTGAAAATTTTATTCCAACGTCAATTGCATTGTTTTTATTTTTGTTTGATATTCGGTAAGTACAAAGTTGCATTTATGCATTTTTTAACAAATAAACACGATTCATGAACACCTTCCCTTCTTAATGGAAATGATAGGAAAATAGATAGAAGGGTGGGGATTAACATGCAAGAGTTCTTACATGAGTACGCTAGTTTGAGTTTAAACTAGAGGTGCTACAGATACAGAATTATACACTTTCTCGTTCTAGTATTTTTATTATATTTTTAGAATCTGCGAGATTTTCGATATTGTCCCACTCCCTTCCCGATTGCTACCAACCGGTGTCTAAAATACTTTTTTGCGTTTTCTCAATATTCAGATTCTCTAATAGTAGAATCGAAAAATAAATTTTTGAATTAAAGAGGTGTAAAAACCGACCCTAAGTGGTAATTTTTATTGAAAAAGTTGGAGCCGTTTTTAAGAAAATATCGCTCAAGCGATTCTGAAAGAACGAAATTTTGAGCTCATTTTCAGAGAAGAGTGTTGACTATTAAAGTTTCTGTCCAAAAATCGACATACTGCAGTATTACCTGTCTATATATTATACGTATGCGAGAAAGTAAAAAAGGAAGATATCCGGGTTAAAATTGTATATTAAATTTAGTGACGGCGCAGTACAGTCTCTTGTATTGAGAGTACTGACAAAAAATATACACAACCTGCATCGTTCACCCGCTTAAAATAGATAGTATGGTCTTGCAATCATGAAAATACGTTTTAATTTGATTCTAGGGGCATTTAAAGGAGGATTTTAAATACTTCAGTACAAAATGAAGCCCTTCTGCGGTTAGTTAGTCATTAACAAATATACAAACTATAATTTTATTTTGTTTTAATAAGTTTCCAAGCAAAGAGGAAATATGAACGTAAAACAGAAAATTCGGCAGAAAATAAATACATTTTTAAAATAAAAAATTTTAATGAAAGGCGAATGTCAAATAACCCTAAAAAATTGACGTTTCAATATCCCACTTCGAGAAATTTTATTGGAATTCGAAAGGCTAACCTTAATTGATGCGCACGGACTGTATGTGTATATGTTCTATGTTTGCATGCTTGTGGGGGCAGGCACGTGTGGCGCACGTGGGGGAATGAGAGAGAGAGGGAGTGAGGTTTCGAAAACGAAAGCACTTCCTAAAAATAAACTCAGGGGGAATAAGAATATCAAACGCTTGAAAATAATACGTAATTCACTTACCCGTCCTTCTTCCGTTTTCCAGGAAATCGCCCACACATTTCACGGAAAGCCCCATTATGCACGAAAACGTGCTGCAAACAACGCGGGGCCTTCACACACATCAACGCGACCTAAGCCGCTCCGGGGTCCACAGGGAGGCGGGCAGGAGGACTTCGGGAAGGATTTCAGTGGAAATTTCAGGAAGGCAGGGGGGAAGGGAGGGGGACGGGGATCGCGAGAGAACGAAAAGAGGACTGCGAGCACGGGGAAACAGCGGCAAGGACGGAAAAGGACGACGAAAACTGTGGAGGACGGAGAGGTCTGGGGTGCGTTGTTTGATTCATTGAATAGGATTTCCAGGCGAGTCAACTGCTCAGGTCAGTAGGCCTGCAAGTGTAGGGTATGTTGATTCCCGAAGATGGCGTAGATCGCCCCCCCCCCCCGCTGGATGGCGAGATCCAGCTCGGACCTACCATCGACTTGCGAGGATATTCCCCAAACAGGTATCTCCCACCAGCACGGCACCGCCCCAGCAACTCTAACTTTTGACCGGTCTACCGGCATGCGTGGTAGTGTAGTGTATGTGTGCGCGCGTGTGTGTGTGTGTGTGTGTGTGTGTGTGTGAAGGTAAGGGATGAAGATAGGACAAGAAAGAGATCGGTCCGTGGCCCATTCGGTAGGATACTGCTCCGGCTTTCGCTTCATGTTGATGGGTTGAACTGCCGATCAGGGCATTAAAGCAGTTAGCCACCATAATTAACCTCCAGGCAGCTGCCGTACTCGACGTAGCTGCGTAGCTAGTGTAGCAAACCCCGCCACCAACGGTACTCGAACCTTCAAATCAGAGGCACTGCAGTGACATCAGTTGATGCCCTGAGCCACATCTCCCGGTGGTAGGGATGAAGAGGTCGTAGGGAGGAAGTGAAAACGATGAGTTTGGGGACTACAGGTGAGGATGGTGACTTCTGTGAGCAGTGGATGAAATGTAGAGGGAAGGGCGCGGGAAGTCGGTAGAGAGCAGAGAGGTCAGGGGAGGCCTCTGGGCGTGGGAGGGTGGATGGCGGGGGAGGGCGGGGTTTGTGGATGTGGCGGGGAGGGGGCGGGCACAAGGGCGGGGCAGCCGGAAACAGCGCGCGCGGCCGCTCCGTCCGTCTCTCATTACGTGAATGAATCCCTGGAAACCGCGGCCGCGCCACCGCGCTTCCCCGCTCCCCTTCCCCCTCTCCCCCACCCCGCGGGACGCGTCTGCGTGGCGCGGGGGTCGTCGACCTCGCCCCGCTGCACCCCGCGCGCTCCCCGGCGCCCACTCGCACCCCGCTCGCGCAACAAGAGATTGTTTTTTTAAATAAATTGTTCGGGAAATGGCTTTTTACGATACAACGAACCACATCGGCGCGCCTTTACGCACTTATTACGAGTTGGTGGCGGACGCGGATATAGCTGGTTTGCAAATCTTTATGGACTGAAGACATTATCGTCTAGGGCAATGATCGATGCGTTTTCACCAAATTTGAAAATGGTTTGGAAAAAACTAATAGTATACTGTTAAAAAACATTTTATCAATAATTGGATCAGAGTATCTTATTTAATGACATACATTAAGCAAATCAGGTGCCATTTATCTACAAAATTTGTTATTGATAAATTGTGTGTGAAATGACATTTTAGACAATAATGGATTACGTCGGCACTCTCTTTGGAACAAATTATAAATTCTGGCCTTGAGAATATTTTTCTCGTAAGATTGCATTACATGTTTTTTTTACTTTATATACTTACACACTACTTTAATGAACAACTAAATCTCTTAAAAGTGGTTCTCGTTAGGGAGGAATTATTACGTATAATGTTAAAACTGACAATATTACGTATACAAAATATGCAAAGTTAAAAGTTTTTCATTTGTAAAGTTACGCTTAAGTAACCTACTGAGCTAATCACGTTTTACTTCTCCCGGGCGCAGGCAATTTATAGCGTTATTAACGTAATGAACTATGTTTTCTATTTTATTGACAAGTTGTCATCGTAATCAATGTACAAAATATTAGGAGTGAACAAAAGTTTAAAAATACAAGTGAACGGAAAGTATCCCTCAAACGAACAATATTACGTGCAATCGACATTTTCCTATGGTACATGTTAAAGCGTTATACAATTTTTCAAGAGTTCCACTGTCGGCAGAGAAGTATTCTCGGATCAACTGCGTAGTAAAGTATTACAGTAAACTGCTACGTTATGTTCATGAGATTAAACTATATTAATATAGAATCTGATAACTCTTCTGTACAGCAATTCTCATCAAAGTTTGAGCTTTTTAAAAGATTTTCAAGATATGCAGACTTGTTTCTAGGCACCAAAAGTGTCCTCCCATCAATAAATAGAAAAAATCACATACATTTTGTTTCTATTTATTGATTTAAATAACAAAGCACTTAATGGTTAGAAATACACGACGTTAACCTTGGAAATAAAAATATTAAGTTTCTTCATATAGTAAGTAATAATTAATGTGATTTCCCTATCCTTCATTAAGGCACTTTATTTAAATACCAGTCACTATTTAATCGACTTTGTGTTCTGCGACATATTCCATCAAAAGTAACCACCAAATGTTGTTTACAGTAGATATATAATTTTTGGTTATGTTAAAAGTGCCAGTAGAAATGGTAGTATTTCAATCACCACTAATGAAGGTATTATCAAAAATTATACATTATTATGTAACGAAAAAATTCACGAAAAAAAGAGAACCAAGAACAAAACTCAATATTCATGCCAAATGCAACCCGCAACACACTATAGGACTTTTTACTCTATATTGTTAAATAATACTTAAAAAACGCTCTAGAACATTAAAAACTAAAATTTTGAGACCAAAGGACTGAAAGAAATGTTTCTCTCGCTAAAATGTATAGGATATAGATGATATTGCCATAAGTTTTCTGATATTATGAATCCTAATAATATTCAACCAATGTGATTGATGCTAATTTTTGTCATGTTATTAAAATGAAACAATTAAATCATGATAAGCTTTCTATTAAACAAGGAAATCATACGTGTAAAGGTACAGCACCTATTTTTTAAAAATAGGATGATGGAAATGATTGTGTTAATATTATTTTCATTTAGAAGATATGTAATAAGATTTAGGATACAAAAAGTTAATAATATTGATTAAGCTATTGCATGAATAATAAAACATTTCATGACTGCTTCTGATGATATTATATTATCTTTTGAAGATTTTTAAATGAGATAAAGGCTAATGAGCTAATGTTTAGTAAAATATAATTAGTAATTCTGAGGGAATAGAAAATTCTACCTTGTCGCTTTTTGCAGTATTATACTTAAATGTATCATAAAGCAAATTTATAAATAGAGAAACATAAAAAGAGATGGAGAAATAGTATGAGACCTGTATAAATTCTTGGTGTGAATTGCTATTTCATTCTTTCTTGGGGGTACTCTAGAAGACATCTGAAAGTGTGATTGTTAATAAATATTCAACAGGAAAGTTCACGATTCTGAATCTATTATTTGTAAAAAAAATAATCTTATTTTTCAGAGCTTATATCCATATTTTTATATATTGAGGTATCATCATACAATCATGTTGAGGTATTTCTTACACACTTAACGGCAACTTAAACTAGTACAGGTCAATAAACTGCAAATAACAAACTTAATGTGTAATTTTTGATATGGGCTGTGTATCGTTCAGAGCTTTTCGTATTTTCATCTTCTTAGCATAAACAAACATATACACAAGGAATATAATTTCTTGGAATGTACTCACATATTTTGCTACAATAATGTGCTGCGATGGTTCTGAACGGACTTCAACTTAACGGACTCCAATTTAACGGACTGTAAAATTCTTAACGGACGCCGGACGTAAAGATTGGCTTTTCGGCACCCATTTTGATTGCGTTAAGTCGATATTACTGTACAGTATTATGCAAAAACGTAAGGTTGACCTCAATATGTTCCGCGACAACCTTGCTGTGTACAAGGCTCAAGCCGCAACCCTTGGCCCGCACCCGCCCTCGCCCTCGGCCCTTGGCTCGCACCCGGCTGGAGTCTCCCTAGCAGGCGGCGGAATCCACGAAGAATGGGCAAAAGCAAGTTCTTTTAAGGATATGATACTGTTGACATCATAAGAACCACTTTTGTAACTATTGCCTGTTGAGAAAGGTTTACGCCTTGGAAGTCCTTTCCGAAGATATTGGCGAGATATCAGACACATTCTCAGTGTTATGTCTAGCAGATTATCCAACGTATTGTATGTCACTAAAGAAACTACCGAGCGTTTAGAGCTGAAGTGGGTGTGTCCCCCTGACGCAGTGGATCATTGAAATGTCCATCGCAGTTTCGATCGTAGTTAACAGACACCGGCTTGTAAGTGTGACCTTTCATACCTCATTTCCATTGCGTTATGTCGATATAACTAAAGTATTACGAAAGTCGTCGTGCGAAATTAGCACGTACTTTCTCGTCCGTATTTTCACGCAAAATTACGCAAAAAAGTACTTAGATTTTGAAATAAGGTCATGTACAATTTTTCAAAAATATACCTTTAAGGAACAGATTTCATTAAAAGAAACATTTCTATCCCTAATATTTTAGTTGTAGGACGACTCGGAAAAACTTGAGAAGTTTCCAATGTCCGAAAAAACATAGTTTTTCAAAGACCATGAGACCTGCACCATTCTTTTAAACGTCTTTCATATTACCCAACAACAACAATTTATCAAAAACTAGGGGGCCTCTTTTTAAAAATTTGAAAAATGTCCCAGGGTCTTCATGTAAAGAACCCTCCAAAATTTAAATATCGGTTCCAAATTCACGAGCCAGATCGATTGCAAAATATCAATTTCGAAGAAAATCGGCTGGACGGTTTAGCCGCTAACGTTTTTTCACAGACGGGCGGATAGACACACGAACAGACGCTTTGCCGACATTCAATTTTCGTATCTAGGACTCACAAAACATAGATTCACCACATGTTAGAGGATTTTTTTATAAATTTAGCAACTGGATTTATCCACGTTTTTACCAGGGCCCTGTAATAAGAGTTTTTCTGACAGAAATTGCTGTTTTTTTCGCGCAGCATTCCATAACTTTCTCTGTACTCCGAAGGGTTGTAAAAATATAATGTTGCCCTCAATATGTTGCGCGCCTGGCGGTGGCGAGGCCGAGGCCCAGGCCGCAGCGGGCCCGCTCCTCCGCCCGGAGGCGCCGCGGCGTCCGTGAGGAATGGGCGCGTCGGCCTGTATTGGGCGGCACCTCGTCGCTCTAATTGCGGCGCGCCTCGCCCCCTCCCTTCCCTTCCCCCACCCCCACCCCCACCCCACCCTGCCGGCGGCCTTTCTCAGACGCCTTGCAGTACTTTTCCGAGCCTTCGGAACTGTAGGGGAGAAAATGACCGCGTTGGATTCCAGGCTGTTCAGGTCGTGCTCGAGATGCAGATGGCTTTCCTTTTTTGTCGTAAACTCGTGATGGTTTCGTGAAATTTTGGCGTTTGAGAATGTAGTTTTTCAATAAGTTATGAACATGAAATATAATGATTTTTGCTTTGCATTGATTAATATAATGTAGGAATTAATTTTTTGTATTATGTCAAACAGAAGTATCAGATATTACAATGTTTACTTGATTTTGGAAGGAGGTGTTATTATTATTGGTAACGGTAGGAATCACAAATACTGAATCACAAAAAAAAAGTTACGTAAGTTTTCATAACCGAGAATCTGTGTAGACTGTCTTGTCTCACCCACAAAATAAAATGTTACCAGGACAGATCGACATTGGGATCTAAATAGGGGAATTGTAGAGGTAAAAAAGTAGATAAAATCTCGAAGAAGAACATTAAAGTTGTTTATTATACCGCAACCGCCCGCCTGTACACACTCCAGGCTTATCCCGTTCCAGTGGAAAAGCTTTCCGGGTTAGTAAGCGGTTGGGCGGAGCAGCGGGAACGCAAACACTTCTAGTGCGTATTTGCCCTATCATTTTAACTGAACGATTTCAAGCAATGAATGAAAGTGGGGAAATTTTGGTAACTTAAAAAAATGAATGATAGTGAACAGAATTTAATTACGAAAGAAACTAGTTAGTACTTGTTTACGTCCTTTTGTAAGTTACTTGTACACGCATAGTTACATGAAGTGGCCTTAAACTTGATTTGGAGCATAGTTCGTTCACGGGGAAGCTTTTGCCATTTCCGTCGGGGGAGTGCGCAGGCTTTCGCGGGCGGCAGAGCGGGCGAGCATCGGCGGCGGCGGCGGATTGCGCGCACAGAGAGGCGATGCGGCCAGCGTCCACGCGCGTGTACGTCACGACGCCTTCACCAGGCGACGCAGTGCTCCCTTTGGCCAGCGGCGGAAAGGCGATTGGCGTCGTTCGAAGAGCGCGCGATAACCTCGCTCACATTGCGGTTAATAGCTATTAGCCGTTCTGCTCCGGCATCCCCTCCTAGCAATACACGCTTCGCGGTCGTCAGTTAGGGAAGCGGTGCGGGACAGCTCTTCCGCCGCAGCTGCACCGAGTGCACCTTTGCCCTGGCAGACACGCAGCATCGGTAATGACCACGCGCTCGGTCACGGGCGGATTTGCAGCTACATTTCACCGTTTAACCAACCGCTCTCAAATTTCCAGTGCAGAAGACCCTTCCGGGCCCGCGCACGCGCATTTACGTCCGCTTCAACGCTTCCCTCCCACGACAGGTGGCTGACGATTCATCATTATATCATTAATCATATGTTCTGCGAGCGTAGATCTCGGCCAATGAATTTCAAGTCACCGACTGGCGTCGCTATTTATTTGTTTCCCGTAATCGCAGGGAGTTCAAGGCGGGACTTCGGCGAATTTTGTTCCCAATGGCCGGAGGGAAATTCCAAGTGCGCCCACCGCCACCTAATCTTGGGTGCGGCGCTGCGCAGCGCGCCGGCGGCGACAGCCGACTCGTTGCGAAACCCTAAGCATGGCACATGTACGAGTGAAAATTAATTAACACTATAATCACGGCGCGCTGTTTTGCCACATTATGGTAAAATAATTGCTGAGTATTACGAGGAAAATCTGTCAGACTTTGCTGGTGGTATCTATTTCCAAGTTAATAAATCCGTTCATTCGTCCGCCCCATTGTAGGGGCTGTGCGAATATAAACATGTTTGAGGCCGTCCATAAGTTACGTAACGCAAATTTGGAGTATATTCAATACCCACACACCACTTGCAATACACACGTAACGCTCGATTGATCTCCCTTAAAAAACAACGTAACACTTGCGACATTCCCCCACCTTGTAATTGCAAGAAGTGAAAATAAATTATAGCCCAATTTTTATTTATTTTATTTAAGTTCAATATTAAAATTAATGATAATTAAAGTAGCAACTGATTGGTAATGCTGGATGCTCCTATCAATAAGAATTAAGTAGGTTGTGAGTGAAATAAGAATGCTTGGGAGAGAAATAGTTCATCACAAGTTGTTCACACGGGCACCATCGTATATGATGCATGAACAAAAGTCTACAGCGCCAATTTAAATCGATTCTATAATAAACTTCATATCAGTTTTGAATATATTCTTCGTAATATTACAAATTTTAAAAAAAATATTGAAAAAATTGATTCCATTTATTTTAATTTCCAATTTACAACTAACTACTTTAGATTGTTTTTGAAACAAATTAATTAGTTACTATTTTAATGTTTTAGTATAGGACCCAACTTTTAGCAAATGTTGAAAAGTTTAGAAAAATAAATATGAATGTTACGTAACACTTAACTAACACCGCCTTCCCCTATGTAACGCATCGTAACGCTTCCCCTCTTTACGTAATTTATGGACGCCCCCTTTTTAGTCATGATAAATATATAAATATGTTTTAATCAATAGTTTTCCATAGAACTCTGAATTTTGTGCATGGAACCTACCGAGTCACGAAATAGCGTACACAAACTAACCAAACCCTACTAAACTGTAACAGATACTTTGCAATGCCTCATCCTCACCCGTGACGTCGAGAAAAACGATACACCGATGAGAGTGAAATGCACGAAGAGTTGCTCATCCGCCTGGCTGAGTTCCTTCTTTTACGGGTCACTTCCGGAGGAACTTCCGGGGCATTGAGTCCCTGCCCATTGTGCAGCGCGCCCTGGGGCAGCGACGCTGCTCCGAGAAGCCAGCGGAAGCGCTGGGCCACGCGACCTCCGGGAGCAGATCGTTGTCGAGGCGATTGCAGGCAGCGATGCTCGTTGCTGCCACTGATCTGCCCAGGATGACTTTGTCAAAGTCGAGAATCATCAAGCTTCCAGCAAGGATATTTCTCAACCAGCTATCTCCCATCAGCCGGGACTACCTCTAAACTCCCGACCGCTCTCCTGGATTGTGTGCTTGTGTAGTGCGTGTTAGGTTGTGTGTGTGTGAGTAATGGGAGATGATAGGACAGGGAAGAGGTAGGAAAGATCGCGCGCGGTTCGTGGCCCGTTTGGTAGAGTACTACTCTGGCATTCGCCTGGTGTTAATCGGAGAATCCTCGGAAAACTACCGATCAGAGCAGCCGGCCGCTAGAATTCACCTCCAGACAGCGACTGGACTCAACCTAATTGACACGCTAGTGCTAGGCTAGACTAAAATAAATAATGTTCATGAGAAAAAGAAATTGGTGTAGTTCATAGTGTTAGGAATTATAGGAACCGACTTTCGCACGACCGAAATATCAGGAAACCTTCTTGGCGTGTGTTGCGTGTTGAATAGCACACATCAAGCCCCAGCGTATTAAAATTGTGGTTTTTAAGAAAAGTTGCTGAAGACAATAAATTTACTTATTAACACACTCTTTAAGCACTTCAGAATTATACGTAACTGAATAAATTACTCTATTGTCATACGCATTGAACGAACCCCAAATCCGGGTAATATTGTATAATAATTAATTTGGTATCAATTGTTCTCGATAACATAAAAATTCATAATCCCGGTAATTCCATTTCCCAATTACGTTACGTTTATGATTATCACGCCGAAAATTAATGTAAATCTGATATCATCAATGTGTCTGATTTGGTCTTCATGATCGGAGGGCAGAAGCATCAAACTATTGCGGTGTCGGCCTCACACTCGTCTTCGCCTCTGACCCTTCACTCTCCCTCCCCTTCAGGCGTCTTACAGTTTCTTTGGGGTCGTCCAGAAATTACGTAACGCGTAAAGAGGGGGTGGGGTTTTAGGAGAGAGAGCGTTAGGTTGCGTGACATGAGGGTAGGGAGGTATTTGATAAGTTTTACGTAGCATGGATTTTTTGAAATTTTTTAACATTTGTTGAAATACTTCCTTTTTGAGTCTTGTACTAAAACATTAAAATATCTCATTCATGAGATTGAAATATTCATATGATGATTAATTGCAATGAATGGAAATATTTTTTCATCGATCTTGTATTGAATATGAAAGATTACGAAGAAAATATTAAACATTGTTCTGTAGTATTTTATAGAATACAATTAAATTAGCGCAGTAGACACTCGCCCATGCACCATCCACAACTACGGCGTGTGCACGGATTCTGATCAGAAATTTTCTCACCTGTGCATCCTTCACTCGAAATTTGCCCCAATCTGCAGTGCTGCAGTCAGCATCAACAACTAATTCCGACTTTAATTATCATAAATTGTAATACAAACTTCTTAATTCGTACGTAATTACGTAAGTTTTATTTTGTTCTGAAATTTCAAAATTTTGCTGTTTGAACAAGGTTTCTTATAGTAGAACTTGTTAGATTTCTGGATGAATAATTATTCACAATTTTGAGTTTCAGTTTAATTAATGCATTTGTCAGAGTAAATTTAAAGAACAAATATCTGACGAATCTATTAGTCAAATCTATTTTTGTAACTTTTTAGACAACCGCATTGTGTAATTAAATTAATCTACATATTTAAACACAATTTTTTTTTTATTTTGAAAATGTTTCGCGCTCTCTACTCAACAGATTTCGTGATAGAGCCTTTATATGAGCATTAGTGGAACGCATAGGTGTCCTCATTTGCTTTAACCAATGGATTTACTAGAGATGCCGCAGATTAAATGCTACAAACATTTTAGTGATGTTGAGAGGGTCGAAACTAATCACTTTTTTCAATGAACCTTAACTGGATATTTTCATTTGACGGACTTACAAATGTGATATTTGCGCCTGATCTTCGGCAACCAGTAGGAAGAAATGTTTGTTAGGAACACGAAATCCGAGTTTTAGGCCACCTGTACGAGGAGGTGTTTGGTATGATCATGAAATCTGAATTTTGAGCAACCAGTATGAGGAGGTGTTCGACAGGAACACGAAATCTCTAGCTCTTTAACAGAATATGTCCTGCTTAAGCAGCCGTTTATTTACCAGGTGATGTAGTCGACTGAAAAAAATACCGTATTTTAACTAAACTTGGCACGTTATCTGCCCATCGTTTGACCAGTATTTCCCACGAAAAATTTTGTTTGCCCACTTAAACAAAACATTTAGGCGCAAAAATATTTTAGGGACACCTTTACACCAGGAATTTTGACGAAATTTGGTATATCGTTTGCCAGGATTGTCCCCCAACATTTTCGTTTGCTCAACCACAGAAAAATTGTTAGACTTTTAAACACTTTTGGGAAAACTCCTGCATTTCCGAAAACGTAGATATTTAGACAAAACTTCAAACTTCAGGAAATGACGGGGGAATGTGCAAACAACCAAAATTTTTCATTGCCTACCTATACAAAAAAGGTCAATTTAAACTTGAATAATTAAGTCCGTAGAGAATAGAGCCAAACTAACACCCACCAAAAAACTGCAAGTATTTTAAAGTAGTTTCAGATTTATATTTCAAATTTTGAGTAACAATTAGAATTAAAGTTTTACACTCCGAGAAATAGTCGTTCACGCTATTTCCTCGGCAATAAAAAATATGACACGGAGACTTTGCGTAATATAAAAAGAGTGTGCTGTTGATGTTCGACGGTTTCGTCATTCGTTCGATGTTCTTTTGTTGTGTCATAACATCGCGTTCTATTGGCTATTAGTAAATAGCTTCGCCGGCTATCCCTCAGACCAACGGAGTCGACCCTCATAACATATGCACACTTCTAGCGTGCATAATTTTCCCTAGGAAGAACACAGCTCAGAAAACATGGAGTATGTTTACACATTATTTTCTGAGTTTCTCTTGTCTCCCTTACAGCCCTTCGTTACGCAGATTCTCCGCTCCCAGTCGAACACTCTTCCACAAAAGATCACGACGCTACCCAAATCATTAGTGGCTTCGGTTGTGTAACGGTTAGTTAGTATTCGGCTGTTGTACCCAAGTACAAGGGTTGAAACCTGTTCAAAAGCGTGGACTTTTTAAGAGCGACAAAAATTCTTCAAATGTCTTCCTTCGGAGGAAGAATACCGGCTTTCCCATCTTGCGGATTTACTGCGTATAAACGTTTCTCAAGTCTAAAAGAAGCCTTCAATCAAAATTCAATTCGCCTGTTCCGTCAACCGAGTGATACATCCTTCCTCCACCAGAAAGTGAGCGGTGCGTGGCGGAATTTGTATGGTCAAGTGGAAAAGTCTCGACTTTGTCACAGAAAATAAAGCATAATTGAATTGAAATCAGTCACTGCTTAGGGTGGGAAATATGTATTACGCCTTGTTCTGGATCTTTGCCGAACACTACGCTGCAGAAACATCTGGCCTCTTTCTATTTCAATAAGTGTGTTGTATATCACACCCGAAAACATGGACCATGGTTGCACGAGGAGTGATGGAGACATGTCCTTCCAGGTGACTATCGCCACCGACCTCGGCCGGATGGTGACGCGCATGCAGATTGAGCGGTCGGAGCTCGCCTTTTACATTTTCACCAACGGGAAGGAACTGAGGTGAGGAAACCAGAAAAGAAAATATTTTGTGATTCGCAAATGAAAAAGACTATAATAATTCCCTAAATCAACTGATTTTTGGAAAATGGCAATCAATGTTGGAACAAAAAAGGATTAATTCAGGGTTTATATGTTACGATTTTCCCCAAATAACATCAGTTAATGCCACAATGATTTTAAAAAATATCAACACAATTTTTTTCAAATTTTAAATTTTAGATGTGATATTTTGAATTAAAATTTTATAAGTAGCATATTTTTTCCGTATATCATTAGATACTATATTCAAGTTGGTCTTTTTATGTTTCTACATACCATTATTTTGTATATTTAAAACATAATTTGATTTTTATTTCCACGCGCGCAGAACTACACTGAAGGTGTGCTTCAACGTGACGGATAAGACGATTATGAACCTCAGCACCTGGCCGGAGTTGTCGGCGTCGCTGGAAGAGGGCGGCAGCACGGCCGTTCTCAAGAACAAGGAGTCTTTCACGAAACACCTCCAGGCATTCCGGTGAGTTGAAACCCTTTATTTACAGGCATTTATTGAACTACATATTTCAAAATGCAAGTTAATAATAATAATAATAATAATAATAATAATAATAATAATGATAATAATAATGATAATGATAATAATTTTGATAGTGGCGCCGGCAAACATGTATGCCATGTTTTACAACACTACTTGCGTAAGCGTTTATTTAATTTAGCTGCATTAATTCATTTTATCCTTATCTGCTTTTCTCTTTATCCTTGTATATTATTTTATCCTTATAGAATTATTGTAATTGTATCCTTCTGTTTTCGTTTATATATTTGATACTAAGTACTTAAGACGAAGAAATTCATCTAAACATGTTTAGCTGGAATGTAAGATCTGAATTTAGTGTAAAATAGATATTCTATTGTTGTAGATGATTTCTATTTACAAATCCATAAGGATTTTACCAAGATTTTTTAGCAACTATTGAGTTTTTATACTAAGAATTCTCTCAACTGATATGTGAAGAGTGTTTCATACAATTTACTCACAAACATAGAACAAATTAGAACCGTCAACCGTAACACTAGCAAACTAGGCGTTTGATGGCGAAAAAACAATTTCAGTTAACAAGCGAATGTCTACAATATTTTCAGACGAAGATTCCTGGGATCGAATTCAAATAAACACAATAATTTTTTTAAAAAACCTAAGAAAAATACTTTTTTTTTCAGACACCAGATTATCTTGCAACGCACAGGCATTTATTGAACAGTGGGCGAACAGGTAGTAAGTTTGCAGTTCTGTTTTGGACGTTTAACACGTAACTAAACACTCAATTTATATAAACAGGAATCAACTAAATATTTTCGTGATTTCATCAAACGCATTCATGCCAATTAAGCTAACGTCTTTGGGAGTTTTACATTATTTTCGCTGTTCAGTAGTGACAAGCGACAAATGTTTGGGCGGATGCGACTAGGTCTTCCCCTCCCGATATTTCTGCTTTCGAAAGGAAGGTTGCCAATCCCACCATGGTAACATCGCGTCTCGTAAAGTCACACGGCCCCTCGCTCGCCCAGGCGCTTGGCTTGTCCCCACCCAGGCGGCAGGTACTTACATTATAGTACTCCAGTCAACAAAACCCCACCATCCATGAAGTCTCTCGGTTCCTCGCTCACACTAGAGATTAGTTGCTCCTAACCGGCTGCCGATATTTCCCCCGTAGCACTCGAATCAACGCCACGTCACGGCCCGGGAAGTCACTTGGTGCTTCACTGCCCAGGCGGTTCGGGGCTCCCCAGCAGCCGATATTTCCGCAATAGCACTACCATCAACGGCATGTCACGTCGAAAATCTGCCTTTACCGTGACGTGAATCTTAAGACTACCTGGCGAACGACGCTCCGCGGCTCTGCATTTTAGCTCCCGGTATGCGGTACCTAGATTTTTATATTTCATTTCCTTCGTCTATTATAAAATGTAATGTATGTTGTTTACAAATGAAAACACGACTCTTCACATTCCGCAGCTTCATTGTATCAACTCTGCCCCTGTTTGGAAGTGTTCGTGTTTCCGACGCTGAGAGCATTCCACCGTACGACGTATCCAAGACGCAGCTTCAGCCTCCCAGAGGGGAACATTGCGGCAGCCGCGCCGTCCCCGTCTCCCTCGAGCAACGCCCCAGTTCCCGACAGACAGCGGGCCGGGCGGGGCAGAGAGGGCCGGGCGGGGGCGGGACGGGGCGGGCGGGGCGACACCAGCCATTCAATTTGTGCTGCGGGGCGAGTGACTGGCGGCGTGAGCTCGCCCTCGCCCAGCCCCCGCGCCCTTCAGGCCGTCCTCCCCTTGGCCCGCACAGCCTAGCCCTGCCCTGCCCTGGCCCTGGCACGAGAGATCGTTTCTTCACTTGCTCTCACATTGTTTTCGTCTTTTTTCCCTTCTTTTGCCTTCCGATTTCGTATTGCCCTCGTTCTCATCGCTGCCCGTCCGCTGTATTCATAAGCTCTGCCGCCTGTCCTCGTGAGGACTCTCGATTTTTTCCGCCCCACGCCCGTCACCGGTCGCGCCCGTCCCCGCCGCCCGGCCACGCCGCCCGTCCACGCCGGCCCTCCACCGGTCCGCGCCGTACGCAACCCGTCCACGCCATCCGTCCACGCCGCGCCGTCCACGCCGCCCGCCCACGCTGCCCGTCCCCGCCGCCCCTCCACGCCGCCCCTCCACGCCGCCGCGTCGCCTGTCCTCTCGTTCCCTTTGTCATTGTCTATTTTCATTGCTGTCATTCTCGCCGACGATCTTACCATTTCTCTTGCTCTTGCCTTCGTGTTTTCATGCACACACTTTCCCACGAGTTTTCGCCCTCGGTCTGGCCCTCACTCTCCATTTTGCTCTCGATCTGTTTCCCCATCACCCATGCTCTCTCTTCTCCCGTCAACTCTAAATCGGACTTTACTCTCCTCACTGTTGGCTTCGTCTTCGCATTCTTGAATGCAACTTCACCTTCAACCGTGTCCTCTTCTTCGCTCCGTCTTCCTCTGCGTTGCTTTCTTCTTCCCCTAACTTCCCCATCAAAACTCGCCCTCGCCCATATTGTGTCTCGCGCACGTGTTCACCCCGCGGTCTCCGCGCGCGCCCGCCCCACGCACCTAGGAGGCTATCAGCCGCCACCGCCACTAATTACTGCTCCCCCGCAGATGCGGCTCCCCGCCTCGCTCCGCGGCGCGCCACGCCACGCGCTCATCAGACGGCGCCCCCCCCCGCCGACGGATGCGCTGTCTGGGCTCCTGGACCACCATCACCCCTCCCCTATCTCCCTCCTCGTGCTGGGTGCGTCTGCTACTGCACGTCGCAGGAATTTCCGTCTCCCGAACTCGGTCACTGCTCATCAGCATACGCCAGTGTTCACCAGATGACGTCCACCTAGAGATGGGATATTCTAGTTTTGGGTTCCATTCCACGAACGATATAAATAACTCGAGATTTGAAATTTCTGATCTCCACTGTTCTTCTTTAGTTTCCTTCAAGCAGAAACTAATAAAAAAAGCTTTATTTGTACAGGCTGTATTATTTGATTTGCAAATAGATGTTGAGGCGAAGAAACCCTTGACGATAAATCATCGCACACATGATGATTTCGGAGAAACACAACAGAGCCTGGCATCTGCCTGGCATGCCCTTAAGGGTACGCTCTTCGACTCTGTAGATACGATGGTCGGTCTGAAAGTAATGCTCCAAATTTGTTTCACACCTCAAATATTTATTTGAAGCACCGGAAATATGCACACATCATTAGTACATCGTTATTTTACTACTATTTTTTCACATAATTTCCATCGACTTGCAAGCCTTGCCGGTACCCAGTCTTTTCCTGACGACACACTCAAATTTGTGCACATCTTATTTAGCTTCATACCCACTCACGTATTTTCTTATATTGTATTTGTTGATTACAGAACATAAGACTATTATTTTATTTTCGTACCTGTTTCTACAGGTGTGCCACCTAAGTTGGCCAGAGCAAGTGTCTTGAAAAGGGTTTCAGGGACGGAGATGCTATTTGAGGCTTGTTATTTCAGATGATGGGGAAAATAATAGATTTTGTTTTCGTTGTTAGTACCGTATGTAATTTTAAAAGGTATTCACAACTTTGTTTTTTTTTATTGAAGTATATATTTTTCTACATCATAATTGCTCTGTTGTTTTAGCAAAAAATACTTTTCAAATATTAACAATATTTATATCATTGAATTTCATTTTGACAGAATTTTAGAACATACTATAAATCATTAAAAAACATGTAATACATTGAAATATATCATGGAAAATAAAATAAAATAAAAGCGTTCGTGAATAACTTGCAAACTCTCACAAAGCATTAAAAACAGAATACTGGATTCCTACTCAAATCCCCGCAGTGAAGAATTACAAGTAAATGTTTCGTTAAAAAGCATTTGTTCAAACGCCCAAATCTACTTACCCTGCTGCTTTCACTTCAGCCACACACATACTGTCATTCTACTAAAACTGGTGTGCAGAATTCTCAGGAGTGCAAGCGTTGTTGAGGCCTTTTTGCGCTATTACATTCACTTCCCTAGTAAAAATTAAGAAAAAACAAATATATTAATAAATTTAATGTACCTTGCGAAGCTAACGTGTACTCATCTAAAGTAATCACTGTACTTTACGCGCAACAGATGAAACAGTTTGATCAATAACGTCTTGAAAAAAATATAAATCAATTTAACGAATTGTTGTCTTGATATAAATTATAAGTTTTTTTGTAGTATAGTGTGCATAAATTGCAACCTAGAAGTATGCTTATGTCATAAGCTTGTAAGGAAGATTTTTTGGTTATTTAAGAGCACATCAACATATAAGTCATTGTCGTCGACAATTGCATTTAACGGTAAAGTAACAATGAAGATGACATATGGTGATGATAGGCGTTGAAGGGACAACACAAATACAATGACGCCCGAAGTGGGTCTCCTTCGGCCCGAGATCGCTACGCACTACCCCCTTTACGAAATCATATTTTATTGCATCGTTACGATATGTAATTATAACAAATTACGATTCACCCTACTGTATTTACATTCCTGTTATTTGATTGAATATTACCGCACTGTATGATATCATATTTTCCAGTTCACGAGTAAAATATTTTTAAAGAAAAATTTCTCAATGAAACCGTTACAAGGTCAATACTACCACTACCAACAAAAGGTCGGAAACACCTATCTAATAGCCAGGCCCGAAATGAGACGCGCTCAGTAATGAAAGCTGAAACTTTTATGGAACTCTTCGTTCGTCTACCTAATGAGAATGTTTCGTACAGCCAGTTCGGAAAGTGTCTGCTGTTCTTGTTAGTTCTCCAGTTCATTTCGTTGTCATTCAACACTCGATTTTCCTTTCCAATTACGTGTTCATTTCTTTAACCTTCTTCATTCCTTTTCCCATTTCGTTTTCTTTCGGGGACTCTCTCCAGCTGCAGGCTCTCCGCGTCGAGTACCCAATATGTCCCTAATGGGGACACACATTAACTTTTACACTAGACATGGTTGCAGGTTCTTCGCTCTGAGGTCAGCAGTCTCACGACGCCTTCCGAAACAACACATTTACATGAAAGACAAGGGACAAACAACCATGCCCACGGCAGACTCGAACACGCGACCCTTCCCACTGGGGCGCTGTCGCACACACTGTAGCCATCTCGGCCATCCAGATGACATCTTCATCCCTTTTCCAATTTTCCGCAATATTTGTGGGAATCACGCCGTACTCGAAATCTAAACTTCTAGTCAGCAGGTGGCATTATGGTGCATTGACAGCTGCTAAATTACACAAACATCAACAAGAATAACTTATGCAACGCCAATTCAACTAATAGATGAATTTACTCTCCGAACTCTTGCACTGATAATTATTTTCTAATAAATTCTTGCCTATCTTATTTCTTCTTCCTTCATCTAAGTAGTATATTCTTCAATACCCATTTTTTCACCAGAACTTTAAATCAGCAACACTTCAAAAAAAATCCATAATGCATAGCTTCATTCTGAATTGTTACGTTTTATATAGGAAATAGTGAATGCTTGTGAAAACAAGAAGTAATATTTATCAGAAATTTGTATTTGAAGGTTAGCTCTTGGGATGTTGCATGTGTATCAATAATTTGTATCAATACATTGCCTAACTACTGTTATCAAGTATTTTTATCTTAAGTCAAATTTCACGAAAATTAGATTATTTTCGTAACAAGAGTTGTTAGAAATCAAATGTTTTAATAATCATTGGCCTCCCATGAACTATTCTCAACATAAGTTTTTTCTATTGTCAAGTTAAGTTAAATAAGTAGTACTTGATACTTCCCCTTCCTACACACACACACACAGACATCCAGTATTCCGAGTCATTCTTCCCTCCTTTGCCTATCGTTGACAACAGCCCTTATCTCCGCCCTCACCCCTCGCCGAACGCCCTCTTCATTTATCTCCCGCCCCCTCCCCGTCGTAATCTCCGACGCTGCATCTCATTCGCCAGAAACCTCGAGTCACGTGTGGAAAGGCCCTCGCGTGCTGCCCGGACGCGACGCGCGCGCCGGCGGCTGCCATTGCGCGGGCCGCGACGCCGTCTGGCGAATCGGCGGAGATCGTTCGGAGGGTTTGTACTTCGGCAGATACGCAATTCCATCTGCGCGGATGTGGATGAATAAATTACTTCAGATTCAGATAATGGAGGGGAGGGCGGATGTAAATTGAAATTAAATGCCTTCCGAGTATCGCTGACTATCGCTTTATATGGCTTACTTCGTATTCAGTCTTCATTTACATTAATATTATTTAGATAGTCCATTAATTTGTTTCGAAGTCCATGATAACCATATGATTTTCCGTTGGTGTTTTCATAATTCTAATCATATGAGGTCGGCATCACACTGTTCTTATGTATTACTACATCGTTCATCACTATTCTTCTATATACTTCTTTGTGAGAATCATCTGAAACACATTTAATTATATCTGCTTCACATTTCATCTGAAATCATTTCCGATCACTACTGAGAGTAGATCCAGGTTCGAATTTTATACTCGAAGAAAATACAAGCAAAGGTCAAAGGAAATTTTTAAAAAGGGAAAATATAAGATAAAAATTTGAGAATTTAAAGAATTATCTTGTGCAATATACATGTATCTCTTTTCTTCCGCCTTTTATGATCATTCATTATAACGTACCTGCAGCATTGAAGCTTTTTGTGTTACTTTCCTCGTTGCAAATGTAGCAGGTTCGTAACCGTTGGATAGAGCTACGTTACTGTTGTATTCAAAGCCACATACCTCTCCAAGAAGCAAACGAGCAAGTTTCTTCTACGAGCTCAACTACCTTCCAAATTTCTGATTGGCCATTACGTGAAAAACCGTTCTAATTTACTGCGCAAAGCTTTTATAACTTTATTACGTGGAATTCAACATATCAGTTTAAACGCAGCTCGCGTTATCTTGAGCGTCCAATGTTTAGTGGAATGTTAAGTGGAATGTTGAATGGTCACAGAATATTTTATCTAAATTTACGGTTTTATTCCGATATTAATGTCATTTTGTACACTTACCTTCAAAACAAAGAGATCATTCTGCATGTAATTTCGTATCTCCCCCCCCCTGATCGCTCATCCCTGTTCCTTAGATTAACATTTAAAAACCTCCATGGATTGTTTCCGATAACATCAACCGATGTGATCATTACTTCCGTTAGTGAAGTGAATGTTTTATTCCGTGAGGTAGCGGGTTTCCCCGAATATCACTTCAAATAAATGATCATTTTTTCCGTGACGAGACTGTGATAATCAGGCCCGCTCTTCCGTCTGACCATGCTAATTTCGCTATGCTCCTTTCACTGTCTAGCAGAGAAAGAAGCTAGTTTCGTCGTAGAGGGGAATGGGGTCAGAGAGGGAGTAAGGCGTAGGGAGGACTATCATGAGGCACTAGTTACATCACATCACCTCAATCTGTTCGGAAAAAATGATTTACAGACCGATACCACCGTATAAACAGTTTAGGTAACCCGTTTTCATACGTCTATTACATCTGGTTTGTAAACGTAAAAAGGAAAATCACATTTTATGTTGAATCGATTACCATCTATTGCTTCCCACCTTTCAACGGCTATCCTGTAGCCTTCTTTTTAAATACTAAAACAAACTTTGAAACAATAATTTTATAATGTTAGGAAACGATGCACACGCAGGACCATCAATTAGTTTGAGTTTAATGCATACTCTGTTGGTATTACCTAATTATTGAATCCCTTCATTTTGAATTACGAATATTGACCCGTTCAAATTTGGTGGCCGCCAAAACCTATGAAAACGCCATGAAATCTCATTACACTAATACTTTAAAGTTATCGAATTATTCCTATGATTCGTTCATCCCGCAATGCTGACGCAGCGCGCAGTCGTTGCGTCCACCGTTCTCGCTTCGCACCGTGTAAATACTGCCACGAATGAGCTGATGCTCGTGTGTAGAGTTCAGTTCCAAAGCAAACATCAGCGTATACAATGCACAAACACAGTTCACGCTCCAGGAATTTATCCGTACTCCTAGTCATTTGACTCGTCGGTCGCAAGTTGTTTCATTACAAGCGATAGTATTAACGTATCGGCAAAATATATATTCAATCATGTGTAGTAAATAATGCACGAAAGGTGAGCACGTACAAAATACGGGGAAAATCAAATGCAGTTTCTAGAATTCAAATGAAACGTAATGTATTGATGTCAAAGAAATGTAAATTATCTAAACGTAATTTTAGAGTTGTACCATTTTATTGAAGTATTTTATGTTAACACATGCACCGACCTTAATGTAGCCGTTTTCTGTTTCTTGTATCCTAAACGTAGCATCCATAACTATGCAATAAATAACATTAAGTTTAAATTTAGTTACATTTTGAATATACATATTTTATATGTTTTGATAATTATTATCTAAACTATGTGAACCTCTGCAATTACATTGCATAAAAAGAGCTTTAGAAACCTTTAACTACATATTTTTATAAAGTTTAATCAAAAATATAATTACTGCCGTGCATTGAACTTATCAAAACATTTTTATAAGGGTGATAACGAAGGTCTTGTAAACAAAAACAAGAATTTGTCAAGCCTAGAACTCTAAGATGGTTAATTTTACAACAATATCTTTTAGAAACATTTTGTAGGCTACTTTAATTTTGTGTAGAACATAATTGTGTGTGGGATAGATAGTTATGGAGGTATATGCACAAAACTTCGAAAAAGCAGTTCCAAACGACTGCCCCGCCCCCGGCTCACCCCCGCACTTCAGAATTTTTAGTATTTTTTGCAGTAGGTACCAAAAAACAATCATGCTGTTTCAAATTTTAGGATTTTTTTCACTCCATTTGTCTAATTTGACTGAGCTACACTCAATTGTCGTTCGGACATGTAACGCTGGTTGCCCACCCTGGGCGGGTTGCGTGAAGAATTATACTATCGTTTTAGAGGTTCCGGCAGTACCGCAAGGACGCGAATGATAAGCCAAGGATCTAATTGAGCTGCAACTTTATAGTAAGATTATTAAAGCAAAGTTCAAGAAGTCAAAATGAAAATTCTTCAACAGCAACAACTCAGTATAATGGTTTAATTTATGTCTTTAAACAATGTCATTATCACATACAAATCCTTCATCAGATCCTTCCTCCTGCACTCATGTCTAGTATGCTGCCAAATACAATACACACAAATTACAAGTGCCCCAAACAATACTTTAGATTACCATCATCCAATCCCTCCGGTATATCTCCAACAAAATCAACTACACATCGAATTAAACCTCAAACCATCACTTAACTGTCTCCCCCATTACCTTTTACTCACACCTCGACTTCATCAAACAAAGCCGAAATCTCTAACTGTGTATACAGAATTCCTTAACAGTTATCCTTTACATGCATTCTTAAACATATTTAGCAACATTAAATTAACCTATTGAGGTAGTATGTGAGTCCCTCGTCAAATGTAGTTTAGTGCTTGCTGTAAATTAGACTGAAAGCCTGTAACTACATGTGTAGAGTTGAACATTAACTCAACTTCATAATTCATCCAGAATATCCATAATCTAAGAAGCCAACTATGACCGCTGGAGGCGGACTACTAAACGAGCGGAGAAGGGAGGCGAAACGTGCGGCGAGGGGACGAAGCCCTGAGACTGCGTTCCTCGGGCGCCGACGCTGCTTTACGCGCGAACACAGGGAGTGGTCAGAAGGCCACCTTTCGCTCTCCCCCCCCCCGCAAGAGTTTTCGGGTCGCGGGGCACCGCACACGCCCTTTGTTCTAGCTTCCGAAGCAACGGTGCCGCTCTCTCCACGGCCACGGCCGTTACACAACGTTAACGCATTCTCTTTGTTTTGAAGATGAACCCCTTTATCCCCTGTCAAGCAAATAACCTTTAAACACAGGTTTTAAAATAAGTCGTGAAATAATTAAATACATGTTTCTACATTTGTTCCATTTCCTAAAGCCTGATTTCCGCCCTCACCGTCTTTTTAATATACTTTTACACATGTTCACATTCTCATATTAACATTAATATCCCTTCAGTTATCAATCCATAATGCTCCATTTCCATGTAACTTCAGGTATGTTCTGGTTATTGCAGTATGCTTTTTGTGAAATTTTTCTATTGCCTACATAGGTTACAGCAGCAAAGAATAACCACTTCAACATGGATATGCGTAATTTCAAGAATAATATTTCACTATAATCAGCAGTGCAATGAGGTAGTAATGTCACCTAGCTATTTTCTACGGCATAAGTGAATAGCAAAATCTACTGAACATATAATCGTGAAACCTGGTATATATTTTCAATTGGCATGTGCATAAGCAAATGACATCCTCGGAAGGGGTAATAATTTCTATTGAAAAGGGAGTTTTGGCAACCCGCATGCATGTAGGTATTACGGGTTGCGTCGCAGAGCAATTAGGAACGGGACGGTGCACGGAGTAGAGATGGGCTTAAGGCTAGATGCACCGAAAAATACTTGTAGGAAAATTCAATAGATCGCAGCACTATCACAGGGACATTAACATCTGATAACATCTGAATCAATGGACCGATTTTCGATTTGTAAACGGCATTTCACGTCTTTTTAAAATAAAATTTACGGTACGATGACCTTTTTCCAAAATTCTAGCAAAAACGCGAATTTTAAATTAGTTCTCAAACTTCCGAGAACAAATTCAAAAATGTGGGCTTATAGCGCGATGGCGACATGCTTGCAACGCCGTGACAATCATGCAGATCGGACGAATAGGAGCGTCGTAAAGTGAAATTTACGAAAACACCTCCCCCGCCCCCCACTTCCTCTTCTGCGCCGTTGCGTCACTCACCCGCCCGTTGTGAGCCCTCTGTCACCGCGGTGGCACGGCCAGACCCGGCGTCGTGCGGTCAGCCCCGACGGACGGACGGAGGATGCGGAACTTGCGGGACACGCAAGCCACACGCTCGGTTTATGCATCCCAATCTATTTTTCCACGGATATCAAGCTGGAGAATCTGTACTACTATTACAGACCGAGGTAAATGGTCTATAATAGTAGTACATAACTACATTTTTCACATATGACCGTTTTCCTTCGAATACCATTTTAAAATTTTTTGATGCATGACTCAAAATATTGATTCCGATTTTTAACTATTTTTTTACAAAGGAACTAATTGTGTAAATATCCTCATTACCGCGTAGATAATATTCCAACGAACTATTCAAAGATACAGGGAAGAAATTCTTGGCAAAACTAATACAATAGCAATGTGTGTCATCTTGCGAAAAAAAAACATTGAACAACGATTTGCCAACGCACTAAGCTTATTCATTAAAAAAAAAATCAGACAGCCGAGATTGTGTATGATAAACAACAAATTGCAGAAACCGTGGATTCAGCAATCGGCAAAAGTCATCCCTCGCAAAAAAGAAAAAAAAAAAAGGATTTTAAAAATGTTCGTACTGTAAGCACATACTTTAAGATTTGTCAAAAATATTCACATTGAAAGAAACTTCATTTTCTATCTACTCTGGAATGTTGTGTAGATGCATTACGTCGCGTGAGCGTTAGAGTAAAGCATATTCTAAGATCATAACTCACAGAAAAATATTCCTTCGTTTTTAAAACTCGTGTGAGTTGAGATGTTCCATATATTTTATATCATGTGTCCGATATGTCACCGAAAGAGTCACGTCAACTGCGTTTGCGTGAATCAATTCTACCAGGTAACTTTTTCTAGAAAATCCAACTTTTATAAAACAAAAGAAAATGGAAGCGAAAACACGCTCCAAATGCAAGCAAACATCTAGGAGTTATCAATTGCATTTCATTACTCTTTATTCATTTACGGTAGTCTGTATAAATGACTCACCAGAATTAATTTATTCCCTTTAAAATTAAACAAAAGATAACAAATTTTATATCAGAATAACTTACCAAATACGCGGAATAATCATGATTTCATACTATCTTGTTTCATGCTTGTTACGGCGAGATCAGGAATACAGCTCGCCAGGACCGCTATTACCACTATTTTTTTAAAATTTTGAAGCGTAGGCTTCCTCGTCAGAGTCATGTGCATGATCTTGGCTTCCGTGACGCCGCTCTAAGATTGTTGCCGACGTTATCCGACCATCTGTCGTGCGTCTACCAGTCCATACCATGAATGTCATGGGCATACCTGCCCTGAGGAAGCACCACGACAAAATGTTCGAAACTCGGCAAAACAGCCTTTCGCCGCCGACGTCACCCGGGCGCCAAGATAATGCATTTTTTAAAATGTCCGAAAGACAAAACCATTTTAAAAATTTAGCTTTGACTATTTTACTGAGAAAAAATTCACCAGATGAACTCTAAAAGCAGATAAAAACTCGTTTTGAGACAAAAAAATCGAGTTGTAGGATAAAAGAACTCTGCGTATACTCCGCTCATTTTTTACGCGATTTGAAACCAAGACCTAGACCAAGGTGGAGTGTATAACAGAAGACCTTAGAAGTAAAATATATCTAAAATAAGATGTTGAGATGGAAT
>BOPP01000208.1:1116334-1136289 GCA_017312745.1 Gryllus bimaculatus
CTCCCCCCTGGAGGTCTCCGCGGTCTTGGGTTCGCGCCCCTGGCCAGCCTCAGATTCTCTGCAACCGGAGCTGGCTCCGAAGTTCAATGCACTGGCCCTTCGGGACTTGGTGTGTCCACGATCGGGTCGTGGACGGACGCCATCAAGCCTGCTCTCGAGGTGCTGTGTGCGGTGGGGATTTAGTCTCTCGAGCTTTGAAGCCAGGACAGCAAACAGCGAGAGACTACCGGTTACGCCTGTCACAAAGCAACTGACGGACAAATGAATGAAGAGACAAACGTTCAAAGAGACGAAATAATGAGAGACGAAATAATGAAGAGAGAGAAAGTTTGAGAAACAGGAATGATAATGAAGTACAGAACACTACAAGTTACCGTTCTCTCAATCTTACTGGTGAACGAGAGAAGGGCGGGGGGCGGGGGGCAAATGTGCACAAAGACGACGAAATAGTTTATAGTGTGTGTGTGTGTGTGTATGCGAGAGAGCATTATGGAAACAACACTCCAAAGAGCTACCAATCACTCGATTCATATAGCGGAGCGAAGAGATGAAGTCCATTAAAAAGATATATTGTCGAGCAAACGAGATAGATTCAAATAATGAAGAGAAGGTTCCTGGAGTCTACCGTTTACATCATTCACACAAGTACTAGTTGAAAAACTGACGATATGAACAAAGAACTCAATTTAGAGAGAGAATGAAATAGAAAAGCAGGAAGATCAAAACAACAGATATTTTTGCGTTACCCCTCACAGATGGACTTGTATCAAGAAGTGCATGTAGCGCACATATGTATATATTATATGAAAGAGAGGGAGAGAGAGAGAAAGAAAGAAAGAGAGAGAGAGAGAGAGGCAAATTAGATTTAACATAACCTAATGAGACGTTGAACTGATAGAAACAGACATGCGTTGTAGGGCGAACCACGAGGTGTGAAGCGTCTCCTCGAGCCCTTAGGAGGACATCTGGCGGAAGCTAGTGACGGGCGACAAAAGCGCCGAAGTGCAGACACCTGCTTCGGGGCGCGGTCTCCAGTTTCATTACTTCGCCGCCGATGTCGCCTGCCACTCGCTTCCCCACGAGACGCAGATCGTAGCGCAACCGCTGGCGAGAAATATCCTCTCAGCGGGAAGACCCAAAGACGGAATTCAATAGTAGAAAAGTGATTAATGATGATGATGATGATGATGATGATGATAATAAATAATAATAATAATAATAATATAGTATGCAGATTTGAAAATTAACAAGACGTGCGAGGCTGAGCAATGACCATGAGAGCGAGACGAACAATGGTGTTCTTTAGTTTGCTACGTGATAAAGTTTTTTCATGGGTACTAGGGGCTCCCTGATACCTAAAAAGGAGTTTTTCAAAAGTTATGTCTGTACGAGTGCCCCCATCCACTCATCCATCCATCATCCAGCCCCTCCGTTTTGCAGCTGCAGCTCACTATTTATACAACGAATTAGGTTCTGTAGAAAGCAATACGTGGTCAAAGTCACCATGATAGACCAAAATACGTCATAAAATAACTTTATTCTTTACTTCATAACTTCTGTCGTATTTAAATGCTTACGTTTATGTATTTAGTTGGCAAAACAAGCCTACGAGTTTTGATCATTTCATTCATGCTTTCTCCCCTTTTACCAATGAGCGAAGAGATGAGTCACTGACGTGAAAAACGTGTACTTGTCGTAATTTCCTTCGCGAAGACGCGCCCTCGATGAATTATGCATAGGCGAGAGGGAACACCTGCTCTCGCGAGAGTCCCCTTTCAATGCTTCACCAGGTTGCTCGAAGCGGTGATTTGCAAGATTAAATGGGAACTTCAACCCAAGAAGTCCTTTTCTCCGATATAAAAGGGACTGCAGGTCGACGTATTGAATATTTTAGAACTCTTGGTTGATACATCAACAATCGCTATTTATTTATTATGAATGCATTTTGTTATGAATAGTTTGTTTAATACATTGGCAATGCAGATATTTTAAAATATTTAAATGCTTTTCTGCATATACGTCATAACTGAGAACTTATATGAGTATACACACACAAACAATAATGCCCAGTTCTTTAGGAAGAAATAAAAATATCACTATTAAAAATGGAATTCCGAATGCTATTACAAAAGGTTTATTCAGAAAACCTTTGAAACCCGACAAGAAACGATTGAAATGCTCAGATATTTAAGTGCGCGTCTTTAGATGATCTTATTTGAGAACTTTTTTTTCTAGGGAGTGATTTTAAATTCAGGTTTCAGGACACATGTTTCAGATAATTCTAAAATTCCTCTCCCCCGTCCCTATAAGTCATAGCACATCCACCATTCATCATCTGCACACCATTCCATTCTCTGCAACACCATTCCATTCTTGCACACCATTCCATTCTCTGCACACCCATTCCATTCTCTGCACACCATTCCATTCTCTTGCACACCATTCCATTCTCGCAACCACCATTCCATGCTCTGCACACCATTCCATCTCGCACACCATTCCATTCTCTGCACACCATTCCATTCTCTGGCACACCATTCCATTCCTGCACACCATTCCATTCTCTGCACACCATTCTATTCTCTGTACCACCATTCCATTCTCTGCACACCATTCCATTCTCTGCACCACAATTCCATTCTGCTGCACACCAATCCATCTCTCACAGTATGTGGATCCTCGGCCCACCTTCACGACATTCATAACGACCCCCCACAATCGAGCACTTGGCATTCATCGCCTCAAGAAAAATATCATGGAAGCCAATGCATCGTCGGCCTCGAGCGCTCGGGAGCCGGGAGCATGACCGCGGAGGATCGCGCCGCGGGGGAGGGCAGGTGTGTGCGAGGGGTGGTGGGTGGTGTGGAGAGGCGAGGCGTCCGCTGACGCGACGCGCCGATGAGGCGAACGTTGCGTATCGAACGGGCGCCGCCCACCCCCGTTCCGCCGCGCCCCCCCCCGCCCGCCGCCCCGGGGACTCCGCGCGACGACTTCGTGCTTGCCCCACCCCAACGCCGGCGGCGCGCCACCCCCGCCCCGTGCCCACCACCACGCCCGCCGCCGGTTCCAAGCGCTCCGGGAAGCGGCGAGAGGCGCTGCTAATGAACTCTTCATGCGGCCAGGAGAGTGCCTGGTTGCTGTCCACACCTGTTCAACCGTGAGGTGTTTGGGCCACAACTAAGCATTGCTGGCGTTTACCAGGAGGCTAAGCGTTCGACTCCCGAACCACTAGGATTTCAACACTAGCCAGGTAGCTCTCGTCTGGAGAGATCCTTTGACGACCGATTTCGGCCCCTATCTATGATCACACACCGGACGAATGCCGTACATACCCTAACAAGCGGACTACAGACTGTGCGCGATATTTCCTTCCTCTTCTCTTCCTTGCCTTTTCTTCATCCCTTCCTTACATACACACACTTACATGCACCATACTACCGCACCAACCGAGAGACCGCTCGGAAGCTCAGAGCTTGTCACAGCTGGGGCGGTTCCCCGCAGGTGGGAGATTCCTGATTGGGGAAATCCCCGCTAGCCGACGGTAGGTCGGCGCCAGATCTCGCCATCTGGCTGGGGAAGACCATTGCCACCACACGAGCAAAAACATGCACTACACTTATGGGCTAATAACCTTAGCCATTGGCGATCCCGGAATAACTAGTGTATAATAAAATAACCAATCATGACAGTGTCTCGGTGCAAAATGATATATTCTCCCTACCCTTTATCTTTCCCCTCTCCCTTCGCCCATGTCTCCCTCACGCTTCATCTCTCATCATTGATTCTCTGGTTTCCTTCTTTCTTCCTCTTTCCTCTTATTACCTCTCCCCTATCTCCAACTCGCTTCTCTTATTCACTCTCCTTATCCTTTCTATCACACACATCACATTTTCCTCGTCCCTCCTCTCTCCTCACATCTTCGATGAAATTAAATTTGACTTCAAATAAGAAGTGTAATAAGAGTAAGAAAACAGTAAGTTCCATTACTAAATAACTTTATCTTTTTGCTTCATGCAAGTAATATTATTGCCATTAATTCAAAGACTGGGATATTTTCAACACTGTATTATCTAGATAACAGTATTGCGTTTGAGTAAATCAGCTAAATTGTTACTTTTATTTTGCTTTTTATGTTCAGAGTCAATAAATAGATTAAAACAACTATTTTTAAATATAACTCAATTTTGCCTGGGCTCTAACTCGAGCGCCAGTGATATAACAGAAACGTTCTGGCCATTATATCATGATTTCTCTCAATAAGCCCTTTAGCACGCATCATTACTGAGTGGAGGGGGAGCTCTCTTGAAATCCCATCAGGTCCATAAATCTACACTAAACTGAATGGCTTTTGTAAGTGTATTAATTTATGTAATTGTGTGTGTAGGTGTGTGTAAGTTATTACGTATGGTAAAATACAGTGACAAGGACAGTAAAAATAACAGTTGATAACACTTGTCCTAAAGTTGGTATTTTATATCAAATACAAACAACGCATTAATATTCTAATAACGACAAGGATAAAATACTATTGGTGTTCAATTTTGCTTTAAACAGAGTTTAAACTCAAATATTTATATAAAATATTTTATTATAGGAATGGAAAATAAATTTATGTTAGCAAAAACGACAATAATGATTAGTAATTCTATACAGAATTTCCTCGAAGAAGAAAGACATCTCAGACGCCTACTTGTATCACGGAAGAGCAGGCGGCCTACGGAGGGTCATCTTCGTGAGATATTCTCCGCGATGAGTTCGCCCTCTTGGCTCTTGGCCCGCTCTTCGGGCGAGCGGACGGCGCGGCGCGGCGCCTCCGCTGGCGGGTCGGATTTCCGCGCTGACCCCCACCCCCACCTCCAGCCACCGCAGCCGCCGCCGGCAGACGGCACCGCGGGACCAGGTGCCCTTCACAGTCATTAGGGCTCGCGGTCCAATGCTCCGGCAGTCGCTCGACCACGCCCACTTCAACCTCCGCCCTAACAACGTCTCTCCCCTGCGCGCCCCCCTCCAGCCTCTGGACCTCTCCGTTCCACGTCCCCGCACCTCCTCCTCCTCCTGCTCCTCCTTCTGCTCACCTCCCCGCGACGCAGCCCTCAGGACAGCCCTGATACCACTGATGCGACATCAACAACCTATCGATGTTCAAAACACATCGACTGAAAAGTATCGACGCTATTAAACATGAATGGTTTAAAGCTGGTTTAGTAACCTATAAAATATACATTCGTGCACATTGACACTGGCCATGACAATTATTTCAAAATTAAAATTTTACTGAAAAAGTCTATAAAGCATCGCAATTTGCAAAATACGAAAAAAACGAAGGAAATACCAAGGTATGAGGATCATTTTGGGTGCGACATGGGCTCGATGAGAGTAGAGTAAACTCCGTTCGTGAAGCTCGAACACATCAACAGACGTCAGTTATTATTTCGTATTTTAACTTTTACAAAATTGTGGTTCAGAAATTGTTCATCCTCGAATTACGTGACATGTGTATGCTCATCGAAAACGCAAAAAACATTGTTTCTAAAGCATTGATGTGCAAAACATAACGACTTCAGTACAGCTATATTTAAAACAAATATTTTTATGGAAACCTCAATGTTTTGAAAACATCGGCACTGATTTTGTATCTCTACTCCGTTGGCCAAGTTCCCGTCCCATTCACATCTCTTCCCCCGTATCCTCGTGTGCCTAATCCTCAATTCCCCCTCCCCCCCGTCAACGTCCATGCCACCACTGCATCACCTCGTCCACGGCCCCGCCTCCCGTCACCGCCCTCGCAGTTCACGTTCCGTGTGGCGTCGCCCCTCGCCCCGGCACCGCAGGCACGCCCTTCTCCAGTCGCCAGTCGCTGTCCCTGCTCCGCTGCACCTGACCACTTGCGCGTGGGCGGGGCAGGGAGAGTGCGCTGGGCCTCATTCCACACGAAGGAAGCACCAGCAGAATCCGCGTCAATCTCTCTTGTTTCCAGCCATATTAACTGTCATAGTTCTCGTTTAGCTACGTTACCCACGTACTTCCTGTTCGATTTTATTTTATCTCCGTTTACTGTATTATACAGAATGTCCAGGAAGGAAACGTCGAAACTTCGAAAGTAAGTTCTTAAGCATATTTTGTCTAATAAACTCTTTGTATATTCCAAATTGGTACTTAAAAATTGAAATAAACATATTTGTTCAGGAAGGAAAATTAACACTGAAATAAAAAAAACACGCAATTTACACAATTCGACTGATTTTTTATTCTGTGTTCATTTTTCTTCCTGAAAAAATATATTCATTTCCTTTGTAAATAATAAACAATTTACTCGTTTCTGGGGTGTTTATAATTTTCTGAAATGCATAGAATGTTTTTTTTTCAAACCAACATTTGAGTGACAATTGCAGCTCAGACATTCGAAATATCCAAGGGGTTCATTCCACAAAATATGCTGTGTCTTAATACCTTATTTTCAAAGTTTCGACGTTTCCCTCTGGACACGCCATATCTTACGTCACGTCATATTTCACGCCATATTGCACGTCGTAGCCATGCTACTTGGTTCGTACATGCAGAACAATGGGACAGACGTTAATTGTCGAAAGACTGCATCCGGTGCAACCAAGATAATTAACATTTTTTGAAAAGACTCCAAATCTTCTGAAAAAATGTGAAAACAAATTTCTGCTACATGCGAGATCTCGATTGGAACACTTCTGTAAAACCACTGGACTGTATTTTACTTTCCAATGGGAACATAAGGCACTTAATAATATTTAAGGTACTCAATACTGGGTATTTAAGGCAAAGGCAAGTTTCAAACAATTTTGGAGGATAAACAAAACCAGAACTAAATGCCAAAATGTTAAATTTGCTTTTTGTGCTTCTGTGCGAGGTAAGTGTCAAGCGCAAAGAGGTCTAAAATGGGAATCTGAATTCCCTTTCTTAGGAGTTCAAATCGCCACTAGACTGCGCATCAGTCATGGCCCGCGAGCTTTAAAACAGCTTTTCTTAACTACCTCTCAATACCATTTTTGGCACTTAGTACGATTTTCACTTACTGTCTACAGTTGTTTTCTATCCGTTTCTGTATATTTTGTATCTTTCACTATTAAATTCTGATTTCGAAGTAAACGTTTGAAGAAATTCAAAGAGTTCGATTCCATTAACACCCCTCATGAGTGTAACATTACTTCCATTCATTCTCATTGCCTGCACGAATATTTTGGTTGACTACTAGAATACCTTTCTACAAGTTGTGACAGAATTTAGTTGTGTTACGACCAACATCAATCGCCAGCCTGCAATACCCTCAACCCGAGAGGGTTTAACGGTACCAAAGGGCATTGCGACCTCTCGGGCCCTTCATCGGAAGTCTGCTCTCCGTCGCCGCCTCGGTGCCCAATCCCTTCCAGGCCCCGGGGTCTGCCTCTTCTCTTTGTCACCAGAGCCTCCCTGCTCGCGGCTCCCTGAATCTGAAACTGCTGTCAACAGCGCAGCAAGCACTACACCTCTCGCCCCCACCCGCCCACGTTGAGTGCGCTCCCCTCGTTTGCCCCGACATTTGCCTATTGGGCCGCCCGCCCAGCATCCTCCTATCGCGCTGCCTCCCCCCGCCCACCGCCCAAAGCTTCACACAGTGCTCCAGAAGGTGCGAATTGAGGTGAGGTTCTCTACAGTCAGGTTCTGAAAAGGCGAGGAGACAAGATGAATCAGCGAGTCAACACGAAAAGTAACCATCTTCGCTTTTGCAGCACAGACTGAGTAAGTCTTAATGATAGTCTTGGGAAGGTTCACGCTCTTGGCCTCAGAGAAGGTGTGAGAGGATGGGACAGGGCAGAGCAGAACAGGGCAGGGTTACAGTATATATAGAAATCTTTCTTTTACCTCTCTAATAGAAAGTGATAAATACCCGAGAAATGCGAGTTTCAGAGATGTTTCCAGCTATATTCATGTGGCATCTCTGACAAACGTCAAAAAAATGTATTCATTTAACATTAAAAATCATTAAAAAATGCTGTAAGTGATAAAAGTATAATCCTTCAGTGGTATTTCGAGTATTACAATTATTAATTTTTAAAAACTTAAATTTGAACCCCTGTTCTTATGGAATTGGCTTAGTCTAATATTATCTGAAATTAATGAATTTTAAAATATATATTCAAAAGAGTGATTACAAAACAGAATTTAGGTCATTCTGGTATTTGTAGTGTTTAGCATCCATTCTACTACATCCATTGCTTTGTTCAACTTACTATACTTACCATATATTCAAGGCCTTAATGGTCTAACATGAGAGATTTTCCCCTAGCCTTTTCAGGGAGTTCTTTCTTTCTCCACTTTCATATAACACTCAAGTGACACCTGAGAATTCTCAGGATCTCAAAGTACGCTCTAATTAGTGCCAATTTTTTTCACTAGTCATTTTTTTTCTAATTTTTATGTTTTACAATCACAACAAATTCACCTCGGTATGTTCGAATTGAATACTAATATAGGGCAATTAAAAAACATTACATTTGATTTGCCAGTGTTCAATATTGACATCATATCTGAGATATTGTTTATTGATCCCCAGATTTGTAGAAAAATCTTGAAATTAATTGAAAAACAAGTTAATCTACTTTTTGCGAACTAGCACAAAACCGAATTTTAGTCTTCGTGACAGAGCGACAGGTAGCAGAGAAAGAGAGAACTAATTTAATTCATTATATTGAAAGCCAGACTGACTAGGTTGTTATATGGTTGCCAATAGAATAACTTCTTGAATACATTTAGTTTTCAATACAATAGAATACAATAGAAGTTCGAGATTGTTTTCCATTTTCAAGAGAACGTACTTAGGGATACAATTCTCAGATAAGCTCAAACTGAATTAAAACTTAGGAGTAGGTATCAGTGTTTTGGAGGTAAGGGGCTTCTAAAGTTTCTTTGCTCAGGAAGAGTGGCATGAGGGTTGAGTTGTGCCCGCTGTGGGCGGCGCCCGAGCCACTGCGCAGCGGCAGCCGCCCGCTCCTCCGCGCGGGGCTTCCACGAGGGCGAAAGGTCAGAGGCCGCCCCGCCGCCGCACTCTCAGGGCCGTTGGTTCGAACCCCTTGCAGCCCCGCTGCGGCTGCCACGTAATGATGTGGCCACTCCGATGGCTGGCTCCCCGCTCTGCTCTAACCGCCCTCTTCCCCACGGTCCATCACTAGACACGCACTTTTACCCAACGACGTTAGGCTTTTCACTGAGGGCTGGCCGAATTTCTTCCCTCCCTCACAACATTAATAGACCTATTAACAGGCTGTCCAGACTCGAAATGCGGCTTCAGCGTAAAGATGTGGGCCTCTGACACCAGTCACTCCGCTACTACATGACGCTACATGTCACTCCGCGACTGCACAAGAATACATGAAATTGATATGGTCGTAGTAACTTTTATTTTTTTACCAAACCAAACTAGTTAAGGAAAGAAAAATTCAAAACAATAAAAACAGAAATGACATGATATCGTATTTCCTACACTCATATTATACTCTGCTTTTCATTCATAGCTTGCCTATTAATTTTGCAATACATTGAAATTTGTAAGTAAATATAAAATCCATTAAAATTCATTTTATTTATTATTAGAAACTCTCGTGCCCGTTGCTTCTATGCAGATTCGATTTTGGTACAGTCTTAGTCGATTTAGATAAAGAACTCTTCCGTTCAACTATGCAAATACACGAGTTCGGTTTGTTCCCGCTAGCCTGGTCCACTACTTACACGAATATCTTCACTCATTCGTCATTTCAAGTATCCCTACGCTGTTTCCTTTTCCCACAACTGAAATTTTACAATTTAGTTCAGACCTGCGGGGCGCAGTTCATACAATGAGTTACTAGTGTTAACTTATTAACGCCAATATAATTTTGTTCGAGCAGTAATTGCTAGGGCGTTCTCATAGAAAGATTTTACAATTTTAGCGCTAAACCATGGTTAAGTTGTAAATTATACTACTGATTATATGAGCATTTACTTCTAGAAACCAAGCATTTGGGAATGCCAAAACTTGCTCATGTTTCATTTAGAACATCTCCGCCTGTTGAAGAAATGAAATTCGAAAATTGGCACAGATCGAGCAAATAAAGATTTGGAAAAAATTCAAAAAACCATTTGGGAATTTCGGTACTTAATGCGTTAACAGGTTCATGATCACATTAAGCAGGCGAGAGGGAACGTTTTATTCGCAGTGATGGTGTCTGGGTGCCGAATTCCGTCTGTGAACCCAGGGTCTTCCTCCGTTGCCAATCGCTGCCAGTGAGGCAGCGCTTGAGGCTGTGACGTCGCGTGGAGGGGGGAGGGAGCGGGAGGGCGACAGACGCTGGCGCGCGGTAGGGCTTCTATCTCAATCAGCGCAGGAGGACGCCCCGCCGACCGTCGCTGTCCTCTCCATTAGGCGCTTCACACACACTGATTCAGGATAAATGTGACGAACTGGACGTCAGAAAGCCTCCCGCAGTTACCACGTATGCACCAAACAGCACGGCTGTCAGTTGACACTTTATTTGAAGTCAATTTTTAAGTTGTAAACATACATATAAGCATACAAAATCGTACATACGTATTTATAACGTGTCCTATGCATATTATACACAATGAGTACACACATATGTATGTTGTAGTACATTTGATCTCGTAAATACTAAGGGTAATACGGTCACGTGTATGGGTCTCTTTCGGGCAGGACGTGTAGCTCACCCCCATCCATAGTTTTTCCCATTCACACGCTTAAAGTACCAACAGCATACACCATCAACAGTCCTCCGACTTCGCGTTTGCGCCGACAGTACTGTGAGCAAAGAACCCCACCAGCCACGTTCCGACATTAGAGAGAGAATCCGAGAAAACGAGACAGAGAAAGCCAGAGCGAGACGGAAAATAGGACAAGAGATAGATGGAGGGGAGAAGAGACAGAAAGAGAAAATTGCCTCTTCTGAAAACTTCTGGAGTATGTTTTCTTCATTAAAATGTTGTCTCGCCTCAACCCAATCTTTTGATAAGAGTTCTTGTTTTTCATCGCGCTTAATCCCCCGGGATCTAATCCCATAAATCTCCGGTAAGGCATTATGAAAGTTTTAAGAAACAGAAACATCAAATATGTATTGTTTTCCTTCTTCGTCGGGCTTTTCGTGGCAGTTTCCCTAATTCCATATCGTCTACAGATCATTACAATTCCCGAGTGATTTTTTCGAGACAATCGTGCATGTTAACATAGACAAGACGGAAATGGAAACCTGTCCATGAATAGAGGACTCTTATTCTCATAAGGGTAGGTAACAAATATGGTGGTAGGTAACAAATATGCAAATCTATGTTTTAGATTTTTCCAGAAGACAGGAAATATTCATCAGAAATATACGGTTCAACAAGAGAAAATTACAATTAGAACTTTAGTTTCCCTCTTTAGGAAAAAAGAGGCATTAATATTTTTCAGTAAAAATAATTTAGATCACTTTTATAAATATTTCATGTTTCATTGAATAAGTGAAAAGGAGAACTGTGTAAGTGACATTTTATAAATTCCGAGAAAGAAATGTGTTTATTTTAAGATATATGTCGAGGCCAATGCATTTTCATGGTTTTAATGAACAATTGAAACACCGTGGTTTAAATTATGAAACAAAGCACCACGACTTTCATAATCATACAGTCATATTGACTTAAACAGATTTCTCAGAATTTATAAAATGTCACTTATACCTTTCTCCTTCTCATCCATCCAATGGCGGCTATCCAACAATATTTACCCAAAATATGTAAATAAATTTGGATTAAAATTTAGATACGGTACACCCTTAGAGACGCGTGGCGGCTGGGCTTACGCCCTAATTACTGTACGTGCTCTAATAGAAATGAATAAAACTTACGGATAGGCGATTTTCATTGTTCGTCCTTCATATGCTTTGTCCCCAACGCATTGTAACGCCAATTTACTGTCAAAGGCAAGTTTTCTCTATTCGCTCGCCCGGATCCAAGTCACGGCGAGACTCGGGCCTTCGGCCCTCGCGTTCACTATAAACATCCTTGAGTCTATCGAATGCATAATTACCATTTCACTTTTATAAGACATCACTTTTCAAGAAAGCCTCCAGAATTCTAACTGCGTAGTTAACGCCAGAACGGCGCGAAGTGCCAGTTTAAATGACTTCCCTAGGTTGTACCGTATACTACATTTCAGCCTAAATTTGGAGGTGTGTCTACCATTAAATTAATCAAATTTAAATGTCAGTAATTTCCATAAATGTAACTAAGTATGAATATACAACTTATATAGGATAGTAGTATAGGATTTTCTTGAATTTAAGTTCATCGTTTTGGGTATTTTTGTAAATATATTACACAAAGTAATATGATAGGAAAGTAATATGAAGCAGAATATAACTACATATTTTATGTTGTAGCATTACAGTCTCGATGAATAAATTCAAGAAACTTGAAGCAAACTACTCGTATATATTTTCTCTGAGCTCAACATAATTCGGAAACCTTAATATACCTTACTTGATATTGGAACTTACTTTGTTCTAATTACCACATAATGAATATCACAGTACAGCAAAAATTTCTTGCATTATCAGACTTAGTGAAAGTGAAACTTTCATAACAATTTTTTCAAAGTCAAAGTTGAGAAATTTAAAGGGTTCTTAAAAATTGGATTCAGCACAAACAAACCGTTGACTGATCAATGGAAAATGCAAGGTGAATACAGGCAAACTCCGGTAAATTTTAAGCCAGGTTACGAGAAAGCCTTTTCAAACCGTTCTATAAAAGGCCTTGTAACGACTTAGAATGAAGAGAAATGTGTACAGGGCACGAAACCGCGAGGTTAAGAGTAAAATCATCAAATCATCAAGTAAAATGGCTTCGTTTGCCAACCATCATCAAATACATTTAACTTGAATGAGAACTCATACATAACATTAAGGATTTTTCGTTACGAGGTTAGAAATGGGCATAATTTTAAACTAAGTACTATTTACATCTAACTTAGATTGAAGGGGTATGTTTATTTGCTTTCCAATTGCTTGATTTACATTATTAGCAGAGCATAAATACATAAAGTATTACCGACTGCATAATAATTTTCGGACATGACTCGACAAGAAAATAAAATCCGCCGGCCTCTTATATTTACGCTGTAAATAGAAAGGTGAACACACCTGCCACAGTCGAATCCACTGAAACACTTCTCTCGTCTAGAAGACACCGACCCTGCTCTGCCTTGCTCGCGGTCTTCAGCTCTTCCAACGCGCTACTCACTGAGTGGCTGGTCGTGCGCACAGCCACTACAGTACGATTTATTTAGTCGTGAACTTGACGTAAATCAGCTGTTGCGGTTTCATCCAATCGGGAGCTTACTACATGCCGCTACAGTGACGTCACTACGGGGACCTTCAAGCTCCCGATTGGATGAAACCGAGAACAACTAGTTTACGTCAAGTGCATAGTTAAATAAATCTTTGTATAGACAGGGGCGACGGTAACGGAGGCCAGGAAAGTCGGTCTGGATACTGGCACTGCCCAGCGGCAGCACCAGCCACCACATTGGGCGGGAAATTCATATTACAGCCCATAACGTTTCGAAACCCCACAGAGCATCTATCAAGGTGGGGAATTAACCCAGTGCCATCGTACACAACTGGAAATGTGCTAAGAATGACGAGTAAAATATTCGAATTATCACACATAGTAAATCAGCTTCATAATTTGGAAAACAATAAAACCCACAAATAGTTTAACATTTCGCCATATTATTTTTTAACTAAACAAATCCAATTTCAAGGTACTCACATGAATTACCACTGATTTTTTTCTCAAAAGGGAACTCTAACTCATTTTAATATGTAAGTTGATGACTCTTTACTAGTTGTATCATATTCTTGTAGTTAAATTGATATAATATTCAACCAAAAATGTAAAATGCAGTATTGTTTCCTTGTTGCAGTGATCGCTTACCTGATTTCCGTAATGACAGTAGCATCAAGCAGGTGTTGGACTGGTACCAGTCAGTTAATGCGGCGATGCTCAATCATCTGACTAATCAGATAAAGGAGACGGATAATAGTGGAGTGTGGAGGTGCGTAAACTATTAATTTCTTTACACCTATTTACTTGATTATATTGCCTCTGTTTTTATTAGCTCTCATGTTTTTTTATATTACATAAAAAAACATACCCAAAGCATACCCTATGCGTTAAGTCACTGATAAAACACAGCACGAATTTAAACAATGTACTGTAGTGAAATGATTGTTATATTGTGTTTTTACAAAACATGTAAGCCCACATATTGTTTTGATGATAACATAATTTCATATACGCTTGATGCACAAGAAAAGCGACATCTCTAAAATTGTTGTTTTTCGTGAATAAGTTTTTAATTTATAACTGCAACCAAACACAACCAAAGGCTGAGTTTTCTTATAAATATTGCCTGACATGGGAATTATCTTAACGAAACTTTCCCAGAAAAATACATTACTTTCTATACAAATTTCTTCACTAATATCAAAAATTATTTTTTTATTGTTGCGTATTTTTCACGTAGAGAAAATTCTGTAATGCTGCAAGGGAAAAAGACGATATTTTGACATAAGAAGAAACACGAGTTGTAGTCAAAATCCATATTTTATTAGTTCTTGATTCCGAAAATTAGTTTCCTTCTTCATCGTCTGCTGTCCGTTCGTGTGTAAGTGAAGAACACTAGCGCCTACCAGGCTGTTCCAACTCCCGCAGGCGCGGCCGCGTGCATTCGTGGCTAGCCCAGGAGGAGGTTGTGGAGGGGGAGGCCCTCTTATCACTTTCGCTCTGCTTTTCGTGGAAGCAATATAAGTAGTGTCACGGCTAGCAGAGGAAGTCACATCTTCGCCGATGCAGTTGGAGATAATACATTTGCATAACTTAGTACTTGTAAAAAACAGATATTTTAATACGCTTAATTTGTCACGATTAGCCAGTGGAAATCTTCCCCTAGCTTCATAAAATTGAGCAAAGATTGTATCTTTGTTTGGAGCAACATATTGTTGTGAGCATCTTTTCTCTGCAATGAAAATTTAAAAAAACAAAGAAAGAACCCAACCTTAGGACAAGATATTTAAGAGCGTTCTATGCATTTCAACATCCCAAGGACTGATACCAGATATTGCTCCACTTGTTAAGAAAAATACGTCTAAAGTTATTTTCATAAAATATAGTTGTTGAATTAAATCCAAGTTTACGTTTCCTGTTAAATTTAAAGATTTCTTAAGGGGTGAGTATGATCTCCGCTCCCATACCTAAGCGTTCGGCTATCAGCGACGAATTGTCACCAAAGGTCAAGGCCAAAGGGCTTATATTTCGTCAGGCGGTGGCAGCGAGGGTTGGCAGTAGTCTGCGCCCGCCAGACTCTGCCAGTGCCCGCGGTGACTCGTGGGCGCCCGCGTGCCCACCGAGATGGAACAGCGTGGCTTAAACCCTAGACTTTATATTCTCCAATGTGGATACTCTCCAATAAATTTGGATGATGTTACGTCCCCATAGTCACATCGAATTTGAAACGACTGTTTTCATTTTGGAGGAAACTTTACTGCAGTACCCTAGGACATTTCAAAATTATCTTTAAAGTGGTTCCAAATCGTTGCTTTATCTCTGAAACAACTGAAATACTTATAAAATACTACAAATAACTATTAAAAATTTATAACGATATACAACTAAAAATCGATATACAACAATTCATAACGATACACAACTAAAAACACATTTTTAACTCGTGATTCTCAACCAAAACTGAATTTTTTTATTCCTATTAGCGATCGCCATTTGCAGTGGCTGATGGGTGAATACCAATACGTAAGGAAATATACCAATATGTTGGGATGTATTCATCTTTTTTCTTTATTACAAAATTGACTCATTTTTATTTATCATTTAGACTGTTGACCGCTTTCAAATACATCCTACAAGCAGCATGTCTTTATGCTATAACTCGAGTGAAACTAATCTCACTTGAGTTTGATAATAAAAGAGAGTTTTAAAAGCGACTCATCATGTTGTTGTTTCTATTCTTTAGACTGCTGATCGCGTTCAAGAACATTCTGCGCGCCATCGAGAACATGGGAATCGCCGTGGTGTACGGCATCAACTACTTCGGGCGCGGCTCCCTCAAGACCAACAACTACATCAACTACGTCCGCCATGAGGCGCTGGGCAGCGACCTGCTCAACTCCTCCTTCACCTACGTGCCCTCGCTCAAGGCCTCCTACCGCCGCCTCACCGCCAACATGACCGACTACGGCTTCATCCTGCGCAAGTGAGTCGACTGCTCGGCGGTGGCCGGTCGTCGTCGTCGTTGCTGTTGTTAGCCAGCGCTCACCCTTGGCATGTTAGCCATTTGCTGACGCGACGACCAGTATAGACGCGCAGACTTTCCCTCGGCTTGTAAGGTGCCCACAATGGTCAAGCGCGTAGATGGCGAATCACTGTTGCTCATTTAGCATTACTCAGGGGACACGTGTGGTAGACCACAGACGCAAGCAACTTTGTCCCCGCTGTGAATTATTATTATTATTATTATTATTATTATTATTATTATTATTAATGTATTAGGAAGTGAAAGGTGAAAGGTGATCGTGGGTAAAAGTGATCGCTCGGTAGGTTGACGTTCGTGGACTGTGAAATCCATAGGCGCCCAGAAAAAAACCTGGGGCCTGGCGGGAATATACCCAAGCGAGCCCGTTATTTCAAGCAAAACTTTCCCTCCTCCGTCAATTCATAAGCATCTCATTGCTCCAAGAATCAGAAATAATATATGGTGTAAAATTTGAAATAGATATAATATTTTTTTTCATTTCTTATGAATGAAAACAAATTCGGCGGCCAAATGAAGTCGGTGCCCGAGGCAAGTTGCCCCCACCCCTTTTTGGACGCCCCTGATGAAACCTGTCTTATGCTGGATTTTCACTGGCAACTAATTGCTCGGCAGGTTATAAAGACCTCCGCAAGCAGTTGTTACAACTACTTGCAGAAAGCGAAGGCGTAGGATTCCGCGGCAGCAGTCTGCATCTATAGTTGCTAGGTTTTGACCGTCATTTTGCAACTTTCCTCAAGGCGAAGAGCTTCGGAAGGTTCCAGAATGACGACCAAAACGTTAACATCCGTACTTAGGACGCATCGTCCTCTGGACAGCCAAGAAGATACTTGCAGCGCTCTTGCCAGCGTAAAACCAGCATTAAGCTACCTGGATGAAATAACCAAAAGTACAGTGGTGTTTAATACGGGTTATAAAGGTATAGAAAGCTAGTATTTAATTTAATTTTCCCATTTGCGGTAAGTTCAGAATACTTTACTTGTTAAAATATTCTTAATTTCATTTGAAATTCTAATTCCGGTCTCTTTTGTGTACGTGAGCACATTAAACAACTCGGTTATAATATCCCTTTCATATTCCTTTTTTTTCATTTTTCGACTTGTTTATCTATGTTTCAATTCACGCCATGAAGAAACTTCAAATCATCAAAATTATCTATTATCTGCAGCGAAAAGGAATTCTTCCGCAAGGTAAACTATTCTAAAAATATATTTTCAAAGTAATTTGACTATGCACTCCTGCGCAGAAATATATTAAATCAATAGTAAACTCCTCCTCTCTTCCACTTCTTCCAAGAATACGGTTCGAAATCGCAAAATTGACAGGAAAGTGTTACTGTTTCTTTATGGTAAAACAGGTCTGCTTTACAAAAGATAAAGTAGCTGTTAACGGAGTTTTGGAGGTGTCTCTTTCAGTTAGTTTCACTGCATATGAAATGCTTGGACGTAATACAACGTAATAACATTTTTGTGAGAAAGCAAATTCACATAGCTTACAAGGTTGGCAGCAAGATAGGAATAATTAAAGTCGGTATCTTGCCTTTCAAGTCCTGAAACGTTATGCGTTGAGACGCAGATTTGTTATAACAACAATACAAAGGTAGCCCCAGAAAATATACAAATTTCAGTCAAACACAGGCTGTTACACGAAAGCGATAGTACATCAACTTCACCGGCACTCCGCCCCAGTCTTGCACTACCCAATTTCCACCACCTCGCTTGCCACCCCTGGTTGCCACTGCTGCAGGAATCGGGAGCTTCGTCTCTCCCGCTTCGAGCGGGGAAAACATAATGACGGCATTTTTCCGTTTGCACAGGCCAGCTGTTGGGGCTCGCCCACTTCTTGTCAAAGGTGCCCTCTAGTGGGCCTTGGGAAAAGCTGCGTCGGCAAAGCCTTATTGTGAGAGCGATAAATTCGCAATCGTGTCGATAGATATCTAAAGCCTCCACATTTTAAAGACGACAGACTTCTGTAACGTCGTAAAGAAGATGAAAACAGGGCTGTTTCTGTCAACTTTCAAGAGTTGTGAAAGGGCCCGCATGCGTAATCGAACTACACTGATTTTCTACACTTCCGTTTGAACTTGGCCAAAACACTATCACCACGTAAATTATTAATAACATTTTCCCCATTTTATCTCATTTTACATAATTCTTTAAATGTCACTATCTGCTTAGTATAACGAGTTTTATAATGATAATGATAATGTCGATTATTTATTGCGTCAAAAAAGCAATTTAAACTGAATATGACGTTCAGAAGAGTCTCGCGGTCACTGCCGCCCTGAAACAAAGGCCATTTCATTTTACAATCACAATATTAACTGAAACGCTAGGCATTGGTGTCTCTTAGTAAAGCGCTAAGGCAAAAACTGTATTTTTCTTCTCTTTCTAATTTTCCTTCAATTACTCTTACTTCTCCGTTTCCGAGTCAATAATAATGTGAAATATTAATTGCAGCGATATATTGAGCCGGAATGGTGTAACCATAAACGTCAAATGGATTGCTTATAAAAGAAATTGACAGACGACAGTGTTTGACAAACCTGGAGCAATTTTATTAACCGCTTCAAATTCCAATGTGCCGCTTGTGTGTGTTTTTCCTCTTTTGCAACCCCTTCCACCTTCGATCCTCCAATCGTCTCCTCCCCTTCGAGTGGCCGTCTCTCTGCCCCAGGAAGAAGGAGATCCTGATGAACGTGGAGCGCAACGCCAGCGTGGACGAGGCGTCCTCCTACTTCGACAACATGGCGTCGTACGTCGACGAACTCCGCAAGCTGCAGATCGAGCTCAGAAGACGTATCAGGTGAGTGCTATTTTCAGTGAACGGCCTCTTTCGTTATTGCTCTGGTACGTGATGCGTATTTGGGGAAGCATATATGACATCACAAAGGCATTTAATAAAGGGAAATATGCATCGAACATTTGCTTACTTTAGAATTGGACGTTTATTAAATTAAATTAGTAAAAATCGTAAACCATCTCAAATGGCTGCTCAGCAGGGGGCAGGATTAAATAAATAATTAGTGGAAGTTAAGTCAGTTAAATCTTACATCACATATAATATCACAGAATAAAAGTACTTAAAACACCTTTCGCAAGTATGCAGGTAATGTGGATAATATACATAATTTTCTATTCACTGATATTCAGAAAAACTGGTTGATTTCCGAAAAAATGAATCCAGATTCGAATCGTTGAATCCGATGAATCCAGATTCGACCCATTGAGGTTCGTCTCGTTTAGGTCACAGCAGGTATTACTTAAGGAATGTCACGGAAGTTTGAATTATCGAAGTTCAAGTTATGGAAGTTATGTAGTCATCTGGATTCGAGTTACCGAGGTTTGAATTTTCGATGCTGTACTCTTAGGTAAGAGGGCAATGTTCCAACGTTGTAGGACCTGAAATCGGTAGCGTTCTAGTCGGTGGCGATGAGTCGCGAGCACCGTGGCTGCGACTGGGTGACCCGCAGGGTCGGCAGAGCAGAAGTGAGCCCCAGAGTTGGAGCCGAGGTCCTCCATCTGTCAGAGGGGCGAGACGGCAGCGCCGGGCCGCGCGAGCCCATCCCTCACTGTCACCCACAGCGCAGAGAGGT